>KV751342.1:7551769-7599411 GCA_001698575.1 Mola mola
CCGACATGAATTATAATCTTACTGTATTTACGTTTACTCTTTTCCAGCAGCTTTAAATTTGATTCCACGTCAGCCGCTCTGCCCTGGGAATCCATTTGACTATGGCCGCTGGTGTGGAAAATGTCACGTTTCGCAAAAAAGAGCTGCCAATTACAAGAGTTGTTTTCTCAGTGGGGGCGTCACTGAGTGGGGAGAATCTGTTGAAAGCGTGAATGGGTGGGTGGTGAACCATGGGCTTCTGCTTAGAACGATGCTTCCTTCGAACAGTCACCCAACTTCCCTGGTTTCCTGGCTGCTCGGGAGCTGCTGAGGGGCTCAGAGGAGCTGCTCTCAGTCAACCTGCACCGGTTAATGGGGGCTGGACAGCTAGCGAAGCTACTGGTTTGGTTTGCAAGGTGCCGATCGTAGCCTCCAAATCACTAAGCCTCGCCTCCAACGCAGCAAATAAACTACACTTAATACATGTATCATTCTCACTAAAACAGGCAGAGGGATAACTAAACATGTGACACACTGAGCAAGAGAGAAGAGGAGAGCGAGGGGTGAAGCCATCGTTGTGCGCCAGGTACATTACCTGAGTTGATTATCGCAACACAGAACGGTTGTAAGACTAGCGATATTATTCACTAAAATAAGAGAGGGCTGAAGGGTGCTTAAGTGAAATTGTTTACAATTGGATTACAATGTTAAACAATTAATGTAGTTAAAAACCCTCCAAGATTGTTAGCAAGGCACACACAGCAAGATGACCAGACATGGACAACAGGAAGTTATGCAATATGCTTACTGCAGTGGCGCAGCCACAGTGAGTCTCCAATTTTGTTGATTGAATTTATGTTGAGATTTGTAATGTGGTTTCACCACGGTTGTGTATCCTTGCTGACGATTCGTTATAATTAATCCTTTCATTTCATTAGTCCTGCTGGGTGGTGGTATCCCTTTCTTGTGTGCTGCACATCCCCCAACTGTGGGTTCCCCTCACTGATATGTAGGTGTGAGAGTGACTTCACGTGTGCTCTTGGTGATTTTTAGTCTTCCTTGGGATCCCTCTCACCGCTTATTGCCCATCTCCCACTGGTAAGCCTCAGCTCGTCAGAAAGTTCCCTTTTCCCAAGTTCCTGTATAAATTTTGTATTTACAAGGTTTTAATAATGATTAAATTAAATTCTCAATATTTCAATTGGAACCTCATCTTCTGCCCATTAGTATAGCGAACTTGAGTGCCTTATCAGTTTCGTTTCATTTTCTGCCGCTTATCCAGGTCCGGGTCACAGTGGCAACAGTTTGAGCAGGGAGATCCCGACGTTCCTCTCCCTGGCCACTTCCACCAACTCCTCCGGGGGGAACAGCAAGACGTTCCCAAGCCAGCCGAGAGATATAATCTCTCCAGCGTGTCCTTGGTATGCCCCGGGGTCTCCTCCCAGGTGGGCATGCCCGAAA
This sequence comes from Mola mola, assembly GCA_001698575.1. NCBI lineage: Eukaryota > Metazoa > Chordata > Actinopteri > Tetraodontiformes > Molidae > Mola > Mola mola. Next base: position 7,553,210 of record KV751342.1, read on the forward strand.
CACCTTCCCAGGGAGACGTCCAGGAGGCATCGTGACCAGATGCCCGAACCACCTCAACTGGCTCCTCCTGTAAATTGAAAGCTTTGCCTTCTGGCTCAACTCTCTCTTCACCACAACAAACCGCTTTAATGTCCGCAACACTGCCGACGCTGCCCCAATCTGTATGTCTGAATGTGTTTTGTGGACCCAGTGGCTAAGTTTGTCGTTTTTCCACAGCTGTAGGCTGTGAGAGTGGACCTTTGCAACCTTGTAAGGGCCCAGCCACCTTGGTTTTGTCCAGTCGAATTTACTTGTCTTTTGCCACACCCAGTCGTTTACCTGGACAGGTTCATGTTAGGAAAATACCTATTTATATATGTAAATTTGATGATTAACTAATAGTCAGATTGCTTCTTGTATAAATGGCCAAATGTGTATTCAACAGTTTTTTTTAACGTTATGTACAGTTTCAAAGTTTAAAGTTTAAAGTTTAAAGTTTTGTATGTTTCTCTACTGTGTAAGCTAAAGATAATAGTGGAGGTGACACCCGTGGCTTTCCATGAAAGACTAGAAAGAATCTTGCAGTAGTGAGTAATGTTGTAATGTCAGTGTTTTATTTGTGCTATGCAGCAGATTGTGCTGTGTAGTAGTCTTACACCTCAGAACCTTAAGCAGCGCGGGGCGGTGCTTGGTGACACACCACAGCAAATGTGCATCCTCCGGGTACCCAACTCTCCTCTCCCCTCCGGGGTTAGGAGGGGGGTTCAATGCCTCGTTGCCAGGCTCTCATGTCATTCCGGTGACCTGCTGGGAAATACTTTGTGCAAGATTATTCAGCCGTGTGAGGTAATCTGAAATATCACACAGTTGCTGTAAGGTTGGTTTTTCTCTAACAGCAGGTGCATTCAGGGGTGTGGCCAATGGTCTGCCTGTGAGTAGTTAATGCGGCGTAGCACCCATTGTGGAATTGCTGGTGGACCTTATGGCTAACAATGCTATAGGCAGAGCCTCCAACCAGGTGGCTGGTGCACATATTTTGGCTAAACTGTCATTCAAAGTCCTCTTTGCTCTTTCCACTATCCTTGGGAAACTGGATGATAGACTGAGCCAAACCTGTGCTTTATGCCAAAAAATGCTTCAACTTCTGCCAGCATTTTATTGTCAAAATGTCTGCCATTATCTGATAACTCTGATCTGATAACTCTATGAAAACCATACCAGGGAATCAGGTCTTTTGTTAAAATCTCCCAGCTCTGCGTCTATTAACGGGTGATGTTGTTGGGTCATTCTCAGGCTCACTGTCACTGGTCTCAACTTCCCTTGCCTGGACTGACGTCGAACTGCGTGTGAATGAAGGTGAGGGTGAGCAAACCTTTTGTTATCTACGCGTAAGAACTGAGGTTAATTCTGCTGACAACGATCCTTGTGGTGTGTTAAGGTCTGAGGAACGCTGTTTTGCATTATCTTTTTGTGGTGTGATATGAGCTAACGGAGGGGCCGATGATTCAGGTGTTGGTAGTGTGGGAGCATCCACCTGCGTTGGATCTGGCTCGGACGAATGATTTTTAGAATCCTCAAACCAAGGGTGTTTTAATGTGTCCTGCAACCACCTAGCAAGTTCACCTGTTGTGTCGAGAATGGGCGAGGTTTGTACCAGGCCACCTGTCACCTGTGCCAATGGGGCCATGAACGTAGCTTGTCGAGGTGGTTTAAAAGGATAGGTAGAACTCAGTGAGCCTGTAGGGCACTAGGCTGGCTAGCTGTTTTTGCATCCTTCAGCATTGTTATGGCCTCATGATACAGGCCTGGAGCATAAGGCAGAGGAGGAGATGTGGGGCAATGTTTTTCCTGATCCTGATTGTCAGATGGGTGACAGTCAATAAAAATGTAGACAGACTAAATTATGTCCACTATAATCTTCAGCAACTGACAAATCTCACCAGAAACGCTATAGCTGGCTTGTCTGAACAGCTGGCAGCAACCTCGTCGCATGACTCGCTTTGATCAGAGGACAGTAGTTTCATGAAAAGTAAAGTAAATATAAGTAAAATAGATAACAAGGCCGATCTCTGGTGAGAAGGTTATCTTGTCATGCTCTGATAGTTGTAAATTTTATCAGCATCACACAGAGGTTGGAAGCAGAGCTACTTCAGCCCAGGTAGCCGGGAGGGGTAAGGCATGAACAACAATGCTTATTCAATAGAGACAAAACATTCACAAACACTATTTTAATAAGCTGAATGTGACCATGTGCAACTACTTTGGATTTTTTGACTTTTGTTTGCCATTATTTTCCCTTATATGTTCAAAGTTATTTATCAATTAATTTGTTGCTAAAATCAATAATAATCAAATGCAGGGGCAGTTATGTGATGATATAAAGGGTAGCTACATTTATATATAGACTCACAGTTACAACCAGCCCTCTGAAGCCAACCATAATGCTGATGTGACCCACGATGAAAAGGAGTTTGACAACTCTGGTTTACAGTATCAAATTCATTTAGGTCCAGAAATACTGCAACTGTATTTTCTTTCTCTATTGCTGAATCCATATTGATCATAATATTTAAATCATTGATTGTAGAGAAAAAAATGTGTTTAACTGTAGACATGATTATACATATCTGTTGACTTCTTACCCTTTTTTTTTTTTTTACAATGTTAATACCTTCTTTTCATCAGTCCCTCTTTTAAATATTGATTATTTAATATCTTTGTTTTGCTCATGATCTGTATTTCAGCCTTTGTAATCTCACTGACCAGAGCAGGACCAACAATGACAAAGAAATTGTTGATTGTATTTGCAGCTAAGACATTGTCAATGATGTTGATTGTTGGACAGCAAAAACATAAACCTTTGGACCTGACAAAAACTAAATGTAATGCACAATCTTCACTTTTGACAACACAATTCATTATTCTCCATCACTACATACAGTATATGAATCTGGACACATAGAGATGTAAACTGCTACTTACAATTGATGCATCCAAATGTACATCTGCATAATTGTGTTTAGAAATGCCTTTAGTGAGATGCTGTATGTAACTTTCAGCTTCTGAGATTGACACATTGTCGTATGCACCTGTATTTGGGCGGAGGTACCAAAAGACATTTCATTATGTGCAAACATAATGACAATACAAATCTTGAATCTTCAATTATGAATCTTGAATCAACAAGGCAACCAGCGTGATGAGTTAGGTTTGAACTCATGACCTTCATAAATGACATATTTGAAGCAGTGGAGTGACTTGAAATATCAAAATGCCAACTTTCTGTGCCAACAAGATAGTAAGAGTCAAATGTAAAAGAAATGGATTAACCATTCAACTTGACCATTCATTCTTTACCTAAGATAATGCAGTTTTTCAACCAGCTCAGCCTTTCCATCCAAATTGGTACCTTGTGGGGATGCCTGTGTGGTCAATATTGAAGTTTCAAGATAGTCTGTGAACACATAGTTGATGTCACTGTTGCTTTACACTGGTGAACAACGGATCTCCGCTCCCAGAAGAACACTGCTTTGATCATACATATTAAAGCTGAAGATAATGTATCATCATCATGTTGAGTATTCAAGCCGAGAATGAAATCAGAAGGGAAAAAGCATTTGGCAAAGAAGATGATAAAAGGCAGATAGAAAGTATATATCTTATAGTTAAATCTTTAGACTTCCTCAGAGATAAATAAATAAATAAGCAGCAATGCCTGTACTATCTTCTACTACAGTGTATCTGATATTTTCAAATACACAAGAAAATTAATTTTAATTAAAAGCTACTTGGCATACATTGATAAATATGCTGAGATGAGTTTAGAACTGCTCATAATGCCATTATATAATGTATACTTTTACTACATTAAAACAAGCCTCCCATTCTACTTTTGGAAATTCTCAGCATCACCAACAAGCCTGCATCCTGGGAGTGTAAGGTTTTGGATGGGTTGTAGGGTACTGATAGTATATTTAGATTAACCAATTAGCCTAACCCCCTGTTTTGCATGTTTGTGGACTTTGGGATGAAGCAAGAGTACCTGGAGAGAACCCACACAGACACCTTGAGAACATGCAAACTCCCCAATGAAAGGCCTGACCTGACCCAGGACCTTTTTATTATAAGACGACAATTAAAAATCTAGTAAATGTGCTTAAGTATTATCAGCAAACTTAAAGGACAGATATGTAAATGTACTTATGTCTCTGCTCAAGTGTTCAATTTGTTTAATTATCTTTCTAAAAGTTAAGTGTTTATTTGAACTGTCTGCAGCCTATTTAGCCAGACCCCTTGAATGTGTGACCATCAAAAAGAAAACTAAACTTATGTGATCATGACGTCGCTGGACATGAATCCAACATTACAGAGAGGACAGGGGAAAAAGTGAGAATAGAGGCAGAATGTTGGCTTTAAGCATGAACTAACTTCAAATGTACAGACTCCTGTCTCCTGTCGTTGATCACAAAATTGTGGATATGACTGTCTCAATATTGAGGTTTTCACTACAGCCAAAACAGTTTACAACAACAATTTACAAATTACCAAGTCTTCTTTTCTTTTTTAAATATTCTGATTATATAACCCTACTTGTGGATTATCAATTACTTTTGTGTGTCTATTTGTGTTTTGAGTACTTTTGAAACCCTCTATTTATGACATTAACAATGGAATTCCTTCTATTGCTGTCAGGTCTGCATTTCTTCGACAATATGCACTGTGCTTTTGTACAATCTGACTATAGATTTGAAACCTAATCTAAATCCATGTACTGTCCCAGAATAGAGCTGTCTGTCCATCAGCCCTGATTTTCTCACAAGCCCAGTTTGTAACACAAGCGTCTTTTATTTTGCTGTTTGGGTTTTATAGGTATTAACTTTATTTCTAGCAGCAGCAGACAGCTGCTGATATTGTGAAATTGTTAAAGGCACAGTGCAGTGCAGCACTTGTGCAGCAGTGATAGATTAGGTATTACATTTCTTCTATTACATGTCATTTTTTGACCTTAACCCCATTCTCATAAGAGGCCAGCTAGTCCCAGTTATGCTTCCACAGCCACACCTCCTCATGACGGCGTCCAAAGCAGTATAATGAAAGAAGTCACAGAGGAATGGTTTTCAAATAGCACTGGCAGATACTTACGACAGATATATAGAGAGGGCCTTGGTTATAAAGTCAGGAGAACATCAGTGTTGTCAATTCCATCAGCCCAATACATTTCTAAATCTCTGTATAATCCATGTATCATCCGCTCCTTCGTTTTTCAAAACAAAACCAAAAAACAAGGAAACGATTTCTCTATATACATTTCCTAAAGCAAAATGAAATAACGAATAACAACTCGTTTTTCCAATTTCCGATTTGCTGCTCAAATGAAAAATGGGCAAAATAGATAAGCGTTTTCCAATGGTTTCAATTTCATTTGACGCAAGTTATGTGACCAAGAAGTGGCTCCACCAGAGGGCCTGACAAACAAACGAAGAAGTAGGTGTGCCGGTGTTACAGTTTAACTAGGGAGGAGTCTCTTCAAATGCAGTCGCTATTGGTGCTGAGCGGTGATATTAACTGGTGACGCTACTTTTCTCCAGCGATATCTCTTACACTCTATCAAACGTCGACAAAACTACCCGTCGGCACTGTCACTGACAATGGTTCCATGTACTGTTAACCTCATGTCAAATCCACTCGATGACTTATTTGTCGCACAGCCCACAAATGAAACATGTCTGAAACTCTTACACGTATCTCGCTGGCATAGTGATATGTCCAGCTCAACTTGTGCCACGGTTCATGATCTACATTATAGTCTGTTTATCAATTGTCTATAGATTAAATATTGTGCAACATAAAGCTTCATATATTTCTAAATAATTGCCTTTGTTTCATACTTTGTATGAGATTCCTATTTTTAACCCTAGTCAGGCAACACACGTCAGTGGTTGGCATATGCAATGTAGGTCTGTGTTCTGTCTACCTAAACAGCAACCATAGTGACCCATACTGTAAACGAAGTAAAGACAATGATCTGAATAAAACAACTTTATCAAAGTGTACAACATCCTTTGCAATTGTAGTCTCAAGCTGTGTGAGGGACAGCCAAAGCAGACTGTGTGGTACCACAGACCATAGGAGTGGCACTCAATCTGAAAATAAAACAAAAATCACATTCTGGAGGATTCAATAATGCAGAGACACACAGGGAGGGTCTTCAAAATCAAAATCATTTTACTGAAAATAGGTCAACACCGGAAACTCTAACTAGATGGCAAAGGTACAGTTTAAGGGACAGGCAAAGTCAGTAGTCCAGATATGAAACAATGTTCAAAACACAAGGAAGATACACTGGACTGCTCACTGGTAAGGCAAGACAATCTGGCCCAGGGGGGAAGGAACACAGGGTTTAAATACACAAGGGGAGTGGGGTAGATAATTAGACGCAGGTGAAACACATTAGGGAGGAGAGGCAATCACACACACCTGAGGGTGAAGACTTGACGTGACATGTGGAATAGGACGCAACAGAATTTCAAAATAAGACGGGAAACTCTGACTGACCCTAACAACAGACACATGAAAACTACCAGATCCTGACAAGTACAGAGTTCACCCAGTGATGTTGAAGTAACCTATCCAAAATGAATTCCAGTCTGCCAGCTGAACGTCAATCTGCAGTTGGATGAATCTTAACCACTTGTCCATCTCAGTGTGATAAGTTTTTATGACAGGAAGGAGTAATTCATTTAATAAAACATTTAGTAAAACATTTAATTTACACAAGGTTTACATTATTCTTTATTACATTACTGCTGGGCGAGCTACAAAGTTTAATTTAAGTATATCATGACTTCTTTAATAATAGATGGCCAGGGATAATCATATTGTTACCTTGTACACAAACACACCACATGATGTTGTGTCCTGCTGTTTAGGATGTTCAAGTGTTGAACATGACCTACTCCCAACAGCAGTATATTGCATATGAACCAGTGCTCTAACAGACGATTAATCACAAGTGTGATTTTTTTACCCAGTATAAACACGTAAATGTAAGCTCAGGTGAAATTGCAGTAAAATTACTTCAGTAATCACAAGAAAAACTGTAATGTGCCTGCTGAAATAGTGTAGCATTCAAAATGGGTGAACACATCTCTTATATCCAGCCTGTTTTCCCTTCTGTGATCTGATAAAATGTTTGAATGGATGGATGAAAGGTAGATGATAGATAACAGATAACATTGAGCAATCTTACATTATAGTCTTCTGGTATTTCTGAAAGATACCTTGCCCCTCTTCCAAACATCAAATCATAAGGACTGTATTTGGTGGTTTCATTCTTAGAGCCAATATTGTTGCCTGAAGTATGCGGTCCCAATTTTGGGCTTGATCAGCCACCACTTTGTTAAGGGACCTGAGTATGCAGAATTCAAATACAGAAAATGACACAAAAAGATTTTGGGTACAACAAGGCAGGTGTGTCAGGAGAAACAAATCAACATGTTATTGTTGGTAACCAGAAATCAATCAACACTTTGTGTTAAAAAAATATATAATTTGACAATATCATTTGACATTTGACATTGACAATTTACATGTGTTTACATATACTACAACTATCACCAAAAAGCCTGTTGCCAGGCAAGCTTGGTTGGCTATCAAGATGTGAATAAACCATAACATCAAAACAGATATTAATTCATGTTTCACAACCACTGTGTTAGCCAACCTAAACAAAGGCCTGAGGCCTCATTTAAGCCAATGACTGAGCCTCAAAAATGTAATATTATGCATACAACACAATGTGTACTGATATTTTACCAGTGTGGTCCTAGGTTCAGATTATCTGAATAAGGGAAAAAGAGTGGGGCTGGAGGTTCAGAGTCCAGAGTTTGAGTGTGCAGACAGCGGAAGAGGGAGGGGGGCCAGAGTAGGGAGGGAGTTGAGCTTCTTGACAGCCAGGTCGATGAAGCTCACCTTGAGTCTGCTGGTCCTGGCCTGGAGACTCCGCAGTCTCTTTCCGGATGGCAGCAGACTGAAGAAGCTGTGAGATTTGTTGGTAGGATCACCTGCAATGCAGAGTTTTGCGAGTGAGACGGGTGGTGTAGATGTTGTCAAGGGAGGGGAGAGAGGCACCAACGATCTTTTCAGTTGCGCTCACTATGCTCTGGAGGGTCTTGCGGCAGGACATGGTGCAGGTGCCGTACCACATTGTGATGCAGCTGGACAGGACCCTCTTGATGGTGCCTCTGTAAATGCACATGATGGGGGCTGTGGCTCCAGCTTTTTTCAGTTTGCAGAGGAAGTAGACACGCTATTGAGCTTTCTTGGCCACAGATGTGGTGTTCTTGATCCAGGAGAGGTCTTCTTTCACGTGCACACAGAGGAACTTGGTGCTGCTCAAATGCTCCACAGTAGCACCGTTGATGGTCAGGGGCATGTTGGGTGTGCGCTCTCCTGAACTCCACCACAATCTCCTTCGTCATTTCCATGTTCAGAGACAGATTATTGTCGCTGCACCACGTGGCCAGGCGGCTCACCTCACTCCTGTAGTTTGTCTCATCTCTGTTTCTGATGAGACCCACAGCGGTCATGTTGTCCGCAAACTTAATGAAGAGGTTGGACCTGTGTCTGGGTGTGCAGTCATGGGTCAGCAGAGTGAAAAGGAAGGGGCTCAGCACACATCTTTGGGGGCCCCTATGTTCAGAGTGATGTTGCTGGAGGTGTTACTGCCGACTCGTACAACCTGCGGTCTCCCTGTCAGGAAGTCCAGCAGCCAGTTGCACGGGGTGAGATGTTGAGCCCCAGCTGGTCCAGTTTATGAGTAAGCTGTTGTAGGATGATTGTGTTGAATGCTGAACTGAAGTCTATGAACAACATTCTGACATAAGTTTCCTGTGAGTCCAGATGTGAGGGCTGAGTGGAGGGCAGTGGAGATGGCATTGTCAGTCAAGTGGTTGGATCTGTATGCAAACTGAAAAGGGTCCAAGGAGGGGGGGGGCAGACTTGATATGCTGCATGAAGCACTTCATGAGGATCGGAGTGAGTGCGATCGGATGGGAGTCATTGAAGCAGGAGGGTGACGACTTCTTTGGGACCGGAATGATGGTGGTGGCTTTCAGGCATGTGGGGACAACAGCCTGGCTCAGAGAAATATTGAAAATGTCTATGAAGACATCTGTAAGCTCTTCTGCACAGTCTCTCAGCATACGACCAGGAATGTTGTCAGGACCTGGAGCTTTGCGTGCGTTGATCCTGCCAAGGGATCTCTTCACGCTGTCCGGGGACAGTGTCAACACCTGTTCACCAGGGAGAGGTGAGGTCTTCTGCACAGGGGTGCTGTTGTTTGCCTCGAACCGAGCGAAGAAGTCATTCAGCTCATTCAGCAGAGAGGCGGAGCTGTCACAGGTCTGTGGTGTGGGCGTGGTGCTGGTATAGTTCGTTCAGTACCTCTCTCCTGTTGCTGTTGTTGGAACTGGGAGGGATGTAAACAGCAGCAAGCAGTATGGCCGTAAATTCCCTCGGTAGGTAGAGTGGTTGGCACCACACACTCTACCAGTGGTGAGCAGAGTTTCCAGACCACAACAGCATCGGGGCACCAGGCACCATTGATGTAAACACAGAGCCCACCGCCACGGTTCTTACCTCCCTCGACGAGAGCTCTGTCCGCTCAGTAGCATGTTAGCCAGTCGAGTTGAATGGCACAGTCCGGGACACTGTTGTTGAGCCATGTTTCAGCTCCTGGTATTGGAACCTAGTTAAGCTATTTTGGCCAATCAGAAGCCCAGAAAAGCTTATAATTGTTTTTTGTGAATAGAGTATAGGAATATTCTGATTAATATATATAACACCAATCCAGACAAATTTAATTAGAACAGACAAATCTGTTCTAATTAAATAGATCCATTTCCTTGATATTTTTTGACAACTTTTCACCCTCCCGGTGAGAATGCCTCAACGTTTTGAAAACTAAAAGGGGGGGGGTGTGAAGCCAAAACAGTTGTATCCAGAGTCGGATTGCCAGCACAAATACTGATCTCCCTATATATATAAAAATAACAAAGGCCATTCATTCTAGTATTAGTGACAATATGAATGATTAAATGGCTCAGATGTTCGACAAGTGACTTGGAGGCACATCTTCCGACCGCCAGAGAAAAGCCGAAGCAGGCCGCAGCTCAACCATACGCAAAGCCACAACTGCACCCAGGAGGGTGTCCGATGGCGCAATTCATCCCCTGCAGGATCAGCAAACAGCCACACTAAGACAGGTGGACACTAACGTCACCAACATGCAAAGTATGCTTACTGATAAATTAATAGAAGAATGTTTTACTCTATATGGTGAATAAAGTGGTAATGCAATGTTGGAAACACTCAGGACGTTGCCAGACATCAAAGCGCTGCCGCACCACACTGTGTAGCAAAGGCGGTGGACTCATTGTGTCTAGTACACTTACAACACGTGCCAACAACTGAAGCTAAGCCAAGCCACACTGCAGCTATTACGAGAAGAGAGTGAATGGAGAGAGAGAGACGGACTCACCCACTTTTAAATATAAGGGAGGGCCAAGTGCCACGTATTAATCAAGGTGCTGTCACACTGGGCACAGTGCCACCTGCGGCCGGGAAGGAGACAACTGGTCACATCTGTAAGCATGTAAAATGTCTGATACACATCATTAAGACCAGTACTAGATTGGCTATATGTCCTCATTGCATAAATTTGTAGAAAGCACAGGTGGACTTTACAAGTCCAAAATGTTTTCTTCGTCATCCTGTAAATAGTTTTCAAAAAGGTCCATTGCCAGTGACCAAAAAACAATGTTTGTGTAAAAAGAAACAAAAGGAAAAACAAAACAAAAAACAAAACTGATCTCAAAAATATTTATGAACCAATGTTTTAATACACACATAAACTGGTAGGAACTAAGTGTGAATACTGGACTTAACATAGTATGATTTTGCAAGAGAGCGACAATATAATTTTTTGTGTAAGTGTTGATCTGTTCTGAAGTAACTCCTTATTCAATGCTACAGTGTTTTTGCACTCAATGAAGGATTTTTTTTTTTTGTCCCATTGTTGGTGAGTTGTATAATATAAAAGCTTTGCTTGTTTAATTGCAGTTTTTAACATTACTTCAATTTAATGTGTACAGTGACCTTGGAGACAATTTGATCCTAAATTGCTGTTGTTGTGCAAAGTTTTTCAGGAAACTACTACTACATTTAGCAAGCCAGGTGAAGCTGTCTGAAAAATTGAGAGACTTTATGCATGCAGCTTTATTTAAGTCATTTAATCTTGTATGCAGTACCATGATCAAAAACAAATGTATCAGCTGGAGATTGAGAACAGATGAACTGATTGAATGACTTCAAATGAGTTACAGCAACACCCACTGAACTTACCATTTTATTTTGCGGAGTCACATTTTAAACTGATCAAATAGAATAGTGTTTCCACGCTCTGCAGTATATTTGAATGAATAGTAAAAAAAGGAAAAACGCTCAAATTCTTGATGCTTTCATTAGCAGAGTTAGAAAATTGTTTCCAGCAGCAATGGGCAGAGAGTTGAAAAGATGGCAAAAAGGAAGAGGGAGAAAGTAACTGTAAGTGCACTTGAGTCAACAGGGAATGGCAGCCCAGTGGAAAGAAGGAGAGGGGGGTGAAAAGAGAGAGATGCGACAGGCAGAGAAGAAAGGGGGAAAAAATTCAATAATGTAATTTAACTTGAATTGTGCACTAAAATGACTTCTTTAGTCCCATCAGGAAAGTGGCTGGGGGCTAAAATGCATTGTGAAACAGGGGATGCCGACTTCTATATGTCCTTCAACATTACTGAAGGAAATGCTAAATTTCCACCCTCAATGCAACGTAGTAGTGCAAAAAGTGTGCAGAAAACTCTGCTCTCTGAGAAAGATTTAATTTCCCACATTCTATATGCATGTTTTACTCTTTTTTGTTTGAGTATATTTTCTCTTCTTTTTAGTCTTATTAGTATCTTAACTTTATACTTTAAAATTATTATAATACTCTTTCAATACACCTTTTTGGCAGACTAATATAACAAGTAAGGACTCATTCACACTAGGCCATCCATACTGTGCCCAAGCATGTTTGACCCTTTAAGTCTGGTTTGTTTGCCTAGTACGAGCACCCCTTACTCTGCCAGCCCTGGCATGGTCGGAAGACATGTGCTTTGGCACGTAAAGCTCAAGCATGAGCGCAAACATGAGTATGCAAAAACTGAACGCTTCCCTCATATCCTGTTGTCTCTGCAAAGTTCAAACACTGCAACATAAAACATAATTAGACATAGCAAACTTGCCTAGTTTATAAACAGGGGCTGATGAAAGCACTGTTTCTGTCACTCTTTAAAATTGGAACGATTTTAAATTATATGAAAGAATTTTCAATAAAAATCTATGTAAAGTTATTCTTTATTGTAACATTCCTATAATTAGTATTCAAGAAATCGAAGGAACTTTTCAGGGCCCTTGGTGTCTGTGGGGTTTTGGTGATGTCTTCCTACCTCAGATTAAGCCATGTTATTTTGGTCTTTTTTCATTTTTATCATTGAACTAGGTCATGTAATGCATGTAGGTTTTATCTTTATCTTATAAGAGAGAGATATAATCCATCTTTCATCAAGATTTTTGACAGGTCAACCTTTGACCCATTGACTGGGGTCATGAGAAAGGTAGGGAGGGAGGGGTAGGGTTGGGGGTCAATGGGTTCAATGGGTTCAATGGGTGGGGGGTTGGCATATACGTAAGCAATGACAGTAATGGGGAGTTGAATTTCATCCAATGAGATTGAATTAGGCAGGGGGGCAGGTACTTCAAAAACTTTAGATGCGAGAATGAATCCATAAGGGTTTCTGACTGCCCTGGAGGTAATATCTGCTGCAGCAGTGGCAACATTGCATCTAGGTGTGAGTCCTCCTCCTCCTCCTCCTCCTTCACAGCCACCGCCCCTCCCATTCACTCTCTGTCAGTCCTTGAGTCATAGAGAAGTGGTGTATCCTGAACAGGGCAAAGCAACTCCAATAGAGTTTTGCTTTTGTGCGTGTGACCTGTGTGTACATTCTGTAAAAATAAAGAAAGACCCTGAGCACTACTATAACGCCAATGACAAAGTGCAGGACATGATGTGGGAACCTTACCCCATAGAATACTTTTGTACCAGAAACCTTTCTGCTTTCAAAAACTCCTCCCGCCACCACCACCACCACTGGACCTGTGTTAAACTAACAAAAAACATATGTTGAAGTGAAAGATGCAGTAAAAAATAACCAAAAGTTCATTGGGTGGATTTATGACCATTACAAAAAACTGTCCCATTCCCAAATTTTCTACATCGTCACTTTATCCCCCGCTCAGGTGATGAACTGATACCAGAGGTTTTTTTATGTGAAAATGTAGGACTTATGTCCTTATGTTGCTCAATTGTTTCCTGCATCTTGCACTTTAGCCCCCACCTAAAAAAAAAAAAAAAAAAAGATTTCAAGCCTAACCTTCATGATAGGGCTGGAATGCTGACCAATCAGCATGCGTCCTGATGCAAGAGGAATAAACAGGGGTGGAGTTGTACTCTGGCAAAGAGAATAAGAGTACTTAAGGAAACCCTAAAAAAAACAAAAAAGTGATGACCTGTGATGACCTATTAGAGTCACACAACAGGTGACGCTCCTAAGAAACGGTGTTTGTTTTTATGAGAAATCCAGACACCACGCTCTTCGGCGGTTCATCACACATCTACATAGCCTTGCGTCCTACCGCGTTTGGCTATCCAGAAACTCTGTTCAACCGCTCTCCTTCACTGCCCCCCAGGACCATGAGTGTAAAAATATCTGTATCTCAACTTAAACAACCATCATTTCAGACAATGTTCCACGGTGTCTGACTTTCTTTGTCACCTATACCTGTTGTCACCCCTGTGGCCTCTTACACCAGCACCAACTTGACCTGCATCATCAACATCTTCCTCCACCTCTTTCTGTTGCTCCTCCCCCTCTTTCTCCTCACCAGTTGACTCATCAATTGGACCTCTGACTGAAGAGATGGACGGTTGTCTGAGCCATGTGTTTGTCAAAACACATGGCTCAGAAGCCAGCTGTGTTGCTGCATCTGCTGTAGTAAGTTCTACACAGATTACAGAACTGGGATTTGCTACGGATGTCAGGTGGACGCCTCTGGTCAGTTGAAACTCGACTGTCTGCATGATTGGCCTGAATATTACCTTCTTCAACACTTTGGGAAGGTGATATAAAGACTCTGGACTCAGCAGTTTATCCCGATCATCCAACAGGCCCTTCAGTCAAGACACCTCCACATGTCTGAATTTAGGCTTTGCAGGGTTTTGGAGGGTATCTTAGACAGCCTCAAAAGGAGCAAGGATATTGGGAGAAGAATCAACAGGGTCAAGAGAAGACTGAATGAAACGTTTTACAAGAATCGGATGTTGAAAAAGCTTCTGATATTTTTTTCAACGAGTGAACATGGGTATTAACAGTACATAACTGCAGACAGAGGCAGAAGAGGTGCATGCAATCATCCACTGACTAAGAGCATCTGGACTGTTATTACCAAGAGGCTGTGCGACGCTAAATTAGGACATTGGCTGGATATTGCCCAGTCTATGATTCCGCAGGAGGACTGGACAAATGTTGTACACATTACATTGAAGATTATTGACCAACGTTTAGTGTCTGATACTTTTGTTAATATTTTCATAAACATGACTGACAACCACAGTGTGAAAGAGTGCCATGTGTTGTCTCTGTACACTTTGTTGGTGGATGTTATGAAGTGTTATAGACGAATCGACAATCCACAAGTCAATATCAGGTACGAACTGAAAAATACTACACAATGTTATCTGTAATATTGTAGGAATCCCTGTGCTGGAAAACTTCTTAAATGTAACTGAAGGCTAAAAAAAAATGTACACATCTTCAGCTATATTTGTATCCTGAAATACCTCATATATGTGACTTTGAGTAGTTCTTATTATTCAAAACAACAGCAACCAAAAGGTTTGTAACCAAAGTCTTTGTGACTTGGAGCTATTAAAACTGCTATGTGTTTTTTAAAAACAAGTTTTGTATGTTTTATCATGCAACCAACACGTATTTTACTTTCGAGGTTTTTTTTTTCCAGATTTTTTAAAAACACCAACGTTTGTAACCAAAGTGTGTTTTTATCAAGTATTCCACATGTATATGACTGAGTTATTTTATTCTACCTGTTTTCTCGAAAAAAAAAAAAAGTTTGTAATCAATGTGTATTTTTATCAGGTATTACACATGAATATCTGATAAAAAAAAAATCTATCTTACACTTACATTTACACTCTACATAAACCCATCGGGAAGCATTTTATCAGAGTTTTGGTCTTTAGACTGCTCAAACAAATTCAAGCAGATCTTTGTGACATGCAAGCCCTGGCCAAATATAATGACCAGTTTTAAAAATATTTATTACAATTGTTTTCCAAAAAGGCTTATGTACAAGCCTTAAAGAAAAAGACTGAGTTAGAGGTCAGCAAAACATCGTATTGTTCATTTTGCTGACGCCAGTGATCTGAGAGCGTCGGTAGTGGAAAGATTTAATTGTATATTGAAAACTAGAATGTGGACATATTTGCAGCAAACAGGAGTTGGTTAAATGCTACAATCACAGTTATCACAAGAGTATAAAAATGAAGCCTGTGCAGGGGAGCTCTGAAAACGCCTCTCAAGTGTTTCAAAACCTGTACGGCATGTTTACCATTCGCCATTGGGATGCATGAATTTTTAAAAATGATGATTTTGTCAGAACATTCAAGTTGAGAGGCATTTTACAGAGTTTTACGGATGAGGTGGTTTCTGTGTCTGAATGCGACGACTTCCCCCCGTGTACAAACAGAAAGACGCAGGCGACAAGCCTATCCAAGGGAGCTTCTAAAAAGCAGAGTTGCAAAAAGTAAAATTGGGAAAAGACAAGTATTATGCGACAACGTATTGTCAAGGGTGAAAAACAGGTTTTAGTGTCCTGGAAAAACTGACCAGAGAAATTGAAAAAGACCAAGGTATTGGCACCTCTCATTGGTTTATTCTGTGTGAAATCATTAACCCACCTCTATGTGGTATGATTTCCCGAGGGATTTAGCTTATTTTGAACTCGCCAAAACGACCCCTGACAAAGAGGAGGAGGAGGAGGAAGGGGTCAAATACCCCTTTTTGTATCAAGGATGAAAAACAGGTTTTAGAGTGGTGGAAAAACTGGAAATTCAACAGCTGATCAGGGACTCTGACCTGCAAAATCTTAAAAAAAAAAAAAAAAGCCAGATGTACCAGGGCCCCTCATTTGTTTATTCTCTCTCCCCCCGGCCTACATCATGGACGGTTTTATATCACTTTGCCTTCTAACGCTTGTAAGGATGTGTTTATAAATAATACAAGTTCTGATTTCACAGTGAATCTGGTTAAAGCCATAGAACTGAAAGGACAATGGGTAGTGAGTCTGTGTGAAATCATTTACCACCATACGTGATATAATTTACTGAGGGATTTTTGCTTATTTTGAACTCACCAAAACAACACCTAATAAAGAGGAGGAGGAGGAGAATGAGGAGAGGGAGGAGGAAGAGGTGGAATACCCGTTGTTGATCAGTATGAAATTTAAGGATATTACGACCATCCTAAAATACACCTTGATCATCTCATCCTGGCACTCATAAAGTACATTTTTAACACTGACATTTCAGCAGGCACTTTGAGCTTAAAGGAGACGGTCAACTTAAAATCCCTACATTTCCCTCTTGGCCTACATGCTGGATTTGAAACCCAATGAGTGGGGGACCATCTCCAACTGCGCTACCAACTATCCCCGTGATTTCTATGCCCATGCTGGGTTATATAACCTGTTATTTATACAGACATCATTCAGTATCAACAGCGACAGCTACTCCCTGTCTGGGTGTGGTGAACGTCAGAAGTGATTTTTGAGACAGGTGAGTGTAGCGGGTCACAGAATGAAGGCTCTCAGTCTGGTGCTACACATTTATTTCTGGAAATATAACAAAAAGACAGTCATAAGACATAGTCGATACACAGCGTCTTGCCTCATACTCGGTGCACAGAGAATCTCACTTTCTCACGCTCACAAAATAAATAACAATAA
The DNA here is from genome assembly GCA_001698575.1 of Mola mola. NCBI lineage: Eukaryota > Metazoa > Chordata > Actinopteri > Tetraodontiformes > Molidae > Mola > Mola mola. The sequence goes on from KV751342.1 coordinate 7,570,349, forward strand.
TAATAAAATACGGTTCAAACAAAATAATCCTATCAACTGATCTATCTTTTAGTGATGACCTGTCTCATATATTCTTCTCTAAATGATATCCACACAGTATAACAACACATTTCCCAATAAACACAATTAAACATATAAATGCAATACACAATGAACAACGCGGGGTCCCTCACGAGGGCTCATTGTTTAGAATCCCGCTTCCAACAGCTACAGCTGCAACTGTAAAACAACGGACATGAACCACGTGCTAATGCTAGCTGCTAATATCCAATCAAATATACACATAGTCAACACGGTAATCGATAAACACATTCAAACTCACACGGCCGTCCCAGTAAACATTTCACAACCCGACATACTTACATTACTTCGCCAGCTTACCTGGAAATATAACAAAAAGACAGACAGAGAATCTCACTTGAGAAGTCATGTCAGGTCTCCCTGCGCGCATACCGTCTGTATAGCGCTGTTGCCACCTACTGGTGAACTAGTGAAACAGCACCCTATTTCCGACACTCACATATTAATGAACAGTTTGACACCAAAAAAAAAAACCATAGAAAAACATTCTTAACCTTTATCAAAACATGATAACGTATCTTCTTTCTTGACCAATGTGCCACATGAGCATTAGATACAACACCGTACATTACTTACCCATGTCAAAGAACCACATTATTGAAAACATTCACATCGAAATTAAAACAATATACGATAGGTGTGTGGACTTTGATTCACGCCAACATATTTTTCAGTTAAAAGCTTCTGCTGAACTTTGTAGATGTGAGAATTAAACTCAATCGCGCCAATGACGTCTTCTGCCTTATGTTGGCCACAGATGTAATTTTCCACTTCAGAAAATAGGGGGCATCTCTGTTTATGAAAAAAGTGAGCTTTTCCCCTTCTGTGCACGTAGGGCATGAGGCGGCTTTAAGATGGGCAATGCTCTTTATCCCTTATTGCGGGTGAATGTGAAAATATACTCCATCCCTCAGAATTCCAGGTTATGCAACCTTTAATTTCATCCACAACAGCGTGGAATACCTGGCCCTCTGTTACAATGGCAGAAAGGTTCCTGCTAAAGCCTTCCAACCTCAATATAACCATGGGCTTTCCAAAGAGTTTTACAACATGTTTACCTCCACAGGGATACACTTGAAAGATTTACCTCTGAGCATCAATAGAGAAGAATTTCAAGTGGGCTACTCCTCATTTACCTTTAATCTTAACGCTTTTGAAGACAGCGAGGCATTATCCCCCATTTCCAGCGGCAATTTTTGACCCAAAAATAAATTCAGAGTCCCCTTGCCCCACACCATCACCCTATTGTTTACGCTTGTTACAATTCTGCTTTGGAGATCAATTCCAAACAAGTGCTCCTGGACTATTACTAACCCCCCCACGCTTAGCTGAAGAGGCATGCATACTAAGTTAAATGTCAGTGAGATTTATGATACATATATTTCTGATCATTTCGCTGTATTATTTTACATCACACTGTCTCACTCCAAGGTTAAAGCATGCACATTGGCCCGCCAAATGCGTACAATCAACTCTTTAACTGCGTCTTGTTTTTTTGTTTCCTTCAATCAGTCTGTACTCCATACACAGGATAATTAATGTCATCTCATTCCTGATGAGCTGTTAGTTATAAGGCTGTTAGGTGTAAACGCTCTAAGCCAGTAACAGATCCATGGCTGAATTACACCTTTTGCGCTCTCAAATGCACTGTTGAGAGAAAGTGGAAAAAGGATCATCTTCAGGTGTCTTTAGACATTTTGAAAAACAGTTTAGTAGAATATCAGAGAACCGTTAAAGCTGCAAAAAGGCAGTTTTTTATCTCACCTCGTGTCAATTAATAGCCAACTTCAGTATGTCTTTAATAGTTTGAATTCTCTCATAATTCCCTGTGACCACACTGGTGCTGAGCCTTCACCTAAATTGTACCAATTTCTTAGTTTTTTCATAGACAAGATCCCTGCTATCAGATCTTCTCCTCCATCCTCTGCATTAGATCCTGCTGTCTCTCCAATTTGCCCAGTCGTCTTTGAGAACTTTGAGCAGTTATTTCTTTCAGCTTTAACCTGATATAGTACAGAAATTGTGTCCTTCTTACTTCTAAGAAAAAGGTCATCAACTGCCTACAATAATTGGAAAAGGAAGGAGTCATCAACCGTCCCACTTACTATAGACTGTATTCGGGAAATTGCATACTATGCATATACGGCCTTCCCAAGATCCACAAGGAAGGAACCCCATTAAGACCCATCGTCAGCAGCATCAACTCATTTACTTATAACATCTCTAAACATCTCACAACTATACTTTCACCTCTGGTTGGCAAAATTCCACACCACATCCAGAATTCAAATGACTTCACCAGCAAAGTTCGGACCGTTTGTTGGACCTCTGCCTATCCACCAACTACTTCAAGTACAACAACTGTTTCTACAAACAGAAGCATGGCTGCGCCATGGGCTCCCCAGTGTCTCCTATTATGGCCAACCTCTACATGGAGGAAGTGGAAAGTAGGGCACTGAGCTCCTTCAAAGCAACAACACCGAGCCATTGGTTCAGATATGTGGATCACACCTGGGTCAAGATTAAAACCCAAGACGTAGAAGCCTTCACGGAACACCTTAACTCAGTAGACAGCAACATCAAATTCACAAGGAAGGACATGAGAGAGAACAGGCTGCCTTTCCTGGACTGTACCATACACCTTGAGAAGGACAGAGGGCTCAACATTGAAGTCTACCAGAAACCTACTCACACAGACCAGTACCTGCTCTTCAACTCTCACCACTCCTTGGAACACAAGCTGGGAGTTATCAGAACCCTACATAACCGGGCTGAAAATGTTCCCACAAGGACATAGGGGAAGTTTAAGGAACACAAACACATCAAGACAGCATTAAAAACCTCTGGATACCCTAACTGGGCATATGTCAAATCCACTAAGCGCTACAGGAACAACACCCCGACAACATAGGAAGAGGAGAGGAACAAACGCCACAACGTTGTCATTCCGTATATGGCAGGGGTGTCAGAGAAATTCAGAAGAATTTTCTCTAAGCATGACACCCAAGTTCACTTCAGACCCTGCAACACTCTGAGACAGAAACTGGTTCACCCCAAAGACAAAACTCTCAGACACAAACTTAACAATGTTGTTTATGCAGTCCAGTGCAGTGATGAGTGCACAGACTTTTATATTGGGGAGACCAAACAACCTCTCCACGAACGCATGGCTCAACACCGGAGAGCCAGCTCCTCTGGCCAGGACTCAGTAGTCCACTTACACTTAAAGGAGAAGGGACACTCCTTTGAGGATGAGAATGTGCATGTGCTGGACAGGGGGGATAGATGGTTTGAGAGAGGAGTAAAGGAGGCCATCTATGTCAAGCTGGAACAGCCATCACTTAACAGAGGAGGTGGCCTCAGACATCAACTGTCTACCACATACAATGCAGTTTTGAAATCCCTCCCCAGGAAACTTAACCACAGTTCACACGTTGGCTCATGTGAAACCAGCGACTCACATGATGACCGGGGGGAATGATTACATCTGATGGGGGATGGATCTGGGTCACACAGATTTGGGGTGGGGCTTTGTACCCTTCGCCCACTACCCTGAGTAAGAAGGATTCTCCACAAGGTTAAATACTGGGGACTCCCTACCAGAAATCTAGAACTGAAAAAGCCTCTTGGATGACAGGTGAAATGTCTTCAGGAACCAAAAAGCCCTTTTGTCTTCAAAAGAAACACCAAGACTAATGTTAGGCCCATCGCTAAGCTTCCTTTTCTCTTAAAGGTTTTTGACAAGATAATATATGAATAACTGCAGTTTTACATTAATTTGAATGGCATTTCTGAGAAATTCCAGTCCCGTTTCAAATCACGTCACAGAACAGAAATGCCACTATTAAAAGTTTTAAATGACTTTCTTTTAAATGTTGATTCTGGTTGTTTTGCTATCCTGGTGCTCCTAGACCTGAAAGCTGCCTTTGATACGGTGGATCACAATATTCTGCTGTCACATTTAGACCAATGTGTGGGCATTAGGGGTGTGGCCCTCAAATGGTTTCAGTCCTACCTCTCAGACAGGTGTTTCTCTGTCCAGCTGGGCCAGCATTCTTCAGCCACCTCCCCGCTGAGCTCTGGGGTGCTTCAGGGCTCTGTTTTGGGCCCCCTCTTTATTTTCATTACAAATGCTTCCTTTGGGGTCCATTTTTAGGAAGTGTAATGCTTCTTTTCGTTGTTTTGCTGATGATGTACAAATCTATCTACCTTTAAAGACAAATGACCAAGCCTCAATCCAGGTTTTGCTTGACTGTCTCCGGGATATTCAATCTTGGATGGAAGTAAACTTCTTCAACTTGAACATAAATAAAACTGAGATAATTTTATTGGCTCAACAAAAGCTTTTGGAAGGTTACGACAGTGCCATTGGCAACCCTTGATTCTCTCTGTCATCCTTTTGCAATAAACCTCGGTGTAATCTTTGACAGGGGCTTTAGGTTCGATAAGCAGATAGGCTCAGAAGTCAAAACAAGCTTCTTTCATTTAAAACTCCTTGCGAAGATAAAGCTTTATCTCCCAAGAAACGACTTCAAAAGAGTCATCCATAGCTTTGTAACATTCCATTTAGACTACTGTAATTCTTTGTTTGTGGTCTTGACCAGTCATCGTTGCGCCGCCTACAGAACAAAATGCAGCTGCCTGCCTGTTAACTGGAGAGAAACGGCGGAGCACATCATTCCCATTCTTGCGTCCTTGCACTGACTCCCTGTTAATTTCAGGATACATTTTAAAGTTTTATTAATTGTTTTTATATGTTTAAATGGCTTCGCACCATCCTATATAGTTGATCTTATAGAGTCTCACACTACTGCCAGAGCACTGAGGTCTTCCAACCAGCTGTTCCTGGCAGTACCTAGGTCCAATCTAAGCACACGAGGAGATAGAGCCTGTTCAGTGGTGGCCAAAAGCTATGGAACAGCCTACCTCTTCAGATTAGAGTGCAACAAAACAGCTGAAGACCAATCTTTTCTTTTTGGCGTTCAGTCCTAGCTAGGCAAGACACCTCGGCTTTTGCTTAATTCATTTTACTTTGTTTTTACCATGATTTTACTTCTTATTTGTTGTCTATTCATTATTATGTTAACTTTTATCATAGCCTATTAATATTATCTTATCTTGTTATTGTGCAGCGCTTTGGTCAACTGAGGTTGTTTAAATGTGCTATTGTGGCGGGATAAGGAAAATCACAGAAGACGAAGGCGAGTTTAAACTTTATTCCTCAGCTCCAAAACCAAACTGAAACAGGAACAACCTTGCACCAGAGAGCCTGGGAATGTAAACCACGCCCCCAGCTCACAACTCTGCTGGGTGAGAGGCATAGCCCCTAGTTACCACCACGCAGTCCCCCCCCACGAACACCCAGAAGGGACTTCTGGAAAGAAAATCAGGCTCTCACTGGAGGCTTAAGCAACCTGCCATAACGGCTGTGCCATGCCTCAGCCGAAACAGCAGGAGAAACACAGTCCAATGGCGGCTGAGAAGCAGAATGCTGAACCTGTGAAGACACCGCCGGGGTCCTGGAAGGAAGGTGACCCCGACGGGGAATCTGGGCCGGAAACACAACTTCGTCTGCCACCCTGTGCACTGGTCTAAGCCTATCAAGCGTGACACGCTCCCTATGCCCACCCAAATCCAGCAAAAAACCCTTAGGACCCGTCTCAAGAACCCGAAATGTGCCATCGTATGGGGGTTGGATGGGCGAGCGGCGAGCATCATGTCGTACAAAAACAAAACGAGCCGACATGAGCTCCAAGGCAGGAACGACCGCGGAAAACTGTGGTGAACGGGGCCTGGAACCCAATTGCTGTCGGACAAAAAAGGATAAACGGCGGGACGGGGTCGAGGAGCGGAGCTCCCAGGCAAAAATTCCCCAGGGACGCGAAACGTCTGACCAAGAACCAGCTCAGCGGGCGAAGCGTCGAGGTCCTCCTTAAGGGCCAAACGCAACCCAATCATAACCCAAGGTAAACGGTCCAACCAGTTACCATCCGAGAGCGCAGCGCACAGTGCTGCCTTGAGCGACCGGTGAAATCGTTCACACAAGCCATTAGCCTGAGGGTGGTTTGCGGTGCACCTGCACACCCAATGATCGCGCAAGCTGACCAGAGCTCTGACACGAACTGGGGACCCCTGTCTGAGGTGATATTTCGACAGTGCCGAAACGGGCGACCCAGGAAGAAACAAACACGCGTGCAACGTCTGAGGATGTTGTGGAGGACAGAGGGACAGTCTCTGGCCACCCGGTGGTCCGATCTACCATTGGGAGCAGGTGCATAAAACCCTGTGAAGAAGGTAGAGGGCCCACTAGGTCTACATGCACGTGGTTGAAATGTCTGGCTGGGATCGGAAACGGTTCGAGGGGCGACTTAGTGTGCTGGTGGACCTTAGCACGCTGGTACGCCACACATGCAGCCGCCCACCCCTTGATGTCCTTGGCGGAGCCAGGCCAGACAAACTTGGAACCGATCAACTTCACCAACGCCCGAACTCCAGGGTGCAAGAGGGAGTGAATTGATTCAAAAACTTGACGGTGCCAGGCCACTGGAACAATGGGGCGGGGATGGCCAATGGAGACATCGGAGAGGAGGGCAGGGCTGCCTTCCTGCATCACAGCATCCTCTAGCTTGAGGCCAGTACGCGTTGATCTAAGAGCGAGAACATCCGGGTCGCTGGGCTGGTCGGCAGCCATAGCAGAGAAATCCAGCCCCAGGTTCATAGGACAGACAAGCACACGCGATAGACAATCAGCAACAGGGTTGGACTTCCGGCCACATACTGAATCTCTGTTGTGAACTCAGAAATGGCCGCCAGGTGGCGCTGCTGACGAGCAGACCATGGCTCAGTCAGTTTGGACATGGCGAAAGTCAGCGGTTTATGATCCACATAAGCTGTGAAAGAGCGACCTTCCAGCAGGAAGCGGAAATGACGGGTTGCAAGGTGCAGGGCCAGCAACTCCCAGTCAAAAACGCAAGTACAGCGAGTGGCTGCCACGCATTCGCCACACGCTGTTCAACCACCGCCCCCATGGCTACGTCGGATGCGTCGGTTGTTAAAGCTATGGACGCCATGGGTGTGGGATGGGCGAGGAGGGTAGCGTTAGCCAGGGCGCACTCCCTCAAAGGCCTGAACAACAGGTACAACCTTGAACCAGAGAGCCCGGGAACGTAAACCACGCCCCCAGCTCACAACTCTGCTGGGTGAGAGGCACAGCCCCTAATGTCCGCCACACTACATAAATAAGCTTTGACTTGACTACCGGTTGGAAAGTCTTATGTGTTGTTTACTAGGAGATGCATTCGGCGGAGACCAGTTACCTGTCCGTCAGCATTGGTTTAAAATACCCGTCTACCTGATAGTGAACAAACATCCTGCAGACCAAACTGGGGAGTGCTGGCTGATTTTGACTGTGGAGGAAAACAGAAATTTTGACAGGAGCTGCCAAATCCTCTAGCGTTGTGCGCAATAAACACTGTTTACTTACAGAGGTCTCCTGAAATGCAGGAGAAACTTGTGTGCGCAATTGACACTCCATGCGTGCCACTTCCCCCCTTGCTACGTTTTTGTGCATACTAAAAAGGGGACATGATGCCCCACCGGATTGAGATATGTTTCAAAGTCGTAGAATATAATTTTGTCCGAATGACTCTGAGCCGGAACTAAGGGCTGCATGTAACACGGATGGTTTTCTGAGGACTGTTTCAGTTGTCAATTTCTCCATGCAGATTTTATATTTCTGCCTCGTGCACAAGTGTGGTTTAACGCCTTGTCTTGCCACATAACTTTTACTTTTTAGACATTTTTTACACATTTGACAGAGGCTGACCTCTCTCAGTCTCTGACGTCTCTGTATAGAGGCATGTGGTGTCGGGCGAGACAGTTGGGGGAAGAACATACTCTGTGGCAATTGTTACAGACCTTTCAATCTGGTGGGTCCAGGACACAGGCAGGATCCTCACAGACAGAACAATAACGTTTACAACGATGAGTGTGAGCACTGTAATACCCTTTGAAATAGTAGTTATAGAGTTTTGGATTTGTCTAGCGTGCTGTTCAGCTTCCTGCACGGTGAGACTGGGATCAAGGAGATGAGCGGTGCAGATGGCAAAACAGAGTTAATCGTCAGAGTTACTCACACAGTACAGAAAGCGCCTTTTCTTTGATAGAATTTCATCCTCTAATGTTTTTTCCAGCTTTCTTTTACCTCCGCCCTTGGGGCTGCAAATGCCCTGTACAATCAATTCTAACGTGCGATCCTTCATGACTGACATGTTAGATTGCGCAAGTTGATCCAAGAGAGCTTGGAAACCAGACAGATCCATGTCATCATCACTGTTTAACGTAACCGACACGTTATTTTGTAACCTCTTGCCCCTCATTTCCAGCTCTATCACATCATGAGGTCTGACTTGAGAGAATACTCTTTCTGTCATATGCTGTGCAACAGCCTTCACATTACCATAAAATCAAAAATCAAATCAAATCAAATTTTATTTGTATAGCCCGAAATCACAATTTACACATTATCTCACTGGGCTTTGACAAACTGTACAGATGTGACATCCTCTGCCCTTAGACCCTCGAACCGGGTGAGGAAACACTTAAAAAACACTAAACAGGGAAAATAAGAAACCTCAGGAAGAGCCACAGAGGAGGGATCCTTCTTCCTAGGACGGACAGACGTGCAATAAATGTCACTTGTACAGAACACAAAAACATGATAACAATAGTTCATTTAGAATGCATAAAACATCCATGAGTCCCAGAGTCTGTGGATTCTATGAGTCCGGATGTATAGAAAGTCTAGTGATCCAGACGCAGGTGTACTCTGTTGGTCCAGGAGTCATTGTACTCCATGTAGGAAGATCTGGGTGTTGCTGAGTCCAAGAGTATGTAGAATCTGTAAATCCAGGGATATGTGAAGTGTAGTGGTCCAGAAGCAGGTGTAGTCTATTAACCCAGAAGCCATTGTGATCTGTGGGTCCCGATTTGCACTTGGAAATCCAGCCCAGGATCCAAATCACAGGATCCAAGTCACAGGATCTCCTTTCCTAATGTGGCCAGGAGGCATCAGGCAGGACCACAGCAGAACCTCCCACCGCGACCTAGAAAAACCTGCAGGATGGTAAAGCACAACGACTCCGGGGAAGAAGTAAAGTTAGTGTAAGGATATGGACATTTACAGGAGCAGAGAAGGAGTCGGAGTCAGAGGGGGGAGAGAAGAAAGCTCAGTGAATCATGGAGTGTTCCCCCAGCAACCTAAGCCTATAGCAGCATAACTAAGGGCTAGATAGGCCAGCCTTAACTATAAGCTTTATCAAAAAGGAAGGTTTTAAGCCTACTCTTAAAATCAGAGAGTGTGTCTGCCTCCCGTACCAAGACTGGAAGATAGTTCCACAGGAGAGGAGCTTGATAGCTGAAAGCTCTGCCTCCCATTCTACTTTTGGAAATTCTTGGGATCACCAATAACCCTGCATCCTGGGAGCGTAAGGTTCTGGATGGGCGATAGGGTACTATGAGCTGTTCAAGATAAGATGGTGACTGACCATGAATAGCTTTGTAGGTGAGAACAAGGATTTTAAATTCTATTCTAAATTTAACGGGGAGCCAGTGCAGAGAAGCCAGTATGGGGGAAATATGGTCTCTGATATTAGTTCTAGTCAGTACACGCGCTGCTGCATTTTGGATTAACTGAAGAGTTTTTAAAATTTTGTTAGGGCAACCTGAAAATAAAGAATTACAGTAGTCCAGCCTGGAAGTAACAAACGCATGAACTAGTTTTTCTGCATCTTGTTGAGACAGGATGTGCCGGATTTTAGCAATGTTACGGAGGTGAAAGAAGGCGGTCCTTGAAATCTGTTTAACATGTGATTTAAAAGACAGCTCCTGGTCAAAGATAACACCCAGGTTTCTGACAGTGGTGCTGGAGGCCAAGGCAATGCCATCCAGATTAACTATGTTGCTGGATAATGAGTCTCTAATGTGTTTGGGGCCCAGCACAATGACTTCAGTTTTGTCAGAGTTTAACATTAAAAAGTTATGAAACATCCAGTTTTTAATGTCCTTAAGACATGACTGTAGATTAGCTAACTGATGGGTTTCATCTGGCTTCATTGATAAGTATAGTTGTGTGTCATCTGCATAACAGTGAAAATGTATGGAGTGCTTTCTAATAATTTTACCTACAGGAAGCATATATAGAGTAAATAGTAATGGTCCAAGCACAGAACCTTGTGGGACTCCATGACTAACCTTGTCATATCTTGATGATTCATCATTAACATGAACAAAATTATATCTATCAGATAGGTAGGACTTAAACCATCTTAGAGCAGATCCTTTAATGCCAATTTGGTGTTCCATCCTCTGTAGTAAGATGTGATGATCGATAGTGTCAAAAGCTGCACTAAGATCTAATAAGACTAGTATAGAGATAAGTCCTGCATCAGATGCAGTGAGGAGGTCATTTGTAACTTTTACCAATGCCGTTTCTGTGCTGTGATGCTTTCTAAAACCTGACTGAAACTCTTCAAATAGACTATTATACTGAAGAAAGCCACATAGTTGTTTCGCTACTGCTTTCTCTAGAATCTTTGAAAGAAAGGGGAGGTTGGATATTGGTCTATAGTTGGCTAAAACTTCTGGGTCTAGGGTAGGTTTTTTTAGGAGCGGTTTAATTACAGCTACTTTAAATGACTGGGGTACATAACCTGTTACAAGGGATAGATTGATAATGTTTAGTAGTGGATTTCTAATTAGGGGTAAAACCTCTTTGAGCAACCTAGTAGGTATGGGGTCTAGTATACAGGTTGATGATTTAGATGAAGATAATGTTGTCGTTAGTTCCTTAAGGTCAATTGGATGGAAGCTTTCCAAACACACATCAGGACTAATAACAGCCTCTATAATTCCTGTTGCTGAACTGGAATCTGTGGAGTGTAGGATATTTTCTCTGATAAGTCTAATTTTATTATTGAAGAAGTTCATAAAATCATTACAGGTGAGGGCTCTAGGAATGCATGGTTCAATAGAATGATGGCTCTCAGTCAGCCTGGCTACAGTGCTGAAAAGGATCCTGGGCTTACCATAATCGGCAACAGGTTGACGGTCAGGGAAATGTATAAGTTCTCTGATTTGTATGTTATTAAACGCACTACTTGTGATCACCCTGGGTGTAAAGGGAGATGATTCATCCGCATTTCCCCTGCTTCTTAGGCTGATGGACAAGAACAGGAACAGGAGGGCTCTCAGCATCTTATAACGCTGCAATAGAATGTTTTGAATCAGGAGATTCAGCATTGTCATTCATATTGCCAAGCATAAGGCTCTGACATGCGTCATTGATGGCCTGAAAAGGATCTTCGGAGGTGGAGGGAGTTTGATTTTGTAATGGAACGGGATCCTGATCAGAGAGGAGTTGACAAACCTCATCAATAACGTCAAAAACATTCATGGTCTTGATTTGAACTGTACGTTTAAAGACTAAATATTTTAAGTTGAACTGGCTAATGTTGCGCTACTCCACCAGAAATGTGAAAAAAATCATTCAATTTCACTGCTAACTTGAAGAAGGAGGGTTGACACTCTGTCCAGCACACACAATAACGTTGTTATACCATATATATACCAATATACCATAATATTGTCGACATTGTTGAAAAAAAAAAAATAGGAAGAAAATAGAAAAAAGAATACGCATTCTTCAATCAATAGCGCATCATGATTTTTGAGCATATATAGACAATGATATAGATTTTAAGAAATTACATGGTATCCAATATCTTTGCTCGAGCTGCTCGAGCTAGCAAAGTTGTCAGAGGATGTGTCTGAGGAGGCATTGGAGGGGATCAGATGCAACAATGCCTCTGGGTCCTACCCTCCAGTCTTCTGCTAATAGTCTAATAGTTTACTGCTTCTTTAAAGTGCTGAATACTGACAAGAATGGGCCATTTGAGGGTGCACTTTCCAAATGAGGACACTGCACATAAACTGTTCAGCCCACATTCAGACAGTTCATATCTCATTTGTATTTAGCCTTGTGCTTTCAGTACAGACTGCCATTGTTGACTATCCTAGTAGCTTTCTCACAAAGCTTGGATATCTCTATGATGAGTCAACAAAAACATTTTACATAGTCAAACAAGCCACAATGAAATGCAATGAGGGAAATGTTGTGTTGCATATCCTATCTGCATTATGCAATGCTGTGAGTAACATAGAGGAAAGTTAATATTAATAACTGCTGTTTTGAGATTGGTCCATTTGGATATTGTCCATTGTCTTCATCATATAAATATGTTACAGGGACCAAACAGTATTTCTTACAGAAACCCTGATAAATATGTGATGGCCGGTACCAAAGGATAAAAAAAGGGTGCCTTTAGGCCTTCTCATGGGAACATGACTGTCACCTGCAAATGTCATTGCAGTCCTCAGATGAGATGACATAGCTGACATTATGACATTAAGAAAAAGTTAAGGTTTATAGATTACCAGAAGTGGATGCTGTTTTCATTTTAAATGTGAAAAGTGTTTGAAATGAAAGTTCCTGACAATATAAGCTCTAATGTTGACAACAATTTTACAGTTTTTACACCAACAAAGCACAAAGGGCCAAATCCAAATTAGACAAGATAAGATGTACCTTTATTGATACCCCTTGGGAGAAATTCATGTTGACACAGCAGTAGACAAGTTAAAGTAGTAGCGCAGGATAAAAAGTACCAAAATAAGTCAACATGCATTATAAGGAAGGATAAATAAAAAACTAAAATACTACAAATACTAAAATACACTAAAGTATTGTGTACAATCCTGCCACTGTGTATAAGAGTTTGCAAGGTACAATGTGCAATGTTCCAGAGATTTATAAATAAATACATAAATAGCATGTATATGAAGTTTACATACCGAATAGTGAGGAATTATATATATATAAACAGTTGGAAATGTGCAGTATCAGGGGTTCTTTTTGTTGTTGTTGTTGTTTTCTTTTTCCCTAGAGTGGTGTATGTATTGAGTCCTTAATCACTGGAGTTGGAGCTGTGGTGTTGTGCAGTATAATGGCAGATGGAATGAAGGAGCCCCCCAAGCGCTTTGAGGCCTGTGGCTGTATGAGTCTGTGGCTAAATATGCTCCTGAGTTTCCGCAGCTCGGTGTATAGAGAATAACAGGGATTGTCCATGATAGCCTTCAGCTTTCCTCTCATCCTCCTCTCAGTCCACACTGTCCAGTTCTATCCCCACCACGGAGCTGGCTTTCCTCACAAGTTTGTTCAATGTGTTTTTACCAACACCTCCCGATGCCACCTCCCCAACACACTACGGCAAAAAAGATAACACTGGCCGCTACAGAGCGGTAGAACATCCGTAGCAGCCTGGTGTTAACATTGAAAGACCTGAGCCTCCTCAGGAAGACCAGTCTGCGCTGTCTTTTCCTGTAAGGGTCTCAGTGTTGTTTGACCAGTCCAGTTTGTTATTTAGGTGCACCCTGAGGAACTTGTAGGTGTCCACCATCTCAACCCCCTCCCTGTTTATGAAAACAGGTGTTGGGTGTCTCTTCCTGCGTTGGAGGTCCACTACCCGCTCTTCGGTTTTCCCAACATAATGATTGTGTTGCTTTTGCACCAGACGACTGTGTAAATTAGAGGAAACAAAATAGCATACAACTTTATTTTGACCTGGCACTAAATAAAAGTGCCTTCAATATTAACTAATATGCTATTTTTTTGTCTCTAGTCAAAGCTGTGCACACAAGATAAATTAATACCGCTTTGCAGGAGTCTAGGGGCTCCATACGTCTCTGCAACAATTCCACTTTTTAAATTTTTTTATCCATGACAATTACGTCTAAATGCAGTTCAGTCAATACAACTCAATTTCTTCCACTGAAATCCAATTCACCAGCCTCACGAATAGGTTACAGTAAGGTTGACCAAAAGAGTCAAGACCATGCTCATCTCTGCTCTAAGGCATATACTGTATATGTCGGGAAATACTATAAGATTCAAGGCAACAGACAGCGCTGCAAAAACAAATTAATTTTGTGATGAATGCAGTCATAGTTGTGTTATGTGTTGTACACTTACAGTATATTGGATGCTTGAGGCTGCCAACCATCAGATGGAGTCTAACCTTTTACACACAATAAATCAATACATAAATCATTTTTAAACGTGTTTCTAAAAACAAAAGGGGATAGATCCTACCATTGTTGTGTCTACTGTAATCTTGGCATAAAGCCACTACTTTAGGGCCACATGGCTTGGTTGCAATTACAAGGGCATATTGCGTTCAGCAGCCACACTGTGGGTGTGTTTGCACCAGCATATAATTAGTGCAAATTCTTTTGTGAATAAGATGCTAAAACAGTGCAGATTGAGGGCGCTAAGTCTGTGCAAATCATGGCGCTATTAGCAGGTGCAAAACCAGTCTTAGTAAATCTTTGTCATACTATATATCAGGCACTGATTGGACTCGAAAGCAGTTTCGGGTGCTGGGAAAAAGTCTAGCTTGTTTAATTGAAGCGAAATTCGCCTCACTGTTTGGCAAACAGAGCAGGCAAAGGTATTAAAAATGGCAGGCAAAGAACTCTGGTCGATAACAGGCTGAGTCAAACTAACAGAACTAACACAACGGAAATGCTAGAATGCTATCACTAGGGAACAAGACATTCTGGCACATGGGAGTGGAGGAAAACAACTTGAATACACAAGGGATAACATGACAACAAGACACAGGTGTGCACATTACTTTTTTTTTAAAATTATTATTCTCTTTTTTTTGGATTTTCAGGAAAAAAACAAAAAACAAAACATAAAAGGATATACATGCCAAATCAAGACAGAACCAAAACAGAACATTTACAAGAAAACAAGAAACAAAACTCAGAGGGAATCCAACAGAGACAGAGCATTATATACATACAGTAAATGCACACCCACACATATATACATACATACACGTATACAGATTCTGATAAAATGTGGCGAATATAGCACTCATGTCTATGTCGTCTGTCTTCAGTTCACTTCTATCATTCTGTATCCCTGGTATAATTGATTGGGTTTCCTGCTGCTTTGCTCTCTCTGCAAGAAATCTCCCTGTTCTCTCCCCTTGTTCATAATATTTGTGTTTAGTTCTGAATAATGTATATTCGAATTTCTTCTGTAATATAGAGTTGAATTTCACTGTTAATTTATTTAGTTCAAGAAGAGTTGAGTGGTCAGATTGGGAAGAGTGTATCTTTTCCATTTTTTTAATATCCACCTCCAGTTCATGGAGATGTTCAACAGATTTCTTTTTCAGATATGAGCAGTATTGAATAAGTCGACCTCTAATAACGGCCTTAAACGCATCCCACTCCACGGCTGGATTTGACACTGAGCCTTCATTGTTCAGCCAATAATCTAGTATCTCACTTTTGATAAATTCCACTGACTGCTCATCCTTGAGAAGCGATGAGTTGAATCTCCACCTAGTGGGCCGAAGTTTTGATAATTGGCCCAAACATAGTGACAGCCCCACTGGCGCATGATCTGATACTAGGATGGTACCTATAGTCGTTTGTTCAGTGATAGAGAGTAGTGATTTTGAGATGAGAAAATAATCTATCCTTGAATAAGAGATATGTGGATGGGAATAAAAAGTAAATTCCTTGTCTGAAAGGTGAAAATATCTCCAAACATCCATTAAATCTAACTCCTCTTCAAATGTATCAATTGTTTTTCGTGCCTGTGAGGGTCGTGTAATACCCCATGTATACGTTTTATTAACCTTAGGGTTGCTAACATTATTGAAATTCCCACCTAATACTACATAAGAGTTTCCAATCTGTGTAATTTCATTACTAACCTCTACAAAGAAGCCCAGCAGGTCTGCTGTTGGAGCGTATATGTTCATAAAAGTACACCTAAAACCAAAATGTTCAGGATCTATAACTAACCATCTCCCCTCCTCATCTCATTGTTGTTTAAGTATTTTAATATTAAAATTCTTCCAAATTAAAATGGCAGCTCCCCTCTGACTAGAAGACCCAGCACTATATAGAACTTTCCCAACCCAATCCCTTTGCAATGATAATGAATCTACCTTTCCCAAATGATTCTCCTACAGGAAGACCAGATCTGGATTTTTCTGTTTGAGATACAATAGAATCTTCCTCCTTTTGATGGCTAGGTTTGCACCCTTAAAAAGTCAATGATGTCAACCTAACCAGGTCACCCATAGTTTGTCACTAGATGTATAATTAGCCGTCATCCTGCCCTGTTTGATCTTTCCATCTTGAAACGACAGAACTTACACATAACTCAGCACTGTCCGACAAGACATTAACACAACATGTATAAAAAGAAAAAGAAAAAGCAACTATTAACCCTAAAGGAACATGGGGCTCTCCTACTCCAACTAAACTACTATAGTGCATCCATATGTAAGGGGCACGTGGCCTGAGGTAATCCTAAATTCCTTTCACTAAAGTTAATCTGATGAAACGCAGTTCCTAGTTTCAGCAACAACTGAAACAGCGCTATGAATATAGCATTACTTTACTGCCTCTAAATCCTACAAAATGGATTTTTATTTTTTTTTAACCTGTCCTGCTCAGCAGTTGAGGCATGCAATGTGAAGTTTCTGGATGCTTTGTTGTGCTACAACAGATTTGCTCTACAAAGGAGGAGTCTGACATACTCCTGTTGAGATTTGTGTTTAACTGTATTAGCATGGCTACTGGATCGCTTGAGGCAAAAAAAAAGTGGTTAGAAAGAGAGAAAGGAGACAGGTTGGTAAGACTGAGGGATTGGGGAACACGAAGAGCACAACAACAACTACAATAACAATACATTTACAATAGTAGTGAAAATTACTAAAAGACTAACCCAATAGTGTTCATGAGGCAATTGCATCTACACAACTATTCATTTTGTAGTGTTTGTGTGTGTGTGTTTGTGTGTGTGTGTTTGTGTTTGTGTGTGTGTGTGTGTGTGTGTGTGTGTGTGTGTGTGTGTGTGTGCATGTAAGTTTGTCATTGGATGTTGTAGGTAGTTAACGAGGGAGGCTGAACACCACCACCCCAGCCCCAAGCAGCCGGAAGGTCATGGCACAGGCCAGAGCACCCAACAAACCCCCAGAACACAAAACCCAGAGACAGCTGCAGGTCCAACACAAGCAAAAACCGGCAGGAGAATACAGAAGTAGCAGCCCCCAGCGGGGGGAGGCCAACAGGGGGCTCGGGAGCGGAAGCCCAGCGGGCCCACCCAGGGCCACCCATCCCAGCGCAGGCCCAGCCCATGGCCACAGACTCCCCCCAACCAGGGACCCGCCTAGGCTCCTGGCGTGGAGCCCACAAGGCACCAGAGATGCTGGAGCCCCACAAAAAATAGGAGGCCCATTATCTGTTCCCTGTAACAACCAAAGGAACCCACGTAGCAGAACCGATGCTCCTCCCCCAGATCACAGACGCCCCCATCCAGCCCCTGCAGGGCCAGCTACGGGGGCAGCAGGAGAGCCCCACCACGCCCCCACCACCCTCCTCCGAAGATGAGTGTAGGGTGTGTGCGTGCATGGTATGGGTGTGTAGATATGGCAGTGTAGATGACGATGGTGCAATTAAAATCAGGGGTGGGGGAACCCCACCACTCGCAGATGGGAGGGTCTCCCAACATGCACTCCCCCCCAAGTCCTCAGTGTATCTAATGTGATTAAAATTCAGGGGCTGTGGACATGATGGAGGGCCAGGCCACAACAGTGCAGCTCCAGCCCCAACCACTGATCCCGCCCCCTCAAGGTCCTAGTGCTTCATGAGGTGGGGTAGATCGGGACAGGGGTGCCACAGGGGCAGGGTACAGGCCACCCTGTGGGGACCAGCATCCCGATTGGCCCCACAACTCATCCCCATCGCTGCCCCCACCCAGAAGACAGAGAGCCAGGCCCCCCGGAGTGCCCTGGGGAGACAATCGGAGACCAGGGTGGAGGACCCAGCACCCGCCTACGGATGGACAGGGAAGACCCAGACCCACCATGCATGACAATCCCCCTGCCATCGGCCCATGGCAGAGGCCCCATCCACACCCGGGAAGCCATCCCAGCCAAGCCAGGTGCCCACCATCAATTGCCCCCAGCCATCCCCACCAGGCCGGCAAGGTAATGCTTAGCTAAACACCAGAGGGAATGTGAGGTAACTCTTTGAAGAGAGCTTAACAAAGGTTATTTCTAGTTAAAGCAATGAAAGGCCCGTGAGTGTAGGAGAGATGTCAGTATGTTTGTTTAGGTTCACAGTCATCCAGGTTGAGGTAGTATTAAGTGCTTTAGTTGAAGGTATTGGGACTCTTTTTTGGTTTTGAAGATGTTTTATCTTTCCTCCAAAAGGGGTTCTTCAGTTCTAAACATTTGGTGGAGAGTCCCCAGTATTTAACCTGTTGGATGTAGTTACCTGAGTCGTTGACCCTCCCTTTGTATGCACGTCGGGGTCACAAGTAAGGTG
This sequence comes from Mola mola, assembly GCA_001698575.1. Lineage (NCBI taxonomy): Eukaryota > Metazoa > Chordata > Actinopteri > Tetraodontiformes > Molidae > Mola > Mola mola. The sequence continues at coordinate 7,588,907 of KV751342.1, forward strand.
TAGTTCATTAATGAGACGTTTTGAGGTGTGACTCACACAAGTCGTTACCCTGCCATCATCGTTGGGTTGAAGTCGTTAGGGTCACATGAGGAAAATTTTGAAAAAGGTATAAAATGTCTGTGAAGGGATGTCAGAACTGCATTGTAGGTTACTAATAATTGGTGTTTTAGGCTTCCACTGCTTTTAATGAGAGTCTTTCCATTGTTATGTGTTGTGCAATGTGTCTGTAAAGTGATTGTTTAGCCTCCCCAATGTACAGGTCTGAACACTCCTCAAAACATTGCTCAGCTTGTGTTTAGGTGTTTTTTGTCTGTAGGATGAACCAGTCTTTTTCTGAGGGTTTTGCTGGGTTTGTAGTGCACCGGGATTTTTCTGTTTAGAGAAAATGTTTTTTTCTGACACTCCAGCCACATATTGGGGGACCGTATTGCTTTGACTGTTGGTACTGGTCTGTGTTGGAAGGTTTCCAGTATACTTCGATTTTGAGGCTCCTCCAGCTGCACAGCACAGTCCAAGAATGGTAGCCTCTTCTTTGGTGTCCTCGCTTGTTGTGCACTGATTCGATATGTTGTGAGAAGGCCTTTACTTCTTGGATTTTGACTGTAATCCATGTGTCATCTATGTACCAGTGGCTAAGTGTTGTTCCTTTGAAGGTGGGCAAGGCTTTTGGCTTAACCTAGATTTTTCACCACAGTCACCACAGTGAATCATGGTCCTCCTCACTGTCCTCTGCATCGTCTTCTCTCACACAGTCAGTTATCTGCATGTCCTCTCTTCCCACAACCATAAATCTCCTTTTTGGTCTTCTCTTTGCTTCCTGCCTGGTAGTTTCATTTACCAATATATCCACTGTCCCTCCTCTGCACACGTCCAAACCATTTCAAATCTAATTTGTCTCCAAAACGTCTGACCTGTGCTGTCCCTCTGATGTACTCATTCCTAATTCTGTCAATCCTCGTCACTACCAAAAATTATCTCAACATCTTTAACTCTTCCACCTCCAGCTCTGCCCCCTGTCTTTTGGTCAGTGCTACAGTCTCCAAGTCATACAACATTGCTGGCCTCAGTACCCTGTTGTAAACCTTTCTTTTCACTTTTGCTGCTACTCTTTTGTCAAAGATCACTCCTGAAACTTTCTCCACCCACTCCACCCTGCCTGTACTTGCTTTTTTCACCTCTTTACCGCACTCCCCATTATTCTGAACAGTTGAACCCAAGTACTTAAACTCATGTTCCTTTTCCACCTCTACTCCCTGTAACCTCACTGTTCTACTCGCCTCCCTTTCATTCACACACATTTTCTTATATTCTGTCTTGCTGCGACCGACTTTCATTCTTCTTTCCAGTGCATAACTCCACCTCTTCAGGTTTTCTTCCAATTGCTACCTGCTCTCACTACAGATCACAATGTCATCTGCAAACATTATCGTCCACAGAGATTCCTGTCTGACCTCATCTATCAGTCTGTCCATCACCACAATAGACAGGTAGGCTCAGTGTTAATCCTTGATGCATTCCCACCTCAAACTCAGGAGCCATCTGTCACTCATGAAGATGTAAGAGATAGGAGATGAAGAAAAAAAAAAAACATGAAGAACCAGGATGTAGGTATGCAAATTTGGAAAAAGACTTTTAAAAATCTGTTAGTCTCATTCTGTGTGTCCATGCATCATCTCTCATGTTAAAGAATATTTTCTTCAAGTGCAACTAGAGAATGCAACTTGTATGATTCAGTGGCAAGGTTCGATAAGATGAAAAAAAAAAAATTAATATGAATAGGTTCAATATGATTGAAGCCATTCATGTCCATGTATTATATCAAAAACGAACAGGGGTGGATGGTGACATTTTGACAGTGGTTTGATAAACATAAGACTTAAAGAGACAGGAAAGACTGATTAACTGGTATGATGGTAAATAGTACATATAATGATGAAAGAAAAAAGGATGAGGTCAGGAGAGTCCCACTTGAGTTTCAGTATACATAAACAATAAATAATGTTTTTAATTATTATAATTCGGAATATACATATCCAGTTTAAAATAAGCTAGATAACATATTACTATATAATGGCCAATAGAGGAAGCTCAGTGGAATTAAATAGATTTAGCCTGAACCCAGAAAGGCCAGCATATGTTTTATTTCTCTTACCCGAAGCAAATGAAGCTTTTTCCAGCTGTCTTTATCAGGGATTTTACGCTTTGTCCAGCAAAACACAGGGATGAGAGTAAAGAACAAAAGAAAGTTTAGGAGAAAAAAAAACCCTATACATATTATAGTATGGTTAGACTGGTTGATCCATACAGATAGATTTCATAATGAGTGGAGATGAAGAAACAGTTAAGTCATAGTTTCGTCATTGCCATTCCCAAGCCAGTAGGGTGCTCCAACACTGTCAGCAATAATGTGCTGCCAACTGTCCATGGGGCAACACCCTCAAAAGCACAATGACTATACCCTTTCGAACTTTTTTGTACCTTATCAATCCAGAAAAGGTACATATTAGTACCATATAGATCAACTATGTCCCTTCGTCCCTTTTCATACCTTTTTTTTTTTTATCCTGGTACCTGGAGATCACAAGTGAATCATCAAGTCACCTCAGCTTTTTTTCTTTTTTTTATACATTTTTCTTATTGTTGCTTGGCTTACTTTTTGTATATACACTCTCTAGATTCTCTTATTCTTATTGCTGCTGTTCTCTGAAGCTACCAAATAAAATTTTGTTCTAAATTTACAATGACAATATAGTTTCTTATGTCTTATGTATTGTCTTAACAAATAAGGGATTATGGATGGATGGATTAATTGTCTTGTTATCTCAAAGGAAACAAACAGTTTTTGATCACTGTTTTCTCAACCTATTCATGCTGCTATCAGGAAAGGTGACTGATATCCTATGATAAGAGGATTTCATGTCTTCTAGCTACTACTGTATCTAGAAGAGATTGGAGCTCCTGTTACATGAAGTAACTCATATGATTACTATATGATTATACACAAAATAACTTAGACAAAGAAAAATTGTATCTGATCGTATTAAGACCACCTGTGACATCAGAGTTTGAGTTGTGACAGGACACAAATAAGGGTAGAGACAATCTTAACAAGAGTTGAATGAGCAAAAAATTAAAAAAAAAATTCAATATGTACTTAGTTGCCCTTTCTTTTAAACATGAGATCCATTCTCCCACACCAGTCCTCCATGTTTGATCTCTCAGTTGATAATGTGAGCAGCCAGTACTGTGTGTTCTGTGTTTGATTCATCAGACCACATTGGAAGTGGAGAGAGAGACAGAGAATAATGTGTTGCCAGGTGCCACTTGCTCCAAAGCTCCTCTGATGAGAGCACTGTGGGACAAAACAGAGAGGTAGACTGGAGCTAGAAGACAGAGGAATGTGGCGAACAACAACAGACAAGTCTGGGGAGAGAATCACAAAAGCCTATGACTTAATGCCTCATTGGCAGCTTAATGGTGTGTGCAATAAATGGTGTCACCACCTCAAGTGTAATGAAAACTTGCTCTAATGCTTTGTTAATTCACTTTATGTGACCTTTATGCCTATGCATAAAGACAAGCCATTTCTTAGAAAACAGCAGTGTTTAAGTTGTACAGATATTTGATCACTAAGAATATGGTTTCCTGTTATAAGAAAAGTATGCGCTATTCTAACTCACACCTGCCAGGCCTTGACCTCTGTTTTCTAAGAAATAGCTTGTTTTAATGCATAAGCATAAAGGTCACATAAAGTGCATTAAAAAAGAAGAACAGAAAGTTTCCATTACACTTCCCCCCCTTTATTATATTTATTAATAACAATAGGAAAAAATATCTATTACTGAATACAACACAGGCATGACATAATAAACATCAGGCATATTCATTCACAAATATTCACAATATACCATCATTAAATGTCATTAGAGCTTAGCAAGAGCTGTTTTTCCGAGACATAGGCATCCCTATCATTGTGCCTAGCAAGAGAGGAGGAACAATCAATAATAGTTAAACAACAATGTCATTATCAGAGTCAGATGTATTAGAGCCCGAGTGGGGTGGAATCCAATCTGGAATAGGAATCAGTTCAGATGTATACTTTATGGCACTTGAGGGAGGTAACCCCCACATTTACAGTGCCGTAAGTCTGATTGAAACATGTAAATTTAGCATTTTGCGATGGCAATAAGTTACCTGTGGTTGCTGATGGCTGTGCAGGGGCCTGAATGGATGTGTCAGGTCATGTGTGGATAAGGGTGCTGTCATGCTGCCAATGGGTCTGCTTGGAGGTCATACAATAATATAGTCTAGAGGGCATACAGGTGCCCTTCTGCCATCAGATTGACAAGACCCATTGTCAGGAAATGAAATGAGAAATAACCTGGTCCTGTACGCTTGACATGTCAGACAAGAAGAATTAAAGGTTGTGTGAACAGTATAAGTCTAATGTTGAAACCACAAATTTCTTTTTAACCATGTTGGTGCTCATGATGTATTGTACGGATCTGGTTGTATTCCATCATTTTGTTTATGTGTATGTGGGGTCTGATTTAATGATGCTGTGACCGAGCGTTTGTGTACGGTGATGTTCGTCATGTTGTGTGTGTCAGTCGGTCCTGGGCTTTTATGACTCTGAGAGGCAACCAAAAAAATTGGAAAGACAATTAGAGATGTAATTATTAACAAGCAACATAGAGTTCTTCTCATACAACAATAGCCTGCATGGCAAAGGATGCCATGGTGGAGGTGTATTCTCAATTGTTCCGTCCACTAGGGGCAGTGTAACTGCGTACGTCTGATGAGTGAGACAAAAGTGTGGTGACTACACCCCTGACGAGTCCTCAGCGACTTGAGAGGAAGTGGAACTTGTGTGCGGTGATGGAGGCTGGACCCATTTGCAGTGACTGGCGTGAACCCACGTGTGTCTTTTAGTGACCTTCACAGCGGTGTGAGTGACCAGGAGAACTTAAAAGGGACTGCACCAGCGTCTCCAGTTCTTCCTTCTGAAGTTCTTAATCCGCAGGTCGGAGGTCATGCAGTTGAGTAGAAACTGCTGGAAGCTGGGCTGCTGTCAGCTGCTTCCTGATATCAGACAGAGTCTTGGTTAGGGCAATGAAATATATTACCACGTGGTCTTTGGACAGGGTGGTGTCCATGGGAGGTCCTTTTGGTTCCATACCCATGTTTGGAGGAACTGCAAAAATAATTTCATAGGGAGATATGTTAAGTTTGTCGCAAGTGTACATTCTCATGTATATCAACACAACATGCAGGGCTTTGGGCCATGGCAGATATGTTTCATCACAGCACTCAGTCAATTTGTTTTTCAGAATACCCTTGATCCTCTCAATTGCACCACCGGATTTGGGTGATATGAACAATGATACGGGCGGCAGAGTGCAGTGCCTAGGGCTGTCGCCTCACAGCAAGAAGGTCCTGGGTTCGATTCCCGGGTCAGGGCCTTTCTGTGCAGAGTTTGCATGTTCTCCCTGTGCCTGTGTGGGTTCTCTCTGGGTACTCTGGCTTCCTCCCACAGTCCAAAAACATGCAAACTGGGGGTTAGGTTAATTGTTCACTCTTAATTTCCCATAGGTGTGAATGAGAGTGTGGATGGTTGTTTTTCTATACATGTGAGCCCTGCGATGAACTGACGACTTGTCCAGGGTGACCCTGCCTTCGCCCAAAGATACTGATAGGCTCCAGCTTTGCTCTGCCAGCGTTATTCTTAGCACATATCATGCATTCGCTGCAGTAATCTGCTGCAAATGTTGAGAATACTTTAGTGAACCAATTAGCTTGTACTGCTGTGGATTCCCCTTTCTGACACATGGTCTAACCCATCTGTCAACTTTGCAAAGTATGGAAAAAGTTTTCCAGGCAAACAAGGTTTACTATCATGCCCATACCACACGCCATCTCTTTTGTAGCAGCCACTCAGGGACCACAGTTTGGTTTTGCTGGCTGCAAAGATTAGAGAACGAGGCAACAGGATGTGAAACAAGGATGTGGTTATACACATCAGGAGGGGGAGCATGAGAGGCAGCTTTGGCAGCTGCATCTGCTCTTGCGCTTCCTGCAGAAAAGGTATGAGCAGTACATTTGCAAACAGCAATTCGTTAAGGAATCAAAATAGCTTCCAGAAGTTTTGATACTTTGTCATGATGTAAAATTGGTTTACCATCTGATTGCTCAAAAATCATGAACAATGCTAAAGGCGTATTGAGAGTCAGTGTAAATGGTGACTGTTTTACATTAAGCCAATCTAAATGCTTCAGTTAAGTCCACGACCTCTGCTGCTTGTGCTGAGAAATGAGAAGGGAGAGAAGATAGTTTAACAACAGCGGGGCTGCAAACAGGAAATGAGGAGTGTGTCAGGTTGATTTCATCAAATGAGTATACAGAGTGAAGGTTTGGTACTGTGAGTTTCAGTGGAGTTCTATAGGCATGTAAAAAAAGCAAAAAAAGATTTTCCTTTTCTCTTTTACTGAAAATTGTAAACAGTCCCCAATTATGCCTCAGAATCCACAAATTCAAGACTGATTCAATAAACATCATTCCTTTGCGAATTACTGAATTGAATTATCTCACCTATTTTGGGAAATTGGAGGCTCTTCGCGGATCTTGAGGTGACGGCCCAGTCACAGAATCAGACCTCCCGTCTCTGATGATTCGAAGTAGGAGGCAGAACGCACTTTTAGTGGTTCTGGATGATCAGTCCCCGATCTCCACGTCCTGGACAATCAGCCTAAGATCCCACTTCTGACACCAAGTTGTTGTGGCAAATTTGTTATTTCAAGTGAATCAGAGAATAAAACAGTCAAAGTCGAGCTGTCTTTGTGTCTCTTTATTCTTATTGCATTTACAAAGCATAAGAGCAAGTATCCATGAACTCAAGCCTCACATTCTCCAATACCCACCCTATCATTATCTGTCCCCACACGAATCCCTTCTCTAGTTATGCCTCATCCTTCATCCTGAGCCTAACAGTTGATATTTTTGTTTGGGTATAAACCCAAAATACTACCACTTATATATACAATCATGCTGAATATCACACCTTTAAATAAGGACAAAGGAATACATTTGCAAACAATATGTAATGAAGTCAACAAAACAGAAAGTAATTACACAACAACACCCAAAATTAAGAAATGGGCACTTCCATAATGTCTTGAAAAAAATCCCTCTTTTGTTTCTGCCCTGCTTGTGCTGCTGGGACACAGCTGTACCACAAGCCACATCTACTGAGCGCTTATTGGTTGTGCGGTCAACACCCCATTATGGGGCGCAACATCTTATTGGTTGACTGACAGTTTTCAATGACCTACAGAGCCAGACCTTTTTTTAGATCTTAGCTAACACTTTGGATATGGAATATGAATGGATGTCTTAAAATTTCTTTAAAAATCAAAGTATTTGGACTTCTGTCCCAATGTGTGGTCTAATGACATAATTTGATAAAACAAAAATGCATTCTTACTTTTACTCACCTCAATGCCCATTGAGGCTCAGCTTAAGTCTCTTAGTCCAAACATTTTTTGAACTTCAAAGCAAAAAGCCCAAAAGGAAAGAGACTGTCAATTGGGCTTCCTTGCACCACTCAGTTTTATTTGACCTTTTCTAGTGGACGTTAAACTACTCCACAAAAAAGATGAAGATTAGTTTGTCATAGGAGAATAGAGCTGCCCTAATTAACTCATCAATCAGCGCGTCAATTTTTATCTTTTCGTCAATCAAAAATGCCAAATATCTATTGGTTTTGGTGTCTTAAATGTAACCATTTGCTGCAGTGTAAGTTATGAAACACCCACTATCAGATGCCCCATGCCACTGTCTTTCATCAGGCCAGGATAATGATAGTATCTCAACTGTTTTTGACCCCTTTAGTGTCATGCAGAAATGCTTCCATGGCCTAAGTCCACAAACTCTCCACAGATGATGACCATAGGACACTCTGCGTTAGGCTTCTGCTGCCCTCATTGCTTATCCCCAAACGAGGAAGCTGTCTTCTGGAGGAGTTTAACAGCCTATCAAAGGCCATGCAAATGGCTTTTGTGTAGCCTGCCCTTGCTGAAATTTAGTAATGTACTGAGGCATCATAGCAACAACATCTAAAGAGTAAAAAATCCTGTTGTCAGCTTGGATATTTTGAAAAAATAATACAGCTGGATACACAGCCGAGGCTCTGTTCCTGATGCTCAGAAAATGTCTTTGTTTCAAACTACAGTAGATTGGCTCAGATTCCAAGGCAGATAGGGTTTGGGTGCTTGGTTAATATTTTTATTGACTAAGCAGCAGGAGACATTGAACCCCCCTCCTAACCCCGGAGGGAGAGGAGAGTTGGGTGCCTCTTGTAATGGGTTGGAGGACTGCAAGTATTAAAAAAATCCTTGACACATGCTACTTTATTGTCCAAGGCAATGCAATGGAACGTAAGATGTTCCAACACGTCACTTGGTTAAGTTGCCTGCTTATTTTGGTGGTGCATAAAATTGGAAGTTAACTCAATTTTCCCACTGAGGTAATCTACTGATAACTACAAGGAAGTGATATCAGGCATCAGAGTATGAACGATCCAATCCGTTTATTTCAGGCTGAAGTATAAAATCGCTAGACTTAAATCAGGACCCGGGAGAAAGATCTGGATCATACACGAAAAGACTTACAAACGAACAGGCAGAGGTACAATATCCATCCATTCTTCCATCCTCTTCCGCTTATCCTGTTAGGGGTATTGGGCGGGGGGGGGTAGAGATATTAAAATTAGAGGGAACAATTAGCCTAACCCCCTGTGTGCATGTTTTTGGATCACTGGGCTTAAATCTTGAACCTAAAATACTAACTGGATCAAACAGAAAGAGATTCATAGAGAAGTCATTGCTGGAATACTTTCACAAGGACACAAGACAATTTGGCATAGGGGGTGAAGTTAAACACGGCTTAAATACACTGTGGGTAGAAATCATACACGAGAGAAGAAAACTTGATAGGACATGACGAATGAGACACAAAACAAATTTCAAAATAAAGCAGAAAAAAAATAAATGACCCTAACAGACACTTAACACTAATGGATCCTGACAATTCATGGTACAGCCAAAGACACAGAAAAGACAAGATCAAAATGTGTTCATGTTAGTAGTGTACATTTTATTTATCAAATTAATGTACTCTTTCACTTCCCTGGAAAGCCTTACTTCGATTACAAAACTGTGCACCAGCTTACTGCACAGTATATTTATGAACTCTATAAAAAGTAATGACTGAACATGTCTACAACAGAGCACCAGTTGGCAGATCAGTGGGGGAAGTTGGTCGTTTATTCCCATTGTTTATGTTTGCTAAATATTTAGTCATTATGTGTTTGTATCAGTTATAAACTAGTTAATGGCTAGTTGTTTTTGTGTTGGTGTTAAATGTTGTTTTGGATGAGGCAGAGAAAAAGAGTGCTTTGTCATTTATTTAATGTATGTATTTTAATTTGTATGTCATCTGGCCAAGTTCAATGCACAAATGCAATAGGTAACAGAGAACTGTGATTTAGATTAAGGAGTCTGCAGATGGAAGCACATTTTCATATACTGCAATCTCAGTAAAATAAGGAAAATCAGTAAATAAAATAAGGCCATACAGTGAGTCATCTCGATTGTTTAAGTGTGTAACAGAATCAAACCTTAAAATGGAGCTCTCCACAAAGATACTTTTGAATTTCAAACATGGGATTGCTGTATGTTTTTTAGCTGTAGTATTTTTATGGCTTGGAGACTAAAAGACAGGAAGAAGAGCTGGAGGTGGCATAGTTAAAGATGTGGAGATTGTCTTTGGGAGTGACTAGGATTGACAGGATTAAGAATGAGCATATCTGAGGGACAGCACATGTCGGACGTTTTGGAGACAAAGTTAGAGAGGACAGATTGAGATGCTTTGGATGTGTGCAGAGTGCAGTAGATATATTGGTAGAAACTGGTAGTAACTACCAGGCAGGAGTCAAAGAGAAAGACCAAAAAGGAGATTCATTGATTTTTGTAAGAGAGGACATGCAGCTAGCTGGTGTAAAAGAAGAAGATGCAGAGGAAAAGAAAAGATGGAGGAGGATGATTCACTGTGGTGAAGAAGATTTGTCCAAATGCACCGAATATAAGTGTATTATTCTTACAAATGTAATCAGATTGCATTGATTTTGGCCAGTGTAGGTCATATGACATGACACAACAGACCCCATGTGTTAAGATAAGATAAGATAAGATAAACTTTATTAATCCCGCATCGGGGAAATTTAACTGTCACAGCAGCTCCACAGGAAGACAGATATGAAAAAGAGTACAAAGAAAATTGTCATGGTTCTGCCCTCTGCTTTTAGTTTGGTAGTTGTGTTTCGGTTTTGTGTTACTTCATTTCAAGACTTAAAGCGGTTCATGTGTGCAGAGCTGACTACCTGCAGCTGTTGATTCCTCATCAGTGGCTGTATATAAGACACAGATCCTGATCTGCTCGTCGCCAGAACG
>KV751342.1:7599624-7611695 GCA_001698575.1 Mola mola
AATACACTATATACATCCTCCATATATACAGATATAGATATAGATATACCATGGATGGTTATTGCACTGGATAAATAAATTGCACATGATATGAATATGAATAATAGACATGAGTGTGGATTGCACATGACAAATATTATGTTAAATTAAAGAGTCTTATTGCGGTTGGGATGAAGGAGCGTTCCTTCCTGCACTGTGGGTGTAACAGTCTATGGCTGAAGGAGCTGCTTAAGGCCCCCACAGTCTCATGCAGGGGGTGAGAGGTGTTGTGCATGATTGATGTCAGCTTGGCCAATGTCCTCCTCTCACCCACATCCTCTACGGAGTCCAGAGGGCAGCCCACGACAGAGCTAGCCCTCTTTACCAGTTTATTGAGTCTGTTCCTGTCCCTCTCTGTGCATCCTCCTCCCCAACAGACCACTGCATAGAAGATGGCAGATGCCACCACTGTGTCATAAAAAGTTCTTAACAGTGTCCTGCACACTCCAAAAGACCTCAGCCTCCTCAGCAGATGAAGACGACTTTGGCCCTTCTTGTACAGGACATCTGTGTTGTCTGACCAGTCCAGTTTATTGTTGAGGTGAACACCCAGGTATTTGTAGGTTTCCACCATCTCAATGTCCAAACCCTGGATGTTCACAGGTGTGGTCTGGGGCTTCTTCCTGCGGAAGTCAATCACCATCTCCTTTGTCTTACTGGTGTTGATGTGGAGACGATTCTGCTCACACCAGTCGACAAAGTCCATGATGACCCCCCTGTATTCCTGTTCGTTCCCTTCCGATACACATCCGATGATGGCTGTATCATCAGAGAACTTCTGAAGGTGGCAGTGGTCTGTGTTATGTCTGAAGTCCGATGTATAGAGGCTGAACAGAAAGGGAGAGAGCACCGTCCCCTGTGGTGCCCCCGTGCTGCAGACCACCACATCAGACACACAGTCACGAAGCCTCACGTACTGTGGTCTGTTGGTGAGGTAGTCGATGGTCCATGCAGTCAGGTGGCAGTCCACTCCCGCTCCCTCCAATTTCCCTCTGAGCAGTGATGGTTGGATAGTATTGAAAGCACTAGAGAAGTCAAAAAACATGACCCACACTGTGCTCCCAATGTTCTCCAAGTGTGAGAGGGTTCTGTGTAGTAGGTAGATGACTGTGTCATCTACCCCGATGCCAGGCTGGTATGCGAACTGCAGGGGGTCCAGTTTTGGGCTCACCAGGGGGCAGAGGTGCCTGAGTAAGAGTCTCTCCATGGTCTTCATCAGGTGAGAAGTTAGGGCCACAGGTCTGAAGTGGTTGAGCTCCCTGGGGTGTGCAGTCTTAGGCACTGGAACCACACAGGAAGTGTTCCACATCATTGGAACTCTCTCCAGGCTGAGGCTCAGGTTGAAAATGTACTGGACCACCTGACAGAGCTGGTCCGTACAGTCCCTGAGCAGTCTGGAGCTGAGGCCATCTGGACCTGCAGCCTTCTTAACTTTGTTCTTTCTTAGTAGCATTCTCACCTTATCAGCTGTTAGGGAGAGACTGAGGGGGGGATTTGGGGTGGGGGCTGGTCCTGGTTGAAGGAGGTGGGGTGAGTGGGGTGGTGTGGAGTAGTGTGATGTCCCAGGAGCCACGGAGGAGGGGGTGAGCATTGGCCAGAGAGGGGGAGATTGATACTGGGGGGAAGGAGGGGCGGTGGGGCCAGAATCAAATCTGTTGAAGAACAGATTCAGATCATTTGCCCACCTCTGGTCACCAGACTCTGGACCCCTCCCTCCACATTTGCTGTGGCCTGAGATTTTTTTCCAGGCCTCTCCAAACCTCTCTGACATTTTTCTGCTGAAGGTGTTCCTCCACCTTCCTCCTGTAGCTGTCCTTGGATCTCCTTATTTTGTATTTGAGTTCCCTCTGAACCCTCCTCAGCTCTTCTTTATCCCCAGATCTGAAAGCCCTCTTCTTTTCGTTCAGTAGGGCCTTCAGCTCCTGGGTCACCCAGGGTTTGTTGTTAGAGAAGCACCGTACCTTCCTGATTGGCACAGTGTTCTCTACACAGAAGTTTATGTAGTCCGTGATGCAGTGTGTCAAACTGTCAATGTCCTCCCCGTGAGGCCCGCAGAGCACTTCCCAGTCAGTTGTTTCGAAGCAGTCTCTCAGAGCCTCACTAGACTCCTCAGACCACTTCCTCACACACCTTTTGGTTGGGGGTTGTTTATTCACCATAGGTGTGTAAGCAGGGAGCGTTATGGTACTGGACAATTCCCTAGTGCTTCCCTGTATTTTTCCCTTCCCTGTTGTTAAGCATAATAAATAATATTAGTAGCAAAGCAATGTTAAATAGCCTATGCAGTGATGTCGTATTAGAACGTGTGTGCCTGTGTGCACTAGGATGCTATTGTGAACATGCGCAGAATAAGAAATGGTCAGTGAGTTCCCAGACCAACAGAAAACAATGCCGATCTGTTATTTTTCCTCCTGGGAATATTAGCCGCTAAAAGGTACAAGCTTGGTGACTGTGACAATGATAGACTGCTGCAGAAATGTCTAGTGCTACACCTGTGTTTCCAGTGCTCCCCTGTCTGTCACTCTCTGTGTTTGTTTTGTTTGTGTGGGTGTGTGTGTTGGCCTGGGTGTGGCTCTCCTCCTGTGACTCCTGTGTGCAATCAGCTCATCACCTCTCCCAGTCTGTTCACCTGCCTCTCATCAATTCATCAGCCAGCAGTATATCTACCCCGGCTCTTCACCCACTCATCGCCAGATCGTTGAATCCACTTCAGTGGTAGCTTACGCTTCAGGCCTCCCACTTGTCTCGACATCTTTCCAAGATGGTTGTGTTGCGTTGTGTTGTTTCTCTCTCCAGTACTCCTGGACGACTACTCACCTGCCTGCCTACTTGCCAGCTCTACAACCCACTACCGCCTGCTTCCTCCTGCCAGCTCTCGCCCTTCTCCCTCATTCATCTCAGCCCTCCAGTCCTCTGCCTCGGCCTGCTTTATCCCCGCGTCATCCACCTCCATTCCCCATTTTCCTAGCAATAAAACCTGCTTCATTCATCCCCACGTTGTTCTGTGTCTGCGTTTGGGTCCGTATCGCTACTCACAATACCATGGCCTTTATACACCGTGTACACATCTCGAAGATGGCCAATCGCTATGATCAATGATTGACAGTACTAATCAAATTCCGATTTGAACAGCTTTCCTTTAACCTTTGGGTTTTCGTGTATGAATATAGTTAATTGTTCTAGTTATAATTAACCTATTAGAATATTTTACTGCTTCTGATGGAAATTGAAATATGTTGCAAATAACTAAATACTCACTTGCCTATCCAATAGGTTTACTTTTAAATGATAAAGAATAGAAGTGACTCTCATATCTTTGTAAATTAACTGTAAAACTACGTCTTTTTATAAATTATTATTGAAATAGGGGCGCAATGGAAACTAAATGATTTGACAAGTATGTGTTTTTGAATGCCAATCATGCAGAGTATGAGATGCAACCAATTTGTCATCAAACCAGCCCTGACTGTGAATTTCATCCTGTGACGGATTAGACATGGCAATGCAAAGATTGAGGTATGCATCATGAGTTTTTATCCTCTCTCTTTACTCTTAAAGTAAACAAACTTGTTGTTTCTTTGTTTTTTTCCTTAGCTGTAATAGTTTAATTCAACTCAATGACATTGCCAAATCATCAAACACAGGTAATGAAAAATCAGAATACAATAAAGGAAAAATGAATAAAAAATAAAACCCTTAAAGCCCTCAATTGATCAATGTCACTGCAACTGCAAGCTTACATTATCTTCACTTCTTGGCCTACTAATAGAAATTATTTCCCCCTCAGTACTTGACTTAGTGTTCACGCAATCTTTTGCAATATTAATAGGATTTATACACCAAATTTAAAAAATGTATACGTGAAGACTAACTTGGCATGGGTCATAGATAGATAATTAATATTTTTGAGCCAGTTATGGAATGTGACTTAGTCAGTACATTAAGTGTTCAAGTGTAGTCTGAAGCATCCATGTTGTAGGTATGCTTGAACTTTTTCACCTTTGTGAAATATACTTTGAACAACTGCCATTGTATGTGTGGCTTGGATTGGTATTCTTTTAAATGAAGTGTAGTCTCACAGGATGAACAACATACTGTAATGTAAAACCCCTTAAATACGTTGTGTTTGATCGCAAAGCATCCATGATAAACAGTCTCCCTTCTTTTGTCATGCTGGTGTCTCAGTTCCATCCATTGAGTTATCCTTCCGCACTTTTCCCTTCCATTCATCTTTCAATTAACAGGATTCAATACAATACTCTGTGAACAGCCAGCATTTTCAACAATGACCTTCTGTGGCTTAGCCTTCTTGTGGATGGTGTCAATGATCATCTTTTTGACAACTGTCAACAGTAAAACGGAACAGCATAACAGTGAATCGGTAGAATAGAAGGACATCTTGGGATCTTGCTGTAAGGGTTCCTAGTAAGGCATTAAAGACCAAGGCTAGATGGGCATGATCAAGGCCGTAGGAAGTCATTTTAAGTAAATAAGATGGAAAAAAAAACCAAAAAAACGGCTTGCTTAAAATCATGTGTTTTAAATTGAGATTGAGTTACAGTGATCAGATTGATTGGGGGAGATTGTTGGAGAGGGTTGGGGCTAAAACAGCAAAGGCACGGTCTCTTTATGTTTTCCAATTTGAAAAAGGAATAACTAAAAGGCCAAGACCAAAGAGGTCAAGAAGTGTAATATGGAGTTAGAAACTCACACGTGTAAATGGGGGTAAATGCAATGCTTTGTATGTGATCTGGATCTTTAGGAAAACTTGAATTTTTACAGGAAGCAAATGGAGGGATGCTTCATTGGGGTAACGTCGGACCAACAAATTAATCTAGTTATAAGTTTTGTAGCTGACAGACATGCATCCCACCCCCAGGTAACACAACAATGTAGTATCACTCTCACCAGCATCAGACCTAATGTATTCAACAGAACTCTTTGAGGCAGTTGAGAATTAATCTATAGTAGCACAAATTTTTAATTATGATGTAAGTATTAAAGTTTTGGAGGCAAAGGAGTCAAATTTTGGCCAAATTTACTCCAACTCTGAGGTGCAAAGCCATTCAAAATACAACAACATAGAAATAATCAAAAAACTGAGTTTCAATCAGTTAACATAATTGAACAATTTCCTTGAATGAATACATAACGCATGATCTATTTCTATGTCCATTTTTGTAAAACAAAATGTGAGAATGTTGAAAAAAGATTGGAAAAACCTTTGTGTTGAATCAGATGACTCAATCAATAACTTTAAAATAAAGACATGATCCATCCAGTCAGATTCAATCTGCATTGAACTATAAAAGGTTGACTGAAACCATTTTAATCAGCTGTTTCATTTGTACTGAATTCTGCTGCCACTCTGTCTTTCTGGCTACGGTTCATTAAACGCCATTCCAATGTGCAACAAAAAAAGAACTTAATCAATACTTCCAATTTAAATAGAGGACCTGGAGTCACAACAGACAACAGCACTGCAAAAGCTCTGAGAGAAAAATTGATTCATAAAGAGCCCATAAATGTTCAGTAGAACTCCAGACAATGAAAATGGCACACAATAATCAGCTTCTGTGGAGTTTCCCAGGTTGATGTTAATTTGATGGTCATTTTAAAACATCCCTATTTGTTCATGGCTGAGCTGATGACTAATGACTTAGCTCTGAGCGCAAGAACAGAAGTTCACTGATAGTGTATTGATGTGACAAATATTGATATTCATTTGCTCAGAATAAAAACACATTACAAACTGATGTGAGTGTTATATGCAGTCACATGCATCTTATTTACACAGCTATAAAATATCCAGTCATATCTTATTAGCACAAGAGTCATCAGAAATGCAGTGTGAATAGTATGATAGATAAATAGACAGATAGAGATAGAGATGACTTTATTAATCCCTGTGGGAAATTAATTCCTCACAGCAGCGAGGATGTTCAGGTACAGGACCAATGGACAAATAACAATATAAAGTATAAAAGTCTAAAATAAAAATAAAAGTAGAAAAATATAAACAGTATAGGCAGTTGCAAAAATCGAACAATACATGCATAAGTTGTGCAGCGTGCAAAGTTTAGTGCAGGTAGGAGGAGGTGAATGATTTTAACAGGTAAATTGTCTATTGTCTAATAACAGAAGTGTTGAAAAATCTAATTGCAATGGGAGGAACAACATCCTGTGTTGCTCCTTGTAGCAGTGGGGTTGGATCATTCTGCTGCTGAAGCTGCTCCTCAGAATGTTAACAGTTTCATGGAGGGGGTGGGAGGTGTTGTCCATGATGGCCAGCAGTTTGGTCGGCATCCTCTGCTCCACCACCTCCTCCAAGGTGGCCAACTGAAAGCCGACAACAGAACCTGCTTTCCTGATCAGTTTATTAAGTCTGTTGGTGTCCTTTGCCTTGATACCCTTGCCCCAGCACACCACAGCAAAGAAGATGGGACTCACCACATCAGACTAATAAAACATCAGGAGCATCCAGTTGCATACATTGAAGGACATGAGCCTCCTGTGGAAGTAGAGCCAGCTCAGGCCTTTCTTGTACACAACCTCTGTGTTAGTGGACCACTCCAGCTTGTTGTCAAGAGCCAGCTCATGCCTTTCTTGTACACAACCTCCGTGTTAGTGGACCACTCCAGCTTGTTGTCAAAATGTACTCCCAGGTAGCTGTAGGTCTGGACAATTTCCATATCAGTCCCATTAATGCAGACAGGAGAGGGTGGGGGCTTGTTTCTTTTGAAGTCCACCACCGTATCCTTCGTCTTCTTCACGTTCAACAGCAGGTGGTTCTCACCGCACCAACACACAAATCAGTCAACCCAGGTTCCTGAACTCATCTTTCCATCAATTCTTCACATACTCGATTGTGGCCGTGTCATATGAGAATTTCTGTGACATGAACCAGAGCTGTACTGAAAGTCAGAAGTGTAGGTGGTAAAGAGGAAGGGGGGCAGCTCAGTTCCCTGGGGGACCCCAATGTTGCAGATCAGACGTTCAGACACACAGTGCTGTAACCTTACAAACTGCAGTCTGCCCGTCAGGTAGTCTGTGATGAGAAGGCAACAGATTCAACACAGAGCGTATTGACAGACTGTTGGGTGCCTCTTCCTGTTTCTTCATGAATTGATAAATTACCTTATGATTCCATAAAGCAATGTTGTCACAAAAGGTTTGATAAAATAAAAAAGAAGAAAAACAGGTAGAGTCTCTTCAAAGGCAGAACACACGTTTTGTACGAAAAGTTCATTTAAACTAATTACACAAAATCAATGTTTTTTTTCCAGTGGTTTTTGCTCAGTCTCATCAAACATGAAAACAGACAATCCAAAATATATTGCAGTGTCACATCATTCACCTAGTAACCTTGATTTAACCTTGAGTATAGTCATCAAACCAGAAGTAGCAAGAGATTCAATCAGTTGTGAGAAGTTGGTGAAGCAAGTCAGCTCGCGAGCATGGTACTCTTCTGTCGATGTATAACACTAGCATTTTCCTTCCTAGCCAGCGTGTTGCCATTTAGTTCCTTAAGAATCTGACCGTTTATCTTGAAAAATGTATTTGTTTGTGTCAATTTGAAGTTGACAACACCCGGTTTTCAGCAATGCAACTCCGTACGCTTAAGACTTTTACTCACATCTTTCAAGCTGCGACGTAGGGCCACAGTTTCTTGTTGACTTATGCCATCGAGTTCCTGACACTGGTAGCAAAGATCGGGTGGATCAACTGGCCCTGCTGGACGCGTTCTACAATGGACTTTCAGAAGCAGTAAAGAATCAGCTTATTTTTATTGAATTAGATGCCTGTATATCTTTGGCTTCCAAGATTTATAAAAGACTTTCTGAGCTTGAAAGGAATGTAGCTGTTTTCAGTCCAGAGTAGTTCCACTCAGATCTCAAGGTCGTCTGAGCCCAGTCAAAGGGGAGCTCCAACACTCTCCTACAAGTGTCACCAAGGAACCTATGCAGATTAATTCCACCTGATCATCTGCGGAGGAAGGCCGACCGCGCACAAATGAAGGCATGTATATTGTGCTCAGCTAGGACATTTTTTTGCAAACTGTCCAATCAGAGGAGAGAGTAGACACAATTGCTCTCAAGCTTTGATGAGTCCTGCGTCTGACTCACAATTATCTCGTTGACAGTTAACTCTTGTAGAACAGACGCTCTAATCTACTTGGGAGCAGATGCTAATTTTCTGGACTCCTCGTTAGCAGCCATGCAGCCACTCAAACAATCTCTGAAAGCCACAGCCTTAGACTGGACACTCCTGTGTACATTAACACACCACTCATTCCTGTATCTCTATCCTTTGGTTACAGTCATAAGGAGGAGGATAGTTTCTTATTATTTAATGCCTCTCAACATCCATTAATTCCTGCTTGGACCATTACTATTTACTCTATATATGCTTCCTGTAGGTAAAATTATTAGAAAGCACTCCATACATTTTCACTGTTATGCAGATGACACACAACTATACTTATCAATGAAGCCAGATGAAACCCATCAGTTAGCTAATCTACAGTCATGTCTTAAGGACATTAAAAACTGGATGTTTCATAACTTTTTAATGTTAAACTCTGACAAAACTGAAGTCATTGTGCTGGGCCCCAAACACATTAGAGACTCATTATCCAGCAACATAGTTAATATGGATGGCATTGCCTTGGCCTCCAGCACCACTGTCAGAAACCTGGGTGTTATCTTTGACCAGGAGCTGTCTTTTAAATCACATGTTAAACAGATTTCAAGGACCGCCTTCTTTCACCTCCGTAACATTGCTAAAATCCGGCACATCCTGTCTCAACAAGATGCAGAAAAACTAGTTCATGCGTTTGTTACTTCCAGGCTGGACTACTGTAATTCTTTATTTTCAGGTTGCCCTAACAAAATTTTAAAAACTCTTCAGTTAATCCAAAATGCAGCAGCACGTGTACTGACTGGAACTAATATCA
This sequence comes from Mola mola, assembly GCA_001698575.1. Lineage (NCBI taxonomy): Eukaryota > Metazoa > Chordata > Actinopteri > Tetraodontiformes > Molidae > Mola > Mola mola. The sequence continues at coordinate 7,608,620 of KV751342.1, forward strand.
GAGACCATATTTCCCCCATACTGGCTTCTCTGCACTGGCTCCCAGTTAAATTCAGAATAGAATTTGAAATCCTTCTCCTCACCTACAAAGCTATTCATGGTCAGTCACCATCTTATCTTGAACAGCTCATAGTACCCTATCGCCCATCCAGAACCTTACGCTCCCAGGATGCAGGGTTATTGGTGATCCCAAGAATTTCCAAAAGTAGAATGGGAGGCAGAGCTTTCAGCTATCAAGCTCCTCTCCTGTGGAACTATCTTCCAGTCTTGGTACGGGAGGCAGACACACTCTCTGATTTTAAGAGTAGGCTTAAAACCTTCCTTTTTGATAAAGCTTATAGTTAAGGCTGGCCTATCTAGCCCTTAGTTATGCTGCTATAGGCTTAGGTTGCTGGGGGAACACTCCATGATTCACTGAGCTTTCTTCTCTCCCCCCTCTGACTCCGACTCCTTCTCTGCTCCTGTAAATGTCCATATCCTTACACTAACTTTACTTCTTCCCCGGAGTCGTTGTGCTTTACCATCCTGCAGGTTTTTCTAGGTCGCGGTGGGAGGTGCTGCTGTGGTCCTGCCTGATGCCTCCTGGCCACATTAGGAAAGGAGATCCTGTGACTTGGATCCTCTGACTTGGATTCTGGGCTGGATTTCCAAGTGCAGATCGGGATCCATAGTTCACAATGGCTTCTGGATCAATAGATTGCACCTGCTTCTGGATCACTACACTTCACATATCCCTGGATTTACAAATTATATATACTTTTGGACTCAGCAACACTCAGATCTTGCTACGTGGAGTACAATGACTCCTGGACCAACAGAGTACACCTGCGTCTGGATCACTAGACTTTCCATACATCCGGATTTATAGAATCCACATACTCTTGGACTCATTGATGTTTTATACATTCCAAGTGAACTGTTATTATCATGTTTTTGTGTTCCGTACAAGTGACATTTATTGCACGTCTGTCCATTCTAGGAAGAAGGATCCCTCCTCTGTGGTTCTTCCTGAGGTTTCTTAATTTCCCTGTTTAGGGTTTTTTAAGTTTTTCCTCACCCAGTTCGAGGGTCTAAGGGCAGAGGATGTCACATCTGTACAGTTTGTCAAAGCCCAGTGAGATAATGTGTAAATTTTGATTTTGGGCTACACAAATAAAATTGGGAAACGATCATGAAATCACGTGTCGGGGTGCGTCCAGAAAACAAACTTACAGCGGTTGCTGTGAATGACATCAGTCTGTGACAAGACAGAGACATGTTTGAATACACTGTCACAGGAGGAGCCAGAAGGGCAGCACAAAGCTCTCAGCCAGTAAATAACTTACACTCATATACAATATATGTCATAGACGCCTTATTTCACCTCACAGGGGACTCAGCTTCAGCATTAACAGAGATGAAAACTCATCAAGTTTATTAGACAATCTTGTTTATGAAGTGAAAAAAAAATTTAAAAAAAGATTTAAACAGCAGCAACAGGGTCTGGTGAACACAGAGCTTTCATATAGAGGCTGTATGAGAACTTTCATGCGTAAGTTTGACAGCACGGCAATAACGATGTGTCATTAACTGTAAACGTTACTGGGGGCCTGCTTATTCACCATGTAGGAAAAAATGATTTGAAAAGTAGCAACAGCGTCTGGTGAACACAGAGCTTTCATATAGAGGCCATATGAGAACTCTCATGCAGTAACGGTAAGAAATGTCCAACGGTGATAACAATGCCTCGTTAACAGCACACATTACTTACATGCGATATGGAAAAATATGTATATTTAAACAATAGCACTGGGTTAACACAGAGTGTAGAGTGCGTATGTGTGTGTGTCAAAAATCATCACAGTTGCTCAAAAACAACAAACGGTTTTATGAGGCGGAAGGGCAGGAGAGCTCAACAAGTGTATTCACTGAGGAGCCTCCTGATTGGCTTAACAATAAACAAAGGTACGGTGGCTTGTGATGGACAAAGAGAATCATTTTGACCAAATTATATACATCCTTTCCCTTCAGCTAACACTTTCTATACCAATATCAATACACAAACGTTTGTCAGCATTACTGAAACACATATTATGTCACCCAAGGCAAATTGGTCTTAGGTGAGGGGCCAGACAAAGCGAGGTTCGAAGACTTCTATGATGGTGAAGAACAAGGACTTGTGTACCCTGCCCGGAGGGATACCAGGACCCCGCCCTGGAGCCAGGCCTGGGGAAGCAGTCCGTAGGCAAGCGCCTAGTGGCCGGGCCTTTGTCCATGGGGTCCTGTCGGGCTTAGCCCGAAAAGGAGACTTGGGTCTGTCCTCATGTGGGCCCACCACCCACAGGAGGAGCCATAAAGGTCCGGTGCTGTGTGGATCGGGTGGCAGTCAAAGGAAGGGGCCTTGGCAGTCCGATCCCCGGTTGCTGAAGCTACGTATCGGAACATGGAACGTTACCTCACTGGTGGGGAAGGAACCTGAGCTTGTGCAAGAGGTTGAGAGATACCAGCTAGATATAGTTGGCCTAACTTCAACGTAATGTTTGGGTTCCGGAACCAGTCTTCTTGAGAAGTCGTTGGACTTTTTTCTATGCTGGAGTTGTCCCAGGTTAGAGGCGGAGAGCAGGTGTGGGCTTATTAATAGCTCCCTGGTTCTCAGCCAATGTGTTGGAGTTTACCCCCGTGGACGAAAGGATTGCTTCCCTGCGCCTTCGGGTTGGGTATCGGGTCCTGACTATGGTTTGCACCTATGCGCCAAATAGCAGTTAAGAGTACCCACCTATTTTGGAGTCCTTTGAAAAGGTGCTGGAGAGTGTCCCTAATGGGGACTCCATCGTCCTACTAGGAGACTTCAACGCTCATGTAGGCAATGACGGCAAGACCTGGAGGGGTGTGATTGGGAGGAACGGACTGCCTGAACTGAGAGACAACTGAACCCGAGTGTTGTTCAGTTATTGGATTTCTGTGCTAGTCACAGTTTGTCCATAACTAACACCATGTTCAGCCATAAGAGTGTCCATAAGTGCACTTGGCACCAGAACACCCTAGGTCGACAGTCAATGATTGACTTTGTAGTCGTATCATCTGATCTGCGACCATAT
>KV751342.1:7613294-7626617 GCA_001698575.1 Mola mola
TCCCAACTCTCACCTATGGTCATGAGCTCTGGGTAGTGACCGAAAGGATGAGATCGCGAATACAAGCAACCGAAATGAGCTTCCTTCGCAGGGTGGCTGGGCTCAGTCTTAGAGATAGGGTGAGGAGCTTGGACATCCGGGAAAGGCTCAGAGTAGAGCCGCTGTTCCTCCGCGTTGAGAGGAGCCAGTTGAGGTGGTTCGGGCATCTGGTCAGGATGCCTCCTGGACGTCCGCCTGGGCAGGTGTTTTGGGCATGCCCATCCGGGAGGAGACCCCGGGGGCAGACCAAGGACACGCTGGAGAGATTATATCTCTTGGTTGGCTTGGGAACATCTTGGTGTCCCCCCGGAGGAGTTGGTGGAAGTGGCCGGGGAGAGGAGCGTCTGGATCTCCCTGCTCAGGCTGTTGCCCCCGCAATCCGGACCCAGATAAGCGCCAGAAAACGAAACGAAACGAAAATTATGTTTGTCCTCATAATACCTCAAGAAATCGCCAAAGGAGTTAACAATGCCTCGTTAAATGCAGATATTACTGGGGGGGGGGCTTATTTGTGATGTGGAAAAATATATATATATTTAAACAACAACACCAGGTTAACACAGAGATTTCATATAGAGGCTATATGAGAACTTTCATGCAGTAAAATCATAAGTTTAACAGCGAGAAATCTCTGACGGAGTTAACGATGCTTCATTATCGTCGGATAACAAGATAAAAAATATTTAAACATAAGCAACTGTATTCAGTTAACACGGATCTTCAAGCAAAATATCAACGTTTTAAACGTGCTTTCAGCACAAAATTAATAAGAAAGCAATGAATGCTTCACTCACCTGTTCGCTAGCGGACTTCAGGACGAGGAGGCCGGACTTGAGAGTCTTGGTTCAAATCCACCTCTCCCATTGGCTGACAAAAATTTGGATTCCCGAAATCGGATCAAATCCAATCATCTGATTGGCTTTCTTTGGCCAGAAGTCAGAACAATCGGAGCAGAGGTGCAAAAACCACCTGTCTAATATTATATTGGGCCCTGTTTTGACAACCAAACCACACAGGACAAAACCAATATTGTGTATTGTCTCATCTGGTGAGCTGAGTGTATTGTCACACCCCTACAATGGACCCTTCTAAAATATTCAGTGCATCTGTACCCATATATATATATATCAAGAGAGAGAGTATTTGAGGTATTTGGGAATGATTTACTTGCACCATAATACATAAGGTCTGGAATTGAACCAGGAACCTTTCACTGGACAACCGCTTTACCATCTGAGCCACAGCCTCCCCATTACCTTGTTTAATACCTTATGTATTATTACCTGCAGTAAATTTGCTCCTAGCTTGAAGAAGCAGGCAGGCATACTGCTACTGAAGCAAGACCATGTTGTATTTTAACTTTTTTAATTCTATTTTGGTCACCTTTCCAAAAAGCCAAGCAAAAAAAAAAAAAAAATCTATATAATTTGAATGTAAGCCATATTTTTAAATATTTTCCCCATTTTAATTTAGCCTCTTTTATTCATCTTTTCAAGGTGCCTTTTTTGCATCTTTTCCCCACCTCATGTCTGCAAGGATACCAAGGCAACTTTGGGGGTCAGTTTCAATGCACCTCTGATCTACCTCTGGAGGTAGTATCAAAACTGCATCAGAGAAGTTATAAGCACATATAATGATGCAACACAACACAGAGAAACAACAACCTAGAAAGTTTAAAATTTTTTGGTCTCTAAGTAGGCAATTTACCATGCAAAGCACATCACCAAAAATCTGTGTAAAAAGGTCTTTTGTCATCAGAAAATCTTTTTTTTTTTTTGACACTGTATATTTCTGAGCTTCAGCATTAGTAATTTGCCTGTATTCTCTTAAGAAGGAAAGTCTCAACCTAAATCTACTGCAGGAAAACATTGACTATGGATGTGTACTTCATACAACTTTACTTCAAAAAATCTAAAATTTGTACTCTCTAATCTATAACTTTTACTGCTTGTTTTTTTTTTGTTTGATTTTGTTTCATAGTATCTGTTTGAACAGCCAGCACACCTGGCAGAGCCAACTCAAGACAAAATTCAAAACATAATGGGCTCCACTCTTCAGCAATGAGGAGGTGATACAGGTCAGAGAGAAGTTTCGGCAAGCAACAATATTCAACAACACAGAATAATCCATGACCTCATGTCCAAAATCATTTAAACTATCCCTAGGAAGTCCCCACTTTCTCAGCTTCACATAAACTATGGCAATATACTCTTTGCACTCAAATTGTGTAGACATGATTTGTTATCAGTATTTTTGCCGTGATGAAAAAGTCATGCAATGTGTGGGAGGATGCAGCCTCTGTTGAGGCTAATATCAATGTACTCCTTGAGCAATACAGAACTTGCATCCTGACATGAAACTTGTGAACAACCATACATTGAAAACCTTTGCATGAAGACATAGAGTAATAGCAGAAATAATGTCTATTGAGAATTTCTTAATGCAATATCTATTCCTAAAAACATCTACAGGGGTAAGAACAGTTAAATTGATGCTGATGGCATCTTGAACTCTTTGAATTGCTCCCTGGTCTGTATATTAACACTTGAAAAAATCCTGAAAATGGTTCATAAAAACTTCTGTTACAGTTGCAATTCATTTTTTTTTTTGGTAAGATTTATACCACGTCTTGGTTTACACTGCAGCATTTTTCAGAATTTATCCAAGTGTTGCATTTATTTCAGCTGGAATTAGGATGAATGCTCTCTGTTCCACTGCTGTCATAAATTATGCCTGAACCTGATATTTTTTGTTTCTTTATATCTTTATATTGAAGTTTGTTTAAACATTTTAAGTAAAGGTTTTTTCTCCCCCTGTATATATATATATATATTTAAATCACAGTTGTGCGGTGAGGTGGATTCTGTGCATCACTCTGCAGTGAACATATGCCATTGCCAGAACTTTACAGCTGTTTTTCTAAATATGATCAAACTTGTCAAGGATTTGCCATTGAACTCTACATGGAGGCAAGATAGGATGCCTTGGCGGAATATATTACAGGCATTGATTTGAGCACATACAGTTTTGTTTCCAACCTATATTTTTGTTAAAAGGTGATGACTTGTATAGACTTAAGGCAGATTTATTGTATGTGCTGCAAAAATTTTGATAAATTACACGTGACAGATATGAAAGAGTAGTGTGGCATTTTCACGCTTCAAAAGAAGATTTCAGTTTTCTCCATGGTAAGAGATGCCCTACTTTTTAACACTCTCTTTTGGTTGGGTTACGTGTAGTGTAATCTGGGCAGACAGATTTATAAATCACACAAATATCTTGCTGTCTGTGTTTTGAAATTAATAACTGTATGTACATTGATTGATCAACACTCAGTCTATCTATTGAATGATATGTTACACTACAGGCACTCAAGAACCTGCTATGGTGGGTGGGGAAATAAAGTGATTGAATCAATAAAAAACCACTGCAACCACTGTTTTTTTTCCATTGTCAGTCAGCTTGGCAAGGGGCCGTCTGACACTGTCTTCTCAGCAATAAATGAGCTGCTGCTGACATACTGAAAACAAGTCAGTGTGTGTGTGGGTTTACAGGTTTATTAGAATTAGAAAGGATACTTAATATGCCTGAGAAATGAAGAGCCTGTTTTGTACAACACATTTTTCACCCAGGATTTGTCATTTTTGTCTACTGACCATATGTGTCAAGTGCCTAACCAAAATAATAAATAATATTTCTCCTTCATTTCCTCCTTTGTCTCTTCATTGTGACACATAGTGGTTCTATCATGCAATTCAATTATTACTTTTTTTCTACATAGTTATTAGTTTGAAGTAGCAGTTGATAATGTACTGTACCTGAAATAACAGCCTTGATGCCTGTCTATGAGAATATGCATGGATTTGCACCTAATTGCACCATCTGTATGACCTAAAAAATTGATTTCAGGGGTGGACTCCTCCTCGTGCCATCTATCTTCAAGTAGAAGATTGAGGATTTCATTATCCTTGGGGAGGTAAGCACTAGTTTTCATGTGTAGCCACTAGGGATTTGACGATACATGATACTGGGTTTGTTAGAATAATTGTACTTAGGCAGCTAAAACTGCAAGCTAAAAATGCATGAGCTTTGTAAAAAATTATCATAATAATCCCACAAGGTGGAAGATTTACTGTTTGTTTAAAAAGGTTGACTTCCCTGAAAAACCTGGTCAGACAAGGAGATAGAAGCCAGAACAAGCACTCAATAAAGTGAGCAGCAGTGCCTTAAATAAACTGTTTTACCCTTACCATGAACCCATCTGATGGTGTAGATCTCTATGTGATGCTGTGATTTACTCCCAAAAGGAACAAAGGGCGACTCATGATTTTCTCATGATGAGTGTGTATAAAGAGACGCTCCGGAGAGAGAGCTCTCCAGAGAATACTGTGACCTACCTATGTACTCACCGTATTGCTCTCCTTGCTGCAAGTAAAACAAAGCTTTGAGATACTGCTTTATTGGTGTTTCCATCGTCTCCACCTTTGTTACGTCAGTGCCTGGGGCACTAAAGAATAAATTCTACCGACAGGGTTCACGAGAGATAAACAAAACTCAGACTTACAAAGTGCTTGCGGTTGAAATAATGTCACTTGACAACAACAATCTGACATATCAGACATGGCATACATCACACTAAGCTCAGTCTTCAGAAAGGATGTGTCAAAGTGGCAGCCATAACTTTCCTCCAGACTGGAGAGAGCTGTGTTTGGGAAGCTCTGCTTATATGCAGTAAACTTCTGTTGGTCCAGAAGGGCAAGAAACTTAGTCTGTCATGGACTTTGAACCTGTCCTTGACCTGTGTGTGCAGGTTGTCCATTATCCCACTGTGTAGTTGCTGAGGTAACCCTGCCTCAATGACTGTTTCTTCGTAAATTGCATTAAAGCTCATCTTCTCCTTCTGGATAATGTCACAAAAGTCAGAGATCCATTTCAAAAAGAAGTGCATGTCTTGTGCATGTGGAAAGACCAAGTTCAAAGTGGCTAGAATAAATTTGAATTCAAAACTGGACATTGGGTTCACATACCCATCAGTGCAGGAAAAGCTGTCAGCAAGTCCTCGTGGTGATCCAAAATGTGCTGGAACACTTCTTGTAACTCAGCTCTCCTCTCGTACACCGTGTTGACCAAGCGAGATGACTATCACCACCATGTTGCAACAATCTGTTGGAAGTCGCCGCTGGCACACTTCATCCAGTAGTTTGGTGTGTTTTGGTGATCTTGAGAATAATGCCACCAGGCCACTGAGGTGGGAAAAAAAGATTTCGCATTACAAGATTTTTCCAGCACCCTGACCAAATTGAACAAACAATGCCTGTGGGATTGCTTCCTTTGCTTCCTTTACTCTGGCTTACTCTGTGTAAACCAGACACCATCACTGCCGCCCTATCGTTACACTGTGCAACTACTTTGGAAGTGCATCCAACCTCGTTAAGAAAGGCAAGAATACCAGCAGCAACGGCTTCCGTCTGCTTATCGACTGTGACATCCTCAAACTGGAAAAATCTCTCCTTCACTCCACTATCAGTGATGTAATGTGGCACAAATGACATTTGTGTCCATTTGTTCACTTCCGTAGTCTCATCAACCATCACTGGAACAAAAAATATGTTTCCCACCTCTACTTTCATTACTTCCTTCAACACATCTGCAATTGCACTGATCAGGTCATTCTGGATTTTGCTGGATGTACCAGTAAACACCTTAGATGCTGCCAGATGGCATTTCAGCTCATGGTCGTATCCAGCCTAATAGTCCAGCAACTCCGAATTATTCCCTTTGTTTGCTAATTCTTTGCATTCATCATGTCCTCTGAACAGTAATTCTTGCTTTCCCAAAAGCTGCACGCCAATACGTGTGTCTTCAGTTTTCAGAGAGACCATAGCACGCAGGTGTTCAGGGGTGGACTGGTGTTACAGAGCTGCTTTCCTCAAGCAACTCAAATGATTATATCCTGAGCTGGACCAGGGCCCCTAGTCAGGGCCCCTAGTCAGGGCTGAGGAGCAAAAGCAGTCCTAGCAATACAGATTGTTGGTGCCGGGGCTCTCCGTCAGCCACGGATACTGGGTGTAGCTGCTAGCTTGGAAATGCCTCCGGTAATTTGCTTTCTTGTACTAATCCCAGCAAAGCAGGGGATGGTTGTCCTGCGAATAATTTCCGTTTTTTCCTGGAATGGTAATCTTGAAAAAGATGTGTCAATCAACCCAGCTACACAATCTTCTCTCTCACTGGATGCCATCCTTCTTCCTCCTGTCTTACTCACTGACACACTTTTGGTGTTACTTAGAGTCACATATATAAAGTTTTTGCGAATGCCCGGAAGATTTTGTGAAGTGAACCCTCACAAGACAAGGTGAAATATGATTGGCTAACACAACTGTCAATATCAAATTACCTATTTAAAGTCATTTGTTATTGTACCCTATTTAATTATAATTTATAGGCATTTGCTCTGGTTACTTAAGGCCCAGCCATGCACAAGAGGTCACTAATTCACCTAGATACCATCAAAAGAAAAACTGTGATTGGTCAATTTACTCTGCTATATCAACCCAACAAATTCATACAATATTACACAAATTTCAGTAAAAAAAAAATGCTGAAATTATAAATAATAAAGGTATGAATGGATACTTAAAATATTTATTATTTTAACATTTTGTCTTAGGCCTTCACTGAATACCTAGAAAGCCCTGAGGGATCCCCTCTGCAGTACTACATCCTAAAAGATAGAAATAAAGATTTCCTGAGTGGAACATTTCAGAGCTGAACAAAAGGTTCATCTTCCTTGATTACCTTGGGCAGCCATGTGGTATAGATATAGTACCTCGTAATCCATTGACTCATGTAAATAAGTATGTGTGTTTGTGTGTGTGTGTATATGCATATCAAAGAACTGGTGTCTGCATAGATGAAGCAAAATAAAGTAAATTAATCATCATTCTCATCTTTCTAGGGTTAGGATTAGGGTAGATTGCTAGTGAAAAGGTAGATCAGGTACCAGCTCTGCAAGCCACCTGATGACATGAGTACCACAAGTGTAAAATTCATGTGCACAAAGCAGAGTGCAAAAATGCGTCACTTGTTCTGCGTAGACACACATGCACACATCTTGATGTCTTATTCATTATTACAAATTTGTTGCTCATTTTTGTTAAAATTATATTTATTTCAAACTAGTGTATTTACTACCAAGGATTTCTTATGTACATGAGAGCTCTCTCTGCTTGCCTGTACAGATTTGATTTAAGACTTGTAGCAAACACTTGTTTGAGGATGAGAATTGTGAGTTGTAATTTGTGATGGGCATTTCGGCTCTTTTAAGTGATCCAGATCATTTGGCTGTGCTCAGCATTAGGAGCAGGATCTATTAGCTCTGTAATGGCTCTTTATTTAGAACTACTTCTGTTTTTTGTTTTTTTCATACTTCGGCTCATGTGAAACCAGCGACTCACATGATGACCGGATATGGGCCACACAGATTGGGGGCGGGGCTTTGTACCCTTTGCCCACTACCCTGAGTAAGAAGGATCCTCTACAAGGTTAAATACTGGGGACTCCCTACCAGATATTCAGAACTGAAAAAGCCTCTTGGATGAGAGGGGAAATGTCTTCAAGAAACAAGAAATCCAGTTGCCTTCAGAAGAAACACCAATACCTCCACATCCCCCGTTCTGTCACACACTCAGAGGAATGTACACAGCCTCTTCGGATGATTAGATACGAGAAAAGCCCCAGGACCTGGTAATACAAAATAATATAAACGCACACAAGCTGGGGTCCACAGAATTGTTAGTGAATCACAAATGATTTGTATGTGTGTGTGAGAGAGAGAGAGAGCCCCCATTTACACCTGACATTAAAATGCATTTTTTGTGATGGATTTATTACCTGATTGCGCTTTAGAATATGAAAGTACAAGCATAAATACACTCCAGACATTCAGAGGACATACTGTGATCGAGTCTGCCAAACCACTTTTGAAGGTGGTTGGGTAGGAGTCGTGACCATATTCAACACTGGTGTGAAGGTAAATGTGTCTCCAATCCACATACAACAACTTAACAGTGGCATAGTGCTGCTCTCTGTCCTGCTTCGAAAAGTAAGCAGGAGTCCTATGACTTCATAGGAGTTCTGCCAAGTTATGCTTGTCCGCAAAGAACTGCATGCACATGATTGGAACGTGCACAGCACCAGTGCAATGTTTTATGTAAATAATAGCTTGAGAATGATGGCCATGCAGTTTTTTGCAGGTTCTCGGTTTACTTTCCTCTGAGCGTGTGAAAGAATGGGCAAGTGGGGTCACGGGGGAGGTGAGGGGGACTCTGGAACATGAATTGCTGATGGGGTGGGGGGAGGCTGATGACGGGGGGTTGTACTACAGTATGTTGTGCTCGACATGTCAGTGGTGGTAAAGCGGTTTGCTCATGTTCTGTCGCATGTGTTGCATTTCTGTTTGAAAGCTCACGACTTCATATGACAGACTATACAATTAAAATCAAACATGACCAGAACTGCCATGTTCAACTTGGCATTTTCCAAATTTGTCGGGGGGAATCATAAGGTATCCAGTTAGATGCAGAGCAGTGTCATGATGTCGACAGGCAACCTTGGTGAGAGGAGAAAAAAAAAAAGTCTGAGATAGTCCGTAAGACTTACTTCGCAGCATATTGTTAGCACAGTGGCTAAGCTAAAGAGTTACAGAGGATCTACGAGCCTGGAGAGAGAGCAAAATGGATAGTGGATTGAAAATGGAAGTCTTTTTGATAGTGCCCCCTGGTAACTTCAATTACGAGGACCCCAGTTCTTGACTAGAAAGGATAGGACAGTTTGAAAGATTCATTCTAACATCTGGGCTAGATGAAAAAGCAGAAGAGTACCAAGTGAACTCCCTCCTCTGCGTAGATAGATGACAAGAGTGACAATATTCTCAAAATGCTGTCACTGACAGACCAGCAGAAAGTGGTCTATGCAGATGTGAAAAAAAGCCTTTGATGACCATTTCATCGGTAAGCACAATGTCATATATAAGTGTGCTACGTTTAATAGCACATATCAACAGATAGGGGAGACAACAGTGTCCTTTATCACAGACGTGCATAAACTGGCATAACACTGTAAATTCGGCCCCCTTGAAAAAGGAGATGATCAGAGACCACATTGTGGCTGGGATTAGAGACTCTAAACTGTCAGAGAGGCTTCAGTTAGACCCCGACCTGATGCTGGCAAAGACTATAACACAGGTCTGGTAGCATGAAGAAATAGAAAAACAACTGCTGGTGCATGGGGAACATTCAGAAACTAAAAATGCTTATATGGAAACAATAAAAATGGGGAGATACTGACTGAATGGGGAGAAATTAATCAATAATTACCATAGCTAATTAATGATTATTAGAATAGTAAAATCTAATTTACATTAGATTACCTCAGGGCACCACCCTTAAAGGGAAAAGAGCCAATCTAATTAATCAGTCTCATGAAATCTAGCAAACTGTTAATTTGGAATTATGCTTAATAATTAACTAAATAATTACAACCAACATTCCTTCATCAACAGCTAGTTGGAGTTCTTGACAGTGTAGAGGTTGGCAAAATTCACTCTTGTGCAACATTAAAAACACAGCATATTTATCCAAAGTATTTATTCAAGAATGGACAATATAGAAAAAGAAACAGACACTGCCAAATTAGGATGTAAACCATTATATACAAGGGTGTGCATGTATGTGTGCATAAAAGACAGATGGATGGATATGAAACATAGGCAAAATGGCCAAAAGCTATGTGTCAGACGAAATGTTCCTTTGTTACCAGGGGCTCAGACCATTTGTTGGTTGAGACCCTGCATGTGTCAAGATGTGTTGTGTAGGTGTGAGGACATGGTGCCAGGTTAGATGGAAGATGGTTAGTTGCATGCAAGACCCTGAGTCTGTGTCAGCTAACTAACCTTAACTTATAATTGTGGCTAATCTACTTATTACTAACCTGACTGCAGTCACAACAGTACCATTAAACAATGCAAGACAAATACTTTCATCAATTACATGTTTAGCTGTGCTATGCTGGGCTGATGCGCCCACACTATAAAATCTAAAATGTTAACTTTACTTAAAAAGTAGGCAAACTCATTGCCTTAAAAAAATAACTTCCATGACCTTGGTAATGGTAAATTAACTTAATTATTTTGATTAAATAACACTTACTCAACTTGCATAACTTTAGTGAACGCAGCTTGCTTATTCCGAGTAATATTTACTAATCTTACATTTATTAATAAATTCAGTACATCTCTATTTTCTGTTTCAGTTTGCAGACTGCCAATAACTTGAAAAGTCCTTTTTCAAATACTATTTAAATCTATGTAATGTATGCAATATCCATTATACAGAATAAAATGAGAAAAGGATTGGTTTTGATGTTTCAAATTATATTTTCTGGGGAAACTTTTGCAACTGTAAACATGTAAAAGTATAAAAACACTATAAAACTTGACAATTAAGATTCAACTGCCATCTTTGACGGAAACAAGTAGGCTACTTGGGCTTTCCACAAGCAATAAAAACTACAGTGTAATAGTTATCTTTCCTTTTTTTTTTTTACACTGAACTCTCATCAGCAGATACATTCATTAATTGTTCATTGCAAGACACCAACCAGGAAAATAAGTAAAAAAAAAAAGCTGGGGCTCTCCACAGAATAAATAATAGATTCCTCTAATCAATAAACATCGGAGGGAGGTTTTTTCTTCCCAATCCAAGCATGACTGACTGAATGAATCGCAGGACATTTAACATGCATTTGGGATAATCGAGATGTAAAGCTTATGTGAGGCCAAACAGGAGAAAGCCAGCCAGGGGCAAGTCTCCAATATTGTCCATCACAATGCTCCCCTCAAGGATAACTGCGTGGAACTTGGGCTGGAGCTGCAGCAACCTTGGACCTGCTGAAGGACATTCTCCATCGATCTCCCCAAGAACAGTGAGCACACCAACAGTCAACGATGCAATGGCCTCATCTGTCGCGGTATACTGAGAGGACATACATATGCAAAAGAAAGTTATGTTGGCAAGTCTTTGGATTTGGTACTCTAAGATAAGATAATATCTCTCCAAGGCCTGTCACAGTAATTAGTAAATCAATTTATTGACATTATCCCGACTTCATTACATCACCGTTTGCATTTCCATTTGTTTTCCTTGTCTCTCTCTACCAAAGAGACTGGATGACTTTAATTATTGTTTTTGGTTGTTCTATGTTTTATTTATTTAAAATTTCTTAATGTTAAATATTCTTGAGAAATAAGTGAATTGCTCTTTGAAAGGATGTACTTACATTATGAAGCTATATTATCACTGTATTAGCAGAATAAGTGTCTCACAATAACATTGACAGTAACATCACTTATCGCACCAATTTCTGGGACAATATATCCAACAAAATTTGTTATCATGACAGGCCTACTCCCTGTGCTAGCCTGGGAACACCATGGGTTTCCCCGGAGGAGCTGGTGGAAGGTGCTTTTGTTTTTTTCTGTGCAAATACTTACATAGGAATAAGTTACTTTGGCTGTCTTGTAGAACTTGTTTGACTCATCTTCGAGTAAAACAGGAATTAGTTTCAGGACAAGGATGCGCTGGGCAGTCACATCCGATGTTTAATGATACAGAGACAAAAAATATTGACCTATTCACAAGACACAAACAAACATGTTTCAGTAAATGGCCTCTCTTTTTAGCACAAAAATTGCAGTACTTACAGGTCCACTGCATTCAAGAATTTGGTCTGGTTGACAAATCTAGAAAAGGGAGAAGGGATAATTTAAGCACCAAGCATAATTAAATTTATTCAAGAGACAGTAAACCACACTTCCAATGTAGCAAGGAACAATTTTATACCTCTTGCAAACAAAATATATTGTACTGATAAGAACTCCCGATTTAGTTGTCAACAATTGACTTTAAGTTACAAGAGCGAGGACAATGAAATAAACTGAATTTCTAAATATAAATTACCTTTAAAGTGTCATTCTAGTGATGAATTATGTTTAAGTGGACGTTGGAGAGCTTGTTGGGAAAGTAAGCTTCTTGCTGTCTGACAATGAAAAATTAATAACTTTAGCTAATGACCAAGCTGCAACAAAATCGATTGAAGCATGTTCATGCAAAGGTCATAGTAATGTTAAACATTGCTGCAAACTATGATTCACGGTCATATGCCACGCTTTGCTATGATTATCGTGCTACGACATGTCTACGCCATATGCTGATGTTTAAATAGTGTTAAGTGCTACCTTGTTAAAATGGTTGGCACTTGGCTCAGTTCACAGAAGGCAAGCGAGTGAAATACAACAAATATAACGAATACTAAAATGTCGGGCTAAAATAGCATGCTTTGTGCAGCCCCGTAATGTTAACGTTAAATCGGACCATTTCAAATTAACAGCCCGACCCTATGGGAAACGTTTCGTTTTCGTTTCGTTTTCTGCCACTTATCCGGGTCCGGGTCGCGGGGGCAACAGCCTGAGCAGGGAGATCCAGACGCTCCTCTCCCCAGCCACTTCCACTAACTCCTCCGGGGGACACCAAGACGTTCCCAAGCCAGCCGAGAGATATAATCTCTCCAGCGTGTCCTTGGTCTGCCCTGGGGTCTCCTCCATGCCCAAAACACCTCCCCAGGGAGACGTCCAGGAGGAATCCTGACCAGATGCCCGAACCACCTCAACTGGCTCCTCTCAACGCAGAGGAGCAGCGGCTCTACTCTGAGCTCCTCCCGGATGTCCGAGCTCCTCACTCTATCTCTAAGGCTGAGCCCAGCCACCCTGCGAAGGAAGCTCATTTCGGCCGCTTGTATTCGCGATCTCATCATTTTGGTCACTACCCAGAGCCCATGACCATAGGTGAGAGTTGGGACATAGATTGACCTGTAAATTGAAAGCTTTGCCTTCTGGCTCAGCTCTCTCTTCACCACAACAGACCGCTTCAGACTGCTCCAAACCGTCTGTCAATCTCCTGCTCCATTTTCCCCTCACTCGTGAACAAGAGCCCGAGATACTTGAACTCCTCCACTTGGGCAAGCGACTCTCCCCCGACCCAGAGTGGGAAATCCACCCTTTTCCGGCTAAGAACCATGACCTCAGATTTAGAGGTGCTGATTCTCATCCCCGCCGCTTGACACTCAGCTGCAAACCGTCCCAGTGAGAGCTGGAGGTCACTGTTCGATGAGGCCAACAGGACCACGTCATCTGCAAATAGCAGAGACGAAATCCGGAGGCCACCGAACCCG
>KV751342.1:7641558-7672084 GCA_001698575.1 Mola mola
CACAACTACCAAAATAAAAGGAGAGAACGGAACCATGACAGCTTGGCTCCAGAATCAGATCCTCATTCCACACCAGTCCCACAATTTTCAGCCAACACATTCAATTAACGCATTTGAGAAATCTTTCAATAAGTTCTTAAGAAGCCATCCTTACAGCACTCTCTCAGCTTATTTGACCGGTTGGAACCATTTCAAAACATATCACACCACATACAAACTGTCATTTCTACCTTTAGATTCCATGTCTATTTGCAATTTCTTCACCCATGCTCATTCTATTAAAAAAATCTCAGTCTCCAACTATTCAGTTCTGCTTAGCAGGTATCAACTTCTTCATCAAGCTTCTTACAGGCTCTCGTTGTCATTGCTACTTCCCTTTCCCACGTGTCGATATTAAACAAAGGTTTGAGGAAACAAAAACTGTTCTCACAGTTGCCACTCACTTCAGGCCTCCTCATTCTCTGCATTCATATTCTCCATCTGCGATATACAGTAAATCACCCATGGTTGACCTTGTTCTTGCTAGCCATTTATGGCTTTCTGAGATACTCTGAATTGCCTAATCCATCTGCCTACGTCCCTTTCATCATCATCAGTTATCTGATATCTCTATCCACACCTCTGACTCTCGTCCTAACACTCAGAAAGAGTTAAACAGATCAACTGGGATTTTCCTTTCCTTTCTCCAGATATGATGAAAATGCATCACCTCAACATCCCCTTTATTTACCAGATACCAGGAAAATGTCTACTTGCTTCTGGTTAAACTAGCACTCAGAGCAAACCATCCAGATCCTCAGCCGCCTGTCATCTCAGGCATATTGCACCTACATTCGAAATAATTTAATGATCTTCATCAAGCCCACTCTCAACTCAGCACAATAATCTAACTATTTTGGGGGTCACAATCAGCTTGGGTGGAATACTGCTGCCAGCCTGTGCCTGCTAGGTTTGCCACAAAATGGCATTTAAGACAAAGGAAAGATTAGAAAAAAAAAATTACAAAAAAATAAAAATAAACAAATACAAATAAATTAATATATCAGTTACAGGCTCAGGAGGATTCAAAAATGCAGAGACTCAAAGGGCGGTTCTTAATCAAATCCGTTTTAATCAGGAACTGGGGTGACACACAGAGATCAAACTAGAAGCGAAGGTACAATTTAAGGGAACACGCAAACTCAATAATCAAGAGACGAAACAAGATCAAACACAAGGAACTCACAAGAAAATAACTGCTCACTGGAAATGATAAGACAATCTGGCACAGGAATAAAGGGACACGGGTTTTAAATACACAAGGAAGGTGTAGACAATTAGACACAGGTGAAACACATTAGGGAGGAGATGCACTCACACACACCTGAGGGACAAGACTTGACAGGACAAAGGAATTAAGATACAAACAAAGCTTCAAAATAAAACAGGAAACACAGAAAGAAACACCACAAGAGGGAAGGGGGAGTGGAAGGAGGACACAACAAGAAAACCCAAAACAAAAACTACAACAAACCCCAGTGCCTGACAAAAGAGGGAGATTGCACCAACTTAATACATGGACTTGTTGTTAAATTGCACCACTTCAACTGTGTATAGCAATTTAAGCTGACCTTTGTCAATTAGACGTCACTTGCAACAAGCTTTATTTTAAGGTGGTAACAGTTCCGTGCTGAATTTTTGAATATTCCTTGATTAATACATGCAAATGTGACAGGCACACCCAGGTGCACCCATTTCACATGCAATTCAGGTGTAGCTCCTGCTCTGTGGATTGCATGTATTCCCTCTAATTTGCACCATTTTACAGCGCAAATGTAACGCAATCCTTTTGTGGATTTGGCCCTTTTTATTTTCCAAGGGATGAATAGGATGGAATGTTTCTCACATATAGCCTCTAGTTGAAGTTGTGCTGGCCATTGTTCTCTGGGCACAGGTTACTTTGACTGCATCAGATCTTGAAATGGCACCCTGTTGTGCTGCAAAATTTTGTGCAGCACCCCATGTGCTAAAATAATCTCACAAATGTATCTGTTGTGCACAGTAGTTATACCCACTGATCCCTGACAGAGACATCTGCCCTTAAGCAACCCAACACATTGCTCAACCGTGGCCTGTGTGTGTGTATGTGTACACTATTAAATTCTCTTAATTAAATTACATATAATTACACACACACACACACATACAATTATGCTAACAAACCTGAAAATAACTATGTTTCAAGTATATGACGCAGAGTTGAAACGGGCCTTTACAAAATATTTTTTCACGGGTTACATATTTTCATATTTCAAATGATGAATATGGCAGCCAGAATGGTCACCCAGCCACATTTATTATAAATCCCTGTTGACTCAAAATCATGTGAATGCAAGTTGAGACTTGACATGAGATTTGATTGCAGCCTCTACTCACATCCACATTGAAAATTGTTGAGCTTTGCATGGAAATGAATGTACAGCTGTTATACATTGTTTTTTGTTTTCAGGGTCAGTATTTTTTGTTACAGAGAGAGTGCTATTGAAAAGTTAGTGAAGAAGGATTTATGAAGAAGACACCCACAGGACAAATCTCCTAACCCTTGTTTAGATTCTAAGATAAGAACTAAGGCAAGTTGTGGGCATGATCTTGTTAGGAATTCTGATAATGGCTCCTATGGTGCGGTATGCGGAAAAAAAAAAAATATGTTGAACATGTGGCAAAAAAAATGCCTGAGAATGAATGCACATCAGATAATCAATGACACATGATATTTACTGGGTCTGACTTTTCAAGATGTTCTATCAACACCTCACAGAAACTACTGGTTGGCACTTTGTGCGCTGCTGCACATTAAAATGTCTCCCGTTCCCCTCCTTCACCCGACTGTACGGAACACACAAGAAGTAAATTTTTCTGCGGATGAAATTTATAATTAAAGAATTCCAAGAAGTGGAAGCTAACTGTTAAGAGAGAAATAATCATGAGGTCAGCTCTGTTGGACATTTTTTCTAATTAAGTGGATTAACCTGGTGAGAGAAGGACCTAAAGTTAATAAATTTGGATTGAAATTTTGTTCCAATGTCATTGAATTTTGTATTTCACTTTGACAACATGGGGAGGTCTAGGTTTTAAGCAAGTTTACAGTGTATACAGTAACCTACTTATTTTTGCAGTTGCATTGCAGTGATTTGGGGGTTGTGTCCTCCTCTATTTCCAGTCGAATATGGATAGTGACTTGAAATGGCACTTCGAAACCCATCAAAACAAAGGTAAAAATTATCCTACAAAAAAATGCCATTACTCAGCAAAAGTATGACTAAAAGTCAAAGACAAGTTAAAGGAGGTTGCCAGGAGACTATCCACACCAACCAGAAACAAGGACCAGAAACAAATAGAAGAATGATCAACAGATATGTAATCAACATGGTTACGTTGGTGGTTAAAGTGCTAACAAAAAACTGAACTGAAAGTGGAGAAAAAAAAAACCATCAGTGCAGCACTGGAAGCATACTTGATTAAGACATTAAGCAAGATTAAACTAAGACTAACAAAGTAATGCAATGTTGCAAATGCAGAGCATGTGTCAGTGTCCGCTAGTGTAAAGTGTCTGTCTGTTAGGATCATTCGGTGTTTCCTGTTTTACTTTGAAGTTCTGTCTGTGTCTTACTCCCCATGTCCTGTCAAGTGTTGTCCCTCAGGTGTGTCTGATTATTCCCTCTCCCTAATGTGTCCCACCTGTGTCCAATTGTCTACCTCTCCATTGTGTATTTAAGCCTGGTGTTCCCTTCCTCTTTTGCCAGATTGTCTTGTCTACTTAGCGAGCATTCCAGCATCTATTCTTTGAGTCTCTTTATGTCCCATCTGTGTTTCGATTACCGAGTTGCCTTATCCTTACCTGTATTTTTTCTATAAATTGAATTCCTGGTTTTGACCATTATTAATAAAACGTCTACCGAATTTATAAAGCTCCCTGTTGTCTCTGCATTTTTGGATCCCCCAGACCTGGTACTTGATAGCATGGAGGAAATATACCAATGAAAGGGCGTTCCTGAAGAACAAGCCAAACACCAGTGACCTATCAGCAGTGAGCCCTGGAATAGATAATGACATTTTTTCGGGGTTGCCACGGGATGGGAGTCGTTTTACTCTTAATCATGTGATTGGGACGGGAGGGGAATGAAAAGTCAACAGGAGCGGGCGGGAGCGGGAATGACGTCAATTGACCAGTTTTTAAATATACAAATATGCAGATACAGTTATTTTATTTAGTTTTTTCTTGTAATGTTTTTTCAAGTGGTGCTCGTTGACTGCAATTGGCAGCCATTTTTGTAGATTTCTTTTAGTTAGCCAACACTTTAACGGATGTCAAACGAACAAAACACCCCAGAACCCTGATCTGCTTCCAGTTGCTACCTGCCCTGCCAGCATTTCAAAGAGGCAAACAACACAACAGCTATGGAGCACAACGGTAAGGAAGATACGGAAAAGAAGAAAACTGAATTACAATGCAAAGTGAGAAACAAAGATCCCCCTATTAAACAAACAGATCTTTTTTGGGAAGTCTCACATTTTAAAAAACTTAACGAGAGTCGAGCACGATGGTACTGAGATGCTGCATGCTTGTTGTAATACATTTGTTGTCTTAGTCAAGTACACAAGTGAGTCATGGATGAGTGGACTCGAGAGGCATCACCTGCGAGGCAAATGTCACAGGAAATCAGCCAAGGGTCACTTAATTTGTTAAACGTCAATTACCAGCAGGTGTCAATTCTCGTCCGACCAACAAAATGAATCTACTGTTGTCATATCATATTCTCTCTCTAACAAGACATGTCACTAAAAGATAGGTTAACATGTTGCCAGACAGTCACAGCGGACAAGCTTCAACCTATATGCATTTTTTCTTTTTCTTTTTTTTTTTACACCACAAGAGGGGAGAACAAATCAAATTCATTGATTAGACTTACTAAAGACTAACTTCCACAAAAACTTGAAAAAATGAACAGGAGTGGGAGTTATTCTGGATGGGAGTTGGATGGGAGCAGGAGTCATTCTGCCAGGAGTGGGATGGGACAGGATTTATCTTTTTACTCTGGCCCGGGATTGGGATGGGACAGGATTGAAAATCCACTCCTGTGTCATCCTCTACCCTGGAAATCCATACCCTCTCTCCGCAATTAATGCGGAAAGTGAACAGTCGCAGGGAGACTTCCAAACACTAGTTTCCCCTCAGCTTGCCCAATCTGTGGAAAAAAAACAACCCTGATTATCTTCATCTCCTTTCAGTCGGTTGACGTTCATCACAAATCTTTTTTATTGGGAAAATTGGTGTACACACAAAAGAGGTTTTACTGGGAACTATTACACTTTTTTCAAAGGTTTGGACAGGAGTGACACCACTGATTGCTTTTTGTTTCATTGGATACTGATGTTGGCATGGATGATAGTGAGGTGTTCACCAAAGGTTCAGCACGTTTGCCTTGAGCCCACAGTGTCTTAGGGGCTTCCTGTAAGACTGGAATAGCTGCAGCTTCTGGTTCTGACAGGAAAGTATGAGAGGTAGCCATGAGTGGTACAGCTGTACTGCATGCATTTGAAAAAGGGCCCAGACCCTCCCATCTGTCATCCGCCGTTTTGGAGAGTGACACGTGTGGATTAAAATCATATAGAACAAACATCCAAAGCTGCACAGAAGTTAAATTTACTGAAGCAGTGCATCTATGTGTTGACCAAAACAAATGTGTGATACCAATTCGCTCATTTTTAAACTCTTTCTTATACCATTGTTGTTTATAGTGTGTCAGGCCCAACTAAAACATGAGAAGAGCAGTGCAGTGCAGTGAGTCATATGGCATAACGTGTGTGTGTGTGTGTGTGTGTGTGTGTGTGTGATAGGTGTGGTTTCTGGCTTCCTCTAAAAGCCGGTCACTAACACTTCCAGCCGCTAGCTTCCACTGGTAAGCATTATGAGGCTGATTTGAGTCTCAAAATTTTTTAAAACAATGAGGATTGGGGTTATCAGTTTTGTTGACTTTATGTCGTTGGGCTGTGGATCAGGTCTTTCAAAACGGTGAACATTTCTACGAGGCGAGCATAGTAATATTGGAAAGGCTCATTATCTTTTTGCCTGCATGCAAACATTTTGGCAGTGTCGATTCTGACTTGGAAAGCTTTTCTAGGTGTCTACACAGGGCTGTTATGGCCTCTCTGTATGCCAAATTATTGATATGTCCCAAGTCAGGATGTTCTCGAGTTTCATCTCTTTGTGGTGGAAATGCCCCAAGTTTTTACCCACTGTCCAGCTCCCAGTGAAAGCAATAATTTCAGTTTAGTCATTGTGGGACAGAACTTTTGGCAGATGATGATTTCATGCAAACTTCACACCAGAATACTTTGGGTGTGGTAAGTGTGCATTGGTCTGTTTCGTGTCTGCATCGGGCCAAGTGAAATCTATGGCTTCCTGCCACTTCCACCATTGGCATTTTTTGAGCTTGCGTTAGGAGAGGTTAAGAAAGTTTGAGTTGTGTTCTGGTGCGTTTGTAAATGGGGCTGCCTGATGAAGTGGATGGCAGCTCTTTTGGGTTCTGTGGCGGTGGTTATATGGGTGGGGTGGAGACACCACTGGACTGGACTGGTAGGGGGGAGGTGCAGTTGGAAAGTCTCAGTTGAGGTCCTGGTCCACTCTGACATACTGAAGCACTGGAGGGTACAAAGAAGAGCTTTTCTGAGTAGTTTTATATCTCCTGGTTTCTTCACTCTGTTTAGGATTCTCTGTTTCAGTAAAT
This sequence comes from Mola mola, assembly GCA_001698575.1. Lineage (NCBI taxonomy): Eukaryota > Metazoa > Chordata > Actinopteri > Tetraodontiformes > Molidae > Mola > Mola mola. Next base: position 7,648,326 of record KV751342.1, read on the forward strand.
TCTTTCTTATACACTTTATTTGCTCTCAATTGTTTTGTTCTGTTTTAATTTTTTTCCTCTAAATGTCAACAGTTGTCTCATACTGAATGTTCCCCCACCTAAGGAACTAAAATCATTTTACCCTTGTTGTTATTGGTCTTATTGCTGCTTCCCTATAATTTACTTTCATAAACATTACATTTGGGTCATTACATCAACATCACTTGTCAGAATCATGTTCGCTCTTTGTGTTTCCCATTATCAAAAATGCCACTTATTTCTCTTTGTACACAATTTCATCTCTTTTAGACGCAATCGTCGCTACAAATTCAGGTTGTTCTGCCATAACCTTGGTTGAAAAGTCTAGTCAAACAGCGAAGATCCTGAGTGACCTTTAACAGTACATCCCATCTCACTCTGCCCTGTATTGAATGCCAAAATAGCGCAAAAACCACAATAACTAAATACAATCCTTTTACTCAGCCCTTTAATGAGTCTTCTTACTGTCAAAACAGCAGGAAAACCATAGTAATTAACTTTCAATCAACCACTGTATTGACTTTTGACCAAATGTGGGAACGGGAAAAACCAATCTTAAATTTACCTAATTTCTTCAGTAGTAGAATTGAGTTGAGATTTTTTTCTCCGTCTGGAGCAACATAGGCTCGACTCTGGAGGGATCCCTGTGGAGAAGGTCTTGGGCCCAGACAGTTGGTCCTTGGGCTTTTCAAACCTGTGAGGTAGAGGCTGAAACAATTTCTTCCAGGATTATGAGTCACTGTCTGTCACGGAGTCTAGATCCGGTCAGCCAAGGGATCCCACTTCTGACACTGGGTTTGTCGTGGAAATGTTGTTGTTGTTGAGATCTGAAATAAAGACTATGTAACCCCGGATGTCTTTATAGACTTTATTCTTTGCAAAGAAAGTTCATACAGAGTCATACGGAGTGACAAGTAGTCTGCAGAGTGATGAACAACAGATATCGGAAAGCACAGAGCATTTCTAAACAAGGGAAAAGGGAAGCTAATGAAGTCCATGTCCCCGGGACAGACATTTGAAATCAGACAGTGTCTTGCACTCTAAATTGTACGCAGAAGTTGTTTCAGTGAATTCAGTGAGTGACAGTTCATCTAGCATAAAAAGTACACAAAATAGAATTCCCATTACAATACTTTGCCACTGATAATAATGACTAAAACACTGGATAAAGTTTTACATAACATCACAACCCAGTCATTATTGAGAATAGGTAACAAATGTAAACTTAAAATAAACATGGAGGGTGTAGTCAGTAAGACCAGTTGCGTAAGTGAGTGCATGTGTGTAAAAGTGTATGAGTGCAGTGTTGCATAGTGTAACAACACAAACCAAATGGCTGTCTCAGGAAAGAGGAAGAGACTGAGCTACAGGGCCCAGGTGTGCCAGTGCTGCTGATGAGCTCAGTCAATCTCAACTCTCCACCTTACTCTCTGTCATTGCCCACCTGCAACACAAGGAAACGCAGTACACAGGAAGGGTGGAGAGGGTCATCACAATAAACACATTAATAATCCCTACCATCAAGAAGAAATCTTTGTTAAAAAAAGTCACAACCAAAAATCACAAATCTTACAGTTGTATGCCAAAATGTGGCCACCCCTTGACAAATCACATGTTTTAATCACTTTTTTTTAATTGAAAAGATGCTAACAATGCCTCTGTAAGATATGGAAAAAAAAGGACAACATTAACAGCAAACATGAATGCACAGTTATGCATAGAGTTGACATTTATTAACTAATGACATAGAGTTGTGTCACGCGCAAAGGTCTGGGCACACTAAGTGTTCCCAAGTCTCATATTCTTTATATAAGCTTTTACAAGCTCAGATCTGAATAAGGACCTCAGGCATGGCAACAGGTGTCATTGGGAAGTAGCAGTTGGTGCCAATTTCAAAGCTTTTAAATAATCTTCGACCTTCAGCAACCCTGGGTTCCTCTAAGCAGCTGTGTAAATGAAAATTGTTGATGCCCACCAGCCCAGGACAAGGCTACTAGAAGATAGCGAAGCGTTTTCAGCTTGCAGTTTCCACAGTGCCAAATATAATTAAGAGAAGGCAGTTGAGGGGAACTTTGGAGGTCAAGATGAGATCTGAAAGACCTAGAAAACTCGCAGAGAAAACTGCTTGTAAGTTGGTCAGAATGATAAATCAAACCCCCATTTGATTGCAAAGAACCTGCAGGAAGATTTGGCAAAGTCAAGAGTGGTGATGAACCATTTCACTGTGCAGCGAACTTGCACAAAGACCTTGAGGAAAGAGTCTATAGGAGAAAACCTTAGCTGAATCCTCATTATAAAATCTAACAAAAAGTATGCAATGGAACATCTACAAGAGCCTGACGAGTTTTGGAAACAAGTGCTGTGGACTGATTAAGTTAAAACAGAACTCTTTGGCCACAACCAGCATAGGAGCAGAATTTCATGAAAAAAACACCTTGTTAGGCATGGCAGTGGATCTATAACGCTTTGGTGTTGTGATTTAGCTAGAGGTACACGAGACATAGCACAGGTAGAGGGAAGAAAGGATTCCACTAAATACTAGCAAATATTGAAAGCAAACATTGCACCATCTGTAAAAAAAGTTGAAATTTAAAAGAGGAGGATGGATTCTACAACAAATATGAAACATACCACAAAACGACAGCACACGTAGTTGCAGTGGTTCAGTTCTCTCATTATCAGTACTTTTTATGGATATTAGTGAGAGTGTGGTTGTTTGTCTCAACAACATTCTGCTGGTCGAAAAACATCTACAGCTGACTCGATCTATTGGAGATCGGATTTAACAGCGAGGAGGCTGTTATGGATGAATGTCTCCGCTCCCATGACATCCCGGTCTATATCGCCAGGCCATTACCATTCACTTGGGGAAGCAAAAGTGGCGGCTTAGGGAGAGAAGACAGAAGTGAAGCTGCAGAGCTGGCGCGCTGGTGAGACTATGGAGGCAGCCACACAGACCGCCGCTACAGGTGGCTTTGAATTGCATTGTGAGAGACAGCTTCATCCTGCTCTTTATACGGAATCCTGGCTTCATTCATCCATTCCGGACGCAGCTATCAAACTAGCAGGCCGCACCGCACACGGGCATGACAGGACTCAAGACTCCAATAAGATCAGAGGAGGGGGACTGTGCATTTTTGTGACTGACAGATGGTGCACGACAATAAGACTATAAATAGTCACTGCTCCCCGAACCTGGAGTATGTGACGATGAAATGCCGGCCCATAAGCCTTCCTCGGGAGTTCACTGTTGTCATGGTAATGGTCGAGTACATTCCACCGGGTGAACATTGTTAGCTCGGCCCTGAGAAATTTATACAACACTGTTAGCACCCAAATGAATACCTATCCTGAAGCTCTTCACATCATAGCTCGGGAATTCATTCATGCTCATTTAAAGACTGTGATCCCTTAATTTCCCCAACATGTGAATTGTAGATAGATATACTTTATAGATCCCGTTAGGGAAGTTGTGTTACAAGAGGGGCTAACACAGTGGACAAGGTCAACTCCAACATCAAGCTAGACTACAGGGGTAAACAACTACCACACCTTGGCCAGTCAGACCACATGTCCCTGCTGTTAATCCCAGCATATACCCCCCTCAAGAAAGGTGCTCTCACCTCCTCCAGAACTGTCAAAACCTGGCTGGAAGGTGCCTCACAACAGCTGCAGGACTGTTTTGAGTTGGCAGACTGGGATGTGAGGGTGAGGGTAGGCCCTCACATCTCCTCTGCCCACAGCCTCAGCACCAGCTGAGATGAGTCTATTTGGCAGCTGTCAGCATGGTGCAGGGAAAACATCCTAGCCCTGAATGTCACCAAAACGAAGGAGCTTGTCATTGACTTCAATGGGGAAAAAAATGGACACTCAGCCAGCACGTGTTGGCGGGGACACTGTTGAGAGGGTCTCAGGCTTTAAGTTTCTGGGGGTCCACTTGGAGGATAACCTGAGCTGGAGTATCAACACTACAGCTATCATCAAGAAGGCACAGCAGAGACTGCACTTCCTGAGAGTGCTCAGGAACAATCATCTCACACAGAGATTGTCCTTAGGAAAAGCCAGTTTTAAAGCATTTGAAATGGTATCTGTGAAATGTAAGTAATATTAGTTATTCAGCCACAACACCAGGTAGCGCACTACACTGATATGGACCACAGAGATTCCTGTGACAGATACAGCCTGCGTGAAGAACCAATGTAACATCTACCTGTCTGTATTTTCCCACTTCAGAACAGATTAGTAACATGTGGTAAAGTATCATAACTTACTTCCAAGGACTCAATAGCCTTTTTCCTTTTGTTTTTGTGAAAAAATGATACAGGAACTAAGTATATCACATTGTTATCACAGGTGTTTAGCGCCATTTCCAGTCGAACTCAGGCCCCGTCCCTCTGTACTACAACCCCCCCATTAGTATTAACTAGCTACATGGGACTGGGGTTACACATATCAAACTCAATATTATTAAATCTGTGTTGCAGACCTTGGCTTGCTGTAAGATTGCCAAAAAAATGTGCAGTCTGTAGGAGGTTAGATGCGGTGGATGCAGGAACTTCAATTATCCTTTATAATGTGAAGCTGATATAACGAAAAGCCAAAACCAATTGTGGGGATGGTGCAGCACCTGAACAGTTTATTGTGCAACTATAGATATCTTTACTAATTTCAAAAGGCAGCAGTTACAAGCATGCTTTAATTTAATGAATGAACTACTACCTCCCCTCCTGGAACCGCCACCTTACCGTGGCGGAGGGGTTTGGGTGCCCTAATGATCCTAGGAGCTATGTTGTCGGGGGCTGTTTGCCCCTGGTAGGGTCACCCAAGGCAAATTGGTCTTAGGTGAGGGGCCAGACAAAGTGCGGTTCAGAGACTTCTATGATGGTGAATAATAACAAGGACTTGTGTACCCTGCCCGGAGGGATACCGGGACCCCGCCCTGGAGCCAGGCCTGGGGAAGGGGTCCGTAGGCGAGCGCCTGGTGGCCGGGCCTTTTTCCATGGGGTCCGGTCGCGCTCAGCCCGAAAAGGAAACATTGGTCCGTCCTCATGTGGGCCCACCACCCACAGGAGGAACCATAGAGGTCCGGTGCTATGTGGATCGGGTGGCAGTCAAAGGCAGGGGCCTTGGCGGTCCGATCCCCGGTTGCTGAAGCTGGCTATCGGAACATGGAATGTTACCTCTCTGATGGGGAAGGAACCTGAGCTTGTGCGTGAGGTTGAGAGATACCGGCTAGATATAGTCGGCCTAACCTCAACGCACAGTTCAGGTTCTGGAACCAGTCTTCTTGAGAGGGGTTGGACTCTGTTCTATGCTGGAGTTGTCCCAGGTGAGAGGCGGAGAGCAGGCGGGGGCTTATTAATAGCTCCCCGGCTCTCAGCCAATGTGTTGGAGTTTACCCCCGTGGACGAAAGGGTTGCTTCCCTGCGCCTTCGGGTTGGGGAACGGGACCTGACTGTGGTTTGTGCCTATGCGCCAAATAGCAGTTCAGAGTACCCACCCTTTTTGGAGTCCTTGGAAAAGGTACTGGAGAGTGCCCCTACTGGGGACTCCATCGTCCTACTGGGAGACTTCAACGCTCATGTGGGCAATGACAGCGAGACCTGGAGGGGTGTGATTGGGAGGAACGGACTGCCCGATCTGAACCCGAGTGGTGTTCAGTTATTGGATTTCTGTGCTAGTCACAGTTTGTCCATAACTAACACCATGTTCAGCCATAAGAGTGTCCATAAGTGCACTTGGCACCAGGACACCCTAGGTCGACAGTCAATGATTGACTTTGTAGTCGTATCATCTGATCTGCGACCGTATGTGCTGGACACTCGGGTAAAGAGAGGAGCAGAGCTGTCAACTGATCACCACCTGGTGGTGAGTTGGATCAGGTGGCGGGGGAAGAAGCCGGACAGACCAGGTAGGCCCAAGCGAATAGTGAGGGTCTGCTGGGAACGTCTGGCTGAGGACCCTGTGAAAATGGTCTTCAACTCCCACCTCCGGAGGAGCTTCAACCACATCCCGGAGGTAGTGGGGAGCATGGAGTCTGAGTGGGCCATGTTCCGCGCTGCCATTGTCGAGGCGGCTGCTCGAAGCTGTGGTAGCAAGGTCGCTGGTGCTAGTCGTGGCGGTAATCCCAGGACCCGCTGGTGGACACCAGAGGTGAAAGGGGCCGTCAAGCTGAAGAAGGAGACTTACAGGTCATGGTTGGCCTGTGGGACTCCCGAGGCAGCAGACAGCTACCGGCAGGCCAAGCGATCTGCGGCTCGGGTGGTCACTGAGGCAAAAACCCGGGTGTGGGAGGAGTTTGGTGAGGCCATGGAACAAGACTTCCAGTCGGCGCCGAAGAAATTCTGGCAAACTGTTCGGCGACTCAGGAGGGGAAAGCGGAACCCCGTCCACACGGTCTTCGGTGTGGGAGGGGAGTTGCTGACCTCAACTGAGTCTATAGTTCGGCGGTGGAAGGAATACTTCGAAGATCTCCTCAATCCCACCAACACGCATTCTGAAGAAGAGGCAGAGCCGGAGGACTTTGGGCTGGGCCCTCCCATCACTGGGGTCGAGGTCGCCGGGGCTGTCAAACAACTCCGCAGCGGCAGCGCCCCGGGGGTTGATGAGATCCGTCCCGAGCTCCTGAAGGCTCTGGATGTTGTAGGGCTGTCATGGTTGACACGCCTCTGCAACATTGCGTGGACATCGGGGACTGTGCCTTTGGAGTGGCAGACAGGTGTGGTTGTCCCCCTTTTCAAGAAGGGGGACCAGAGGGTGTGTTCCAACTACCGGGGAATCACACTCCTCAGCCTCCCTGGGAAGGTCTACTCCAGGGTGCTGGAGAGGAGAGTGCGGCTGCTAGTTGAACCTCGGATTCAAGAGGAGCAATGTGGTTTTCGTCCTGGCCGTGGAACACTGGACCAGCTCTATACCCTCACGAGGGTACTGGAGGGGGCATGGGAGTTTGCCCAACCAGTCCACATGTGTTTTGTGGATCTGGAGAAGGCTTATGACCGTGTCCCCCAAGGTATCCTGTGGGGGGTGCTCCGGGAGTATGGGGTAGATGGCCTTTTGTTACGGGCTATTCAATCTCTGTATTGTCGGAGTCAGAGCTTGGTTCGCATTGCCGGCAGTAAGTCAGACCCGTTCCCAGTCAGGGTTGGTCTCCGCCAAGGCTGTCCTTTGTCACCGGTTCTGTTCATAATTTTTATGGACAGAATTTCTAGGCGCAGCCAAGCGGCGGAGGGAGTCGGGTTCGGTGGCCTCCGGATTCCGTCTCTGCTATTTGCAGATGACGTGGTCCTGTTGGCCTCATCGAACAGTGACCTCCAGCTCTCACTGGGACGGTTTGCAGCTGAGTGTCAAGCGGCGGGGATGAGAATCAGCACCTCTAAATCTGAGGCCATGGTTCTTAGCCGGAAAAGGGTGGATTGCCCACTCTGGGTCGGGGGAGAGTCGCTTCCCCAAGTGGAGGAGTTCAAGTATCTCGGGGTCTTGTTCACGAGTGAGGGGAAAATGGAGCGGGAGATTGACAGACGGATTGGAGCAGCGTCGGCAGTGATGCGGACGCTGAAGCGGTCCGTTGTGGTGAAGAGAGAGCTGAGCCAGAAGGCAAAGCTTTCAATTTACAGGTCAATCTACGTCCCAACTCTCACCTATGGTCATGAGCTCTGGGTAGTGACCGAAAGAATGAGATCGCGAATACAAGCGGCCGAAATGAGCTTCCTTCGCAGGGTGGCTGGGCTCAGCCTTAGAGATAGGGTGAGGAGCACGGACATCCGGGAGGAGCTCAGAGTAGAGCCGCTGCTCCTCCGCGTTGAGAGGAGCCAGTTGAGGTGGTTCGGGCATCTGGTCAGGATGCCTCCTGGACGTCTCCCTGGGGAGGTGTTTCGGGCATGCCCATCCGGGAGGAGACCCCGGGGCAGACCAAGGACACGCTGGAGAGATTACATCTCTCGGCTGGCTTGGGAACGTCTTGGTGTCCCCCCGAAGGAGTTGGTGGAAGTGGCCGGGGAGAGGAGCGTCTGGATCTCCCTGCTCAGGCTGTTACCCCCGCGACCCGGACCCGGATAAGCGGCAGAAAACGAAACGAAACAAAACTTTATGGCTATGGCCATATTATGGATCATCTTGCTGCTTTTGAGGCTGGTCTTGCTTAAAGTCACCCAAGTCTGATATGTCAAATAAAGTGTACATCTGCATATGATCAAACTGAGTGGTTTAACTCAAAAGAGAATGCAGAAAAAGCAGGACTTTGCTGAGATTTCAATAAAATTTTTTAATTTTCTCTCTCATTTCTATTAACTTTGCCACACTGCTACACTTGCCATAGTGCTGTTGTTGTTGTTTTTTTAGTCAATACAGTATTACAAAACATAGAATCATGTATCATTGTCTGATAACCACACATCTCTGAATCAACTCCTCAGCCTAAACAATTCAAAGTAAACAACTCCATAACTGCCTCCCCTCTAAACTGCTTTTGTCCGTTGGCCTTTATAAAATAACCACAGTGTTTTATTTCCTGTTCACTTCCCTCAGGGTTACACTTCCTCACCCACTCACTTTGAAGCCATCCATCATGATTTGGTTGCTCCTCGGCGCATTAAATGTGATTAGAAAAGCCAGGAAAAGCAAAGGGTGAAGGACCAAATAGTAAGGCCCGTAGCGCGAGTAAGATGGGATTGACTGGGCAGATGGGAACCTGGCGGCCATCCTCGGGGCTTCAATGGCTAATGGACTTTCCGTGTAGTCACAGAAAGTAAGCATTGGGAGAGTCAGTGTGAGGGGAAATGCCTTGAGTGTTGAGGTATGGGTAAAAAATCTGATCGGGATGGAATATTTAAGTAGACAGAATAACACAAGCTAGTGGGTTATAACAAGCATCCCAGCTGCTCATTCAGAACCTGAAAGCAGTATGATCTAGTTACTTCTTTCAGCAGTAGTTCACTATCAAGACTTGATTGACAACGCTACAGTCAATTTTTATTTCAAATACTTTCATTAGCTTCTGGAGCACAGGCATAATAACCCCTTACACAGTTGCCTTGCGATTATAGCTAAAGGGATTTTCTTTAAGAGGACAGGGTTTCATTCAAAAAGTGCATTTGAGGGAGAAAAAGGAAAACAAAAAATGATGACATTAGAAGCCATTTCAAATGATTCACCGTATTCAGCCCCTCTCAAATCTCTCTCCTCATTTGCCCTTTTATCTCTCCCTCTCTCCAGTCAGGTTTAGTTTATTGCACTTTTGCCTCTTTCATCTCTGTGACGATCAGTGATGGCTTCTGTGTTCTGCGCGAAAGGTGACATGAAGGCAGACCTCAAGACCCTCGGGTCAGATGAGGCTCTCAGTCTCCCTGTCAAAGCTCCGGTGGCACATTGGTTCACATCGGTTCCTCTGGCTCATGACATACTAGGAGATTGGCTTGCCGAAGGCAGAGAATAAGATAAACAGACTAAAGCGAGAGTGTGGAGGAACATGGACTCGTCTGTTGGTATCACTGTTATCAAGAGATTAAGAAGTTAGATCTGTCCATTTTTATCTTTCTTTAAGGAAAGCACATTTAATGGAAGCCGTTGCTGTAATGTGCTCTGATACAGTAGTTGTTCAATAGGTTAAAAGGGAGGGCAAGTCACACACAGCACATTGTCCTTGACTTTTGGAGAGCTATGGGGAATTATTCATACAAATCTTTACCCTAAAAGTTTGTATGTCCTTGGGCGTAAACGGTCTCCAATTGACTGCCAATTTTTTGTCACCAACATTTGATGGTCGGGCTAATGTTTCAGGCTAATCTAATAGCATCTATTATCAGTAAAGTTACGTCACATCTGGAATCTAACCAAGCGCTAGGCACTAAACAGATCCCTGTTGACGCACGAGTAGGATTACAGTTTTTTCCTGTGTATATCATTAAAAAAGCTGTCACAAAGAACAGCCTTGCATTTCTAAAAGCCCAAACGGAAAGCTTTGATTCTTTCAACGTCATCGCCCACCACACACTGTACCACAATAATGGGCATGAATCTGACTAGTAAACAGTATTGAATATGGACTGACGTCAGCACAACGTACACACTCTTCAGAATCCGCTGCAACATTTATCTACAACTAGACGCGCTCATTTCTCTTGAAGCTTGTTGTGCTTTAAGTAATGGGGGTTACACACAGCCACACACGGGCTAAAAAAGCAGCCAGAAACTATGATTGATTAAACGCGTCGAGTTTACTGCTGATGAAGCATGGATGTCCATGAATCTTCGCTGATATACGTATACGCGTGAAAACACTTTGAGTCAACCTTGGTTGTTTTGAAAGAATTCAAAACTGATATTGAATCCACTTCATCTTTGACAGGTAATAGAGAGAGAAAAGAGGTGGTTTTAAATGAATCAATGTCGGTGAAAAAGAAGTTTTTTCTCAACACATCCAGGCTCTAAACGCAGCAGTTTAATCAGTGGCTCTAAAATCCTCACTGTGAAGTGTTTAGAACAAAACATTGATAAGGCTTGGTTGTTTAGGCACACAACACATGTTGTTGGATGGGCAAATAAATATCTGACAAGCATGGCAGAAGAACAGGCTGCTTGGTTATGTACAACAGAGATCATGCTTTTGGTAAAAACAAGAACATTAACTTGACAAAACACAACAAAAAATCTAGGGAAGTGTTTGTAATTAAACATACAAAAACAGCTGAATTCGTAGAGGACGTGTGGAATGGTGAGAATGGGGTGTTTCATGATCACGGCGTTAAAGTTGTAATCACCTGACGAATGTGCTGCAAGCAATGAATTGGTAGAAGACAGCAATTAAGTGACAGACTATGTCTGTAACAATGGTTAAATTATGCTGCATTCGCATGTAATCCGGCAGGCAGCAGAGAGCAGACGGCAAGGGGACACCTGCTGGATGGCGTGGGAAACAACAAACACGGCAAAATAAAGCATGCATGATGATGCATTGCGATGATTATCTCTTATTGTTTACAAAGAATGGAACACATGTATTAAACTATTTTGCATGTGGCTGCCACTTCATTAAGAAAAGCCAATGTAACTAACAAACAGTAGCATAATACACTTTCCATATTATCCATCAGGTGTTCCGCCCAGCTCTTTGATGATTCGCTGGCAAATGTCAGTTAGTCACATCTTTTCACAGCTTTTCAATCTCTGGTCATACAACGCCTGTTACTGTTTCACCAAAATAATCGGCTCATCGTCTCATTGTCAATATCAGTCATATTGACTCGTGAAATGAGGCATTTGAGGGGCTATGTGACAGGTGGCTGTAAATTCCATTGCGGAGGACGGCATGAAGTTAAAAATGTTTAATTTCCGACGGCGCTGCCATCTGCCATTAACGTCGCCACCTCCCCAGTTGTTACCGTCCTGCTCTCGTCCACTAAAACGACTTCCCATTTGCCGGCTGACAGATTCAATGTCAGCATTGCTGGCTGCAATGGACCCAGACTCTAGTATTCACTCAAACCTCTTGTAAGTAACTGGATAGAGTAAGATATTAAGGACGTGAAGGAAACTATGATGTAAACAATTCAAGGGAAAGAAACACAGTCATCAATAACACGATGCATTAAAATTTTTTTGAGTCAGACAGTTTATGGGTGTGCGGTGGCGTTCACATGCACAGTAATTGGAAAGTAATGAGTCATGTGTGCAGACATGCTGTCTTGGGAACAGTGTAGCAGCTGGTAAATCATTAGAAAACACAGATCATTTTGTATAACTTTTCATACTACATCATATGAGGGTTTAATGAGAGCATGTTGAAAAGACAGTTCCCATTTAAACAGCCTGATCACCTTTCGAATCACCTGCCAGTGCTTCCAGCAATGACACTACAGCGACATATTGAGAAGTGAAGGGAGCTGACCAGGCTGCTGCAGTTGATCCTATCTGTTAGCTGAATGAAAAACAGAAAATGACTTGTTGCTATTGTCTTCAATATGTAATGGCTGTTGGATCGTGAGCACGCAAAAATATCATATGATTTCCTGATGCAAATGTTTATTTATTGATGTGAAGTCCAATAATCCAGAATCCCTTCATTTGTTCCCTTCCAGCTTGATGTTTAATGTTGCTTTCTGTAGGAGTAAGTGTGGAATTTGTCACCAGCCACGTGTTCTGGAGTATGACCCACGAAACAGCTTACGTAAGATCAAAAATCCAACCACTATGGGTCACAGCGGCCGAGGCATGTGTCAGTGCAAACAAATTGTGAGACCCTCTTGGGACGTGGTTGCGCTGCCAGGATGAATCATTGCATATAGAGCCAAAGCTGCGCATATGAACTACTCCCCATCTAACCGGAGTGCACAGAATGATAGTGGAAGTGCATGCAAAGCTCTGAATGGCTGACAAGCTATGTGGAATGGAGCCCAGCTAGAAATTTAAGCCTTGGAATTGTGTATTTTGTCCTCTATATGTGTCTGCGAAGCACAATTGCACAAATGTATCGTGATTAACACTATACTAGATTTTTTGGTTGCTTATTATTTTACCTTCTTGAAGTCAATTCTTTCTTTTCAACTCATTTACAGTCAGTAGCATGACAAGGTGACATTCATTGTAAAGCTGCATTATGCATAATTTCAGTATCGATATCACAATGTGCCCATGTTCAATAGTTACACTGCAGGGCGTCATGCGATGGAGCACACAAGTGATGTACTTTGTACGTAACCAAATTGATGAAAATTCTAATCAACTTTACTTGTGATAATGATAATCCCAAAATAAGTGCTCATAAATGCTCCATATTGATCAGCTGACTTAACAATACCATAAAAGTCCCGAATGTGCACAGTTCATCCATGAAAGAGAAAACATTGAAATATACTGAGCCTGTCGCCTTCCTATGTTGACCATATTTCAATCTCAATTGGCCTAAAGCTGTAATGTTTCAGCAGCTGTTGTAATGTAATCCTTCTCTAATGCTTGCCTCAGTCCCTCATGGGATAATATATTCACTGACAACTAATAAAAGCAATAACTCATGACAGGTGCCTTGAAATCTGATGCATAGCCTATTCAGTCTTTGAACAGCTTCACCTGGATGTGTTTTTGAGCTAATGCAGGGACAGCGGGAGGCCGTCACACAGCTGCTTGAAAGAATTATTGCACAGCATTTACTCCTTGCCCCCTATTAGCTCTTCTTTCTTCCCCGACCCTGCCTTTTTTTTTTTCTTTTTTATTATTTAATGGCACGAGGGAGCAATGACTTTATATGCTCTTTGCCTAATCTTTGTAAGTGGCTATCTAGTGCATCAGCAGCAGCTTTGAGGAGCCTTGCAGTTGAGTAGAGATGAAAGTTCCAGTGAAGCACGACTATGTTCTATACATTTTCCTATATTTTAGAGCCTCCCTACAGTAAGGGGCCGCGAGAGAGCACAGGACCATATGGGACCACATTCCAAATCTGTAAAATTTAGCATGCACTGATGAGCAGGAGCACGTTATTGATGAGCTGTTTATATTAATCTTATTGGCGCCACTGGTTCAACATCTGAAGGCTAACAAGTGTAAGCTACTGTGTGATTCTCCCAACGCCGACAGGATCGCTAACGCTGCTGTTATTTGTTTTTCTAAGACTCCTACCTCGTGACCAGATTACATTATGGAAACATGAGCAAACGCAGGCTCTCATGGATTCAGCCGTAATATATACACGAGGTTTATGAGCAGCAGAACGCCAATGTGAAGAATACGAGCCAGGCCATCCAAATCAATCCAATAAATCCTAATTCACATTTGCTTAGTGCACACAGCTCTGGTTACGCCTCCTGTGGGATTTTATTTTCTTTCATACAGTGTAAATGTAAATAAGGGTACCCACACTGAAGTATTTCTTGTCAGCTTTAATAGGGCCGGACTGTATGAGATCAAATTGATATCTCAGGATAATTTGAAGCACAGAGGTGGAAGTGGCTGGGGAGAGGAGCGTCTGGATGTCCCTGCTCAGGCTGTTACCCCCGCGACCCGGACCCGGATAAGCGGCAGAAAATGAAACGAAACGAAAACGAACTACTACCTTTAAGATTTAGCTAGAAGTTAGTTCTGAGAAGTTTCTACACTATGTGGAGCAGCAACCAGTGCTTAAAAAAGAGTCTGTCCAACCAAAAAACACTGCAGCATTAATCAAGTTAAACCATCTCTTTGGTGAAGAAAACAACTGTGATCGTGTTTTACTTAAGATTACTTGTGCCTGCTCCCCATCCTGTCACGGTAAACTTAGATCATCATTTAACATTGGTAGCACAGCTCAAAAGATATTTCCTTTCAGGTGGCAAAACTGAAGTTTATCATATTCAAGTAAATATTAAATGCACAAGGTAAGGACTAAATAAAAATTATTATGGTATTAATGCTGCTAAATGGATCAATTTTGAAATATAAAAAGTTGGTTTTTGACTCAAAGAAAGCAAAAGTATTCTGATTTATATGCAGTAGTTACATATAACTTTGTATAATCAATAAATGTCATTATCTTTGTTATTATCTAATTTAAAAAATATCAAGAAAATGTTACTAAGAAATAACACGATACGGAACAGAGCAGCCTAGGCCGAGGTTTGTGCTCTTAGTGCTTTTAGTTACTATTTTAATGGCTCAATTAATTATCAGGACAATGTGCACATTCTTCTTCTATACACTACTGTGAAAATTCTTAGCCCACTATTAGATTAGTTGTTTTAGTTGTATTTTGCTGTGTTGCAACTCAAAAATCAGGTTAAATTTTATTTGTATACCCCAAAATCACAAGTTACAAATTGTCTCACTGGGCTTTCACAAACTGTACAGATGTGACACCCTCTGTCCTTAGACCCTCAAACCGGATGAGGAAAAACTTAAAAAACCCTAACCAGGGAGAAATAAGAAACTTTAGGAAGAACCACAGAGGAAGGATCCTTCTTCTTATGATGGTGAGATAGAAAAATATCGGTGGAATGTTGTTTTGCACTCCACTCTAACCAAGGCCATGTGAAAGGCCTGGAGCACGCTGTGTACTATCTCATATCTCTAAGAAAGGTTACGCTGACCACTTTGGGGAGAGGAGAATGTATGTGTGTGCTTTGTTTTGCAATACTCGTATCCAAAACATGCGTGTGTTATAAAACTTATGATAAGAGTAAGAGTACGCCATTTATTCAACAAAAACAGGTGTGACGCCAGAGAGTTTGGGATGGCCACCCTCCCTCTCTCGCATGAAGTAAACAACACCATTATAGAAAGAGGGACATAGTCGCACTCAGGCGGAGTCTGCTGCGGGTTTCGTACGGACGCCCAGCTGGTTGGATGCACACTCTGCCGGGGGTGTTGGCTCTCCACTCCAAGGCGTTACGGTAAGAGTATAATCCTTTGCATCTAACCGATTGTTATGTAACTGAGTGTATCTGTGGCGGAATAAATAACGCGCTTGTTCTAGCAGAACACTGTGTCCCGTCATTTCTGTGTGCCGACTCTCGACGATCCTCTAAGGATTGTTTCAAAACATTTTTGGCGTCACGAACAGGATAGTTCGAGAGCTGTGTGCAGAAATGGCCTGGTGTAAATGGAGAACACAGGCTGAAAAGCCTAAAAAAGATACAGAAGTGGTGCCCGGTTGGGAATCACCAATGTATAAAGAAATAGGATTGTTGTTACGGAGGCATGGGGGACGCCCCGAGGCATGGTCAGAAGTACTGTCCACCGCCGCGCCGCCGATAGTGTTGAACATATTGAAAAGGATAGAGGTGCATGAAAAAGCTCCGTTGGCTGGAGTACAGAGACAGATGTGGGCATGTGCAGATGCATGGAAAAAACAGTCGGAGGAAACTGAGGAATTACGCTTGTCTGACAGCGAAAAGACTGAAGAACTGGTCCGTTGTAAAAATAAAAATGCTGAGTTAGAGACTAAGCTGCAACATGCCATGTCGTTGTTGGAAAAATCAGTAACGCACATATCCCGAGTAAATAGAGAAAAGAGGCGAAGAAAGACTCGGAAAATGAGTCCCAAACGAGTATGTTCCTATGTGGCTCAGTTGGGATCCGGATGGGATCCAGAGTATTGGGACGGGAACATATGGGATGATGATGATGATGATGTTGAAATATATGATGAGGAGGACAGACCCGATCCTCCTACTCCAACAGTTTCGCTGTATCCCGATATAAATAACTTAAAAGTACAGCCAATAACAAGGCGACGACGAGAACAGCGGGTGCTTCCGCCCGTGGCTCAATTAGATGCTAACCAACAGCCAATATTGGACCCACAAGGACGGCGAGTAATGGTGCCAGTGGCACAGCCCCCTCCTCAATTGACATCAATATATGAGGATTACTCACAGGAGGAAATTTCTCATGTTACTAGTAAACTAAAGCAGCGACCCGGAGAACCGGTAGATACGTGGCTTGGAAGAATGGTAGAAGAAGGAGCAGGGACAATTTTAGTAGATAATGGGGATGGGTTAAGATTCTCTGGATTGTCACAGGAAAGTAGCATTAACACTGAGTTCAGAGGAGTAATTAGAACATTGGGAGAGGGAGAAGACCTTCCCCTAATGAGCCTGTACTCAGTGGCTGCTCAAATAGTTTACCCAAGCTACGGAGATTGGCCAGAAATAAGGGGACAGTGGACAACTATTAGGGAAGCAGTAGGCCGGCTTGTGAGGCTATGTATTCGTGACTCTGTGTCACGAAATGGGATAGCTGAAGTAGACAATGGAGAAATACCTAAGATGGCAAGAGATGCCATCATAAGGAGTGCTCCACCACACTATAGAGCGGCAGTGCTCACTATCCTGCTGGGAGCAGCCGACCTGACATTAGCAGCTGTCAAAACACGATTGATAGAATTGGGCTCCTTAGGAGATTGGTCTGAAGGGGCCCGACCTCAACCTCAAAATAAAGAAAGAGAGAAAAATAAATCTGCTTATAAGCCGAGACAGGGAGAAGCTAGTAGGGGTGATATGTTTAAGGCGCTGATTCGAGCGGGTGTACCGGCCGAAGAAATAGACGGCATTCCCACTAGTGCGCTAGCGGAAAAATGTAGACAGAAAGGAGTTAAGGTACACCGAGTGGAAATCGAAGGACTCTGAGCTAGAAAATGAATATTCGGCTCAAAATTACATTAATTAAGTGGTGTGCCAAAACACCAAGGATGGAATGAGATAGAAAAATATCGGTGGAATGTTGTTTTGCACTCCACTCTAACCAAGGCCATGTGAAAGGCCTGGAGCACGCTGTGTACTATCTCATATCTCTAAGAAAGGTTACGCTGACCACTTTGGGGAGAGGAGAATGTATGTGTGTGCTTTGTTTTGCAATACTCGTATCCAAAACATGCGTGTGTTATAAAACTTATGATAAGAGTAAGAGTACGCCATTTATTCAACAAAAACAGGTGTGACGCCAGAGAGTTTGGGATGGCCACCCTCCCTCTCTCGCGTGAAGTAAACAACACCATTATAGAAAGAGGGACATAGTCGCACTCAGGCAGAGTCTGCTGCGGGTTTCGTACGGACGCCCAGCTGGTTGGATGCACACTCTGCCGGGGGTGTTGGCTCTCCACTCCAAGGCGTTACGGTAAGAGTATAATCCTTTGCATCTAACCGATTGTTATGTAACTGAGTGTATCTGTGGCGGAATAAATAACGCGCTTGTTCTAGCAGAACACTGTGTCCTGTCATTTCTGTGTGCCGACTCTCGACGATCCTCTAAGGATTGTTTCAAAACAGATGGGCAGACATGCAATAGATATTACTTGTACAGAACACAACAACATGAAAAGAATTAGATTAGTAAGAATGTAGGAGCTCATGAGTCCAGATGTGTGAAAAATCTCTTGACCCAGAAGCAGGTGTAATCTGTTGGTTCAGGATTCACAGTGGTCCATGTATCCAGATTTGTATATTGTTTATGAAATCTATAAGTCCAAGTGTATGTGGAATCTATAAATCCAGAGTCATGTGACGTCTATGGAACCAGAAGCAGGTGTAGTCTATCAGTCCAGGTGTTGTTGTAGTCCATATATCCAGATCTGAGTGTTGCTGATAGCAGTGGTTGTGGTAGTGGCGAACCGTGGACATGAGCCCTGGGCCTTCAGTAGGACCATAATATCATAAGCGGCAATAAACAATTAAACAAATCAATAAAATATGATATCTGGAGCATCACTTGGAGGTATATCAATTGCTTCAATGCTCTAAATGGCTTAATAATACATAAATGCAATTCTGGAGAATAAGGCACATAAAGCTGTGCTAAATATAGTATATGCCATCACTAATAGCACAACTCACAAGAGACATATGCAACCACATGAATTAACTTAAATGTGAGTAAGATTAATTTATAAAACTACAGCAGCGATTAAGCAAACGCAAGCAAGCAAATATTCTGCCCATCACTGTGCTCTGTGGAGAGAGACTTGAGCATACTGAACCATATTCAGTGGATAACAAAGTCCCACTAAGACAGACAACCAGTCAATTGAAGTCCGTTTTATGGAGGGAAAAAACTTCAAACCGAGACTGGATTAAATAAAGCACCAAGCAAATCCAATTTGTTTGTTCGTTTTTTTTTTTTTAATAATGACAATTTAAAACACAATTAGATAACTAGGAGGGGCTATGGGTGTGCGTTTCATACAAAATTGCACATTGGTACAAGTAGCTTATTTATTTTTCTTTTTTTATGTAAATACACGAAATTTGGAACGAAACTTTTATCCAACTTTCATTACATAAAAATATTTGTTCAACTTATTTAAATGATGTGTGATATTTCTTCATTTTGAGGTGAAATAAATTAGAAAAAAGAACAGATTGTTGAAATAATCAAGCAAAGACCAACTGCACGATCACTCGGTCATTGAGTTTGTCCTTAGCTCTATGAAGAGCTCTAATTAATTAGCTCCATGAGAAGTTCTTTCTCAACTGAAATCAGATGAGGTCAGTCCTTTCAGCTGGAGAAAGTGGAGGATATCAGACATGTCAGACATGGCATACATCAAACTAAGGTCACTCTTAAGAAAGGATGTGTCAAAGTGGCAGCCATAACTTTCCTCCAGACTGTTCGGGAAGCTCTGCTTATACGCAGTAAACTGCTGTGGGTCCAGAAAGGCAAGAAACATTAGTTGAACCTGTCCTTGACCTTTGCGTGCAGGTTGTCCATTATCCCACTGTGTATTTGCTGATAATGAGTGCGCACATTAAGCAAACTGGCCTCGCTTCAGTAACCGTTTCTTCATAAATTGCATTAAAGCTCATCTTCTCCCTCTTGACAATGTCACAAAAGTCACTGGTCCTCTTCAGATAGAAGTGCATGTCCAGCTCCTTCTTTTGTTGAATGTCGAAAAGCACATTGGACAAAGCGATATGCGTATCCCCACCGTGTTGTTGCAATTCTTGGCAGTCACCGCTGGCACACATCATCCAGTAGTCTGGTGTGTATTGGTGAACTTGAGAAAAATGCCACCAAGTGAGATGGGAAAAAAAAAAAGATATTGCATTGCAAGATATTTCCAGCACCCTGGAACATGACCAAATTCAGTGTGTGGGCATAGCAATGAACAATGCCTGTGGGATTGCTTCGTTTACCCTGGCTTGAACTCTGTGTAAAGACATCACTGCGGCCCTATCGTAACACTGCGCCACCACTGCATCCGACCTTTTCAAGAAAAGCAAGGATACCAGCAGCCATGGCATCCGCCCGCTTTTCGACAGTGATATCCTCAAATTGGAAAAATCTCTCCTTCACTCCACCATCAGTAACATAACACAAATGACATTTGTGTCGAGTTGTTGTATTACGTAGTCTCAACAACCATCACCGCAACAATCAGTGTGTTCCCCACCTCTTCTTTCTTTACATCCCTTAACACATCTGCAATTGCACTGATCAGGTCATTCTGATTTTTGCTAGACATGCCAGTAAACACCTTAGATGCTGCTAGACAGCATTTCAGCTCACGGTCGTATTCAGCCAAGTAGTCCAGCAACTACAATAATTTCGTTTGTTCACTGATCCATTGCATTCATCGTGTCCTCTAAACAGTCATACCTGCTTTCCCAAGAACACAACAGTACAGATGAGCTGTTCCAGAATCTCCTGGTTTTGCCTCACATTTTCATTGTGTGCATTCATCCCTCACCGCTGTTGGTCACTCAGCTAAAGGTCAATATGTGTGTCTCCAAACGTTTTCAGAGAGACCGTAGCACGTGGGTGTCCAGGGGTCTGACTGTTTCATAACTGCTTTACTCAAGCAACTCAAATAATTAAATCCAGAGCAGGACCAGGGCCTCTTGTTGGGGCTGAAGAGCAAGTAGTCCCAGCAGTATAGCTTGTTGGTGCATGGGCTCCCTGTCAGCCAAGGATACCGAATGTAGCTATTAGCTTGGAAATGCCTCTGGTAACTCTTGCTTTATTGTACAAATCCCAGCAGAGCAGTGGATGGTCGTCCTTTGCGAATAATGTTCACTTTTTCCTGGAACGTCAATTTTGAAAACGGTGTGTCAATCAACCCAGCCACACACTCTTCTCTCTTGCTCGATGTCGTCCTTTTTCCTCCTATCTTACTTACTGACACATATGCAAATTTTTTGCGAATGCCCAGGGGATTTCATAAAGGGAACCTTGCCATAACAAGGTGAAATATGATTGGCTAACACAACCATCAATATCAAATTACTAACCAATTTATTTGTAACGTGTAGGCATTTGCTCTGGTTACTGAAGGCCCAGCCATGCACAAGAGGTCACTAATTCACCTAGATACCATCAGAATAAAAATTGTGATTGGTCCATTTCCCGCTTTGTTATATTGTGTGTATATATATATATATGTATATATTGTATATATTGTTTGCAAAGAAAAGTGAGTCCTGGTGTGTGAAACTTATTCCTACAATATTATACAAAGTTCAGTTAAAAAAATGGGACAAGATCTCCTGTCCTTATGTGCGTAGGAGGCATCAGGCAGGACCACAGCAGCAGCTCCCACTGGGACATAAAAAACCTGCAGGATGATAAAGCACAAAGATTCCATGAAAGAAGTAAAGTTAGAATAATGTTTGGTTAGGGTATGGACGATTAGAGGAGCAGAGATAGAGTCTGAGTCAGAGGGGGAGAAAACGGGAGCTCAGTGCATCATGGAGTGTTCCCCCAGCATTCGTAAGCCTATAGCAGAATAACTAGGGGCTTGATAGGCCAGCCCTAATTACAAAACTTTGTCAAAAAGGAAAGTTGTCAGCCTACTCTTAAAAGCAGAGTGTGCCTGCCTCCCTCATTGAGACTGGAAGATGGAGCCACAGGAGAGGAGCTTGATAACTGAAGGCTCTGTCTAACATTCTACATTTGTAGATCAGGGGATCAACAGTAACCCTGCATCCTAGGAGCATAACATTTTGGTTGGGTGATAGGGTACTATGACCTCCTAATTACCAAAGCAACTTTTATAGCCTACAGTGTCAAGTATTTAGCGCGATTTCTCCTTATACTTAGTATGCGTTTTACTCTGTTTGACAGATGAGATGAGTTTTAATGCACTAATTCTCTTGTGCACCAGGTTCATTCAAGAAATGTTAAAAGTTTCATATTGATTGTTTGAGCTACATGAAGTTGTTTTTTACACACATATCTTGTACGATTGTTCAACTCTTTGGAAGCTTGCTAATATATAACAGAAACGTTCAGTTACATCATTACATTCATATATCCAAATATCACAGAATTTAATAGATATAAAATCCTAATTTTGCATCAGCATGGCCACTCTCAACAGGAAATCATCAAAAACATTGGAGTCTCAAGATATGGTATCCAAGCTGTTATAAAATCAAATGAGATGTTTCTTAGAGTTTCTTCTTAGAGACCAGGGACTGGAAGAAGTCCAGCAATGACCTGGCTCAGCATCTGGCAGCTTCATTGGTACTTCAAGTTTACCCCTCCTCTTCACTCTGAAAAAGCTTGATCGGGAATTGTCTATTATTATTTATTTAGTAATTTATTTTATGTAGAGTACATATTTCCTGTATATTCTATTTCTGTTTGGTTCTGATTGTCAATTCAACCCAAGACTTTTGCACAGTACTGTATATTCATCTTACATGTCAGTCTGTGCTTCAACATGTATCCTTCCCAAACTTCAAACATTTTTCAAAAATTTTGAGGTTGTTTGACCACATCTTGTGTAGTCACTAAGTACATAAGCTGTTGCTGATTTACTGTTAAAATGTTGTTTCTACACTCCTGTGTAGAAACAGAAAAGAAAACTTTCTTTTGTCCACAGCTGCACTTTAATTTATGAAGCCATCTGATGTCAACAAATCATGTATCATATCTGTCCATACCATAAGAGTGCGATGCCATTATGCACAGTTATCCACTGTTGACTGTTTACTGTCATTAAATCAATGTCATTATTCTCATGTTCTCACTTCTGTCTGAAAATTTTGTCACTGCGCCTCATGTTTAATCCAGATGCACATGGTATACTAATGTAAATCCTTCAGATGATATAAACAGATGGCGACCAAGTCGTAATTTCCAATGCAAGAAATTGCATGCCAAGTGGGGCAGAGGTTGGGGTTGAGTCCAGGGTCTCACACACACACACCCACACACACACACACACACACACAATCTTCACTCAAGGCATCAGAGTTAATGTCTGGTTGAAGGGTCACAAGTCAATTCTTAAACCTAACCAAGGAGGATTTTTGCCTAAACCTAACATAGTAGTCTTGCGTGTCATGGCACACACAGAATGCATGCTATAGAGAAGGCTTGGAACCGGCCGGTGATAACAAAGGGTTCCTTGCATGTCTGGATAAACCATAGGGAGTGTGTGACAGCCAGGGATGGGAAGGAAAGGCCAGGGAAGGCTGCAGATGTGTACAGGGTCACTAGCTATGTTTACATGGACGCAAATATTCGGAATAAAGGGCTGATCAGAATAAAATTGCTTCATATAAACACATTAATTAGAAGATTCTGATCCGATTCAGCTCATTCTGAAAGAAATTATATTCCGATCGAGAGAGGTGGTTTATGCCGATCTTTATTCCAAACCGTGTCCATGTACAAACTTATTCCGATCGAGACTTCCTGTTTTGGTAAAATTACCCTCACTGCGCATGTGTGCCGCTCCTGTCCTCCCGCTCTCTCATCCTGTAATGTAGGAGCATTATGCTTTGCTGAGCCCGTTGCTTGATCAAGGAGAACAGTAGAAACTAGGGCTTTCAGAACCTGGCGCAGACGCAGATGTTCAAAACTGTAAATACTAATTTTTTATTTTTTCAGACCAACAAATTAATGTTATAAATAATGGTTGGTTTATAAAGAAATGGTAGGTTTAACATCTATCTGGCAGACGTACCAAAAATGTCAATTTTCAGTGCTTTCTGTCACTCTGAACAACAATCTGTTACTGCATTCCTTTGAATTTGATTAAGATTGTAATAAATTAAGAAAAATTAAGCATTAAGTGCAAAAGTTGGCCTTTCATAAAGATGTCATTGATGTGGCTTGAAAAATGGACTAAGTATGCTTGCAGTATCCTTGAGTCATTATTCCATTAAAACTCAATATTAATTTGTCAATCTGAAAACACTGGGCCAATATGAAAGACATCTTTCTTGAAGAGAATTCACAGAGAACCTGATCCCCTCAACCAGGGGTCACCAACTACATTTGTCAAAGGGCCATCATTTTTCTCTGCAGACACTGTAGGGGCCAGGCTTTGATGTTAA
>KV751342.1:7672125-7722738 GCA_001698575.1 Mola mola
TGTTTTAATTTTCCTTCAAATTTGCTGTTTTTAATTTTCATCTGTGAAAAAAAATTGAAAAACCCTAAACAGGGAAAATAATAAACCTCAGGAAAAACATTAGAGGAGGGATTCTTCTTCTTCGGATGGACAGACATGCAATAGATGTCACTTGTACAGAACATAACATGAGAATACTTTCTGAATTATCCGTTAACATTAGGAAGGTCTTTCGGTTGGATGAGGCGGCTTCTTCAATAGCTGCATCATCCATCCAGGCCGCTAGTGATATGAAGACGGATCTCTGTGGTGCTGCAAGCTTGAGCGATTTTTGTTTGGCTTGTCCCCAACACTATGGCACGCTGAAGATATTATGCTCACAATGTTTAGATCAACATATACCTGTGAAGCTGCATTTTCAAATATTAACTCTATAAAAACACGTGTCAAATCGTCTTTGGAGGGCTTCTTGAGCATAAGCCGGACAGCTGTCAAGCCTGATGTTAAGAGGTTGTGTCAGAGGGGTAATGTAATTTCTCCCATTGACCAAATGCTAGTATTCTAGTGTTGTAATTTTTTACTTTATTTCATTTACACGAATATTGTTAAATCTCAGGTCAAGGCTACTTTTATTTGATATGCAGCAAAGCAACATCTCTGGCAACTAATGCCTGTCATTTTTATTTATTAATATCCATTATTTCATGTCAAAGGGCTAGCATTTACCAGGCTCTTTTTTAAAGTGACTTTAATTCATTTTTATTTTCTTTTTTGACTGAGAACTTTAAGTTGATGGTTGGTATTTAGACATCGCTATTGTGCATGTGAATAAAGTACAATACATACAAGACCACATGAAACAGTAAAACTAAATGTTAATGAGAACTACAAGTATATCGTCATTCTTAAATGTAGGTAGGCTATGGCACAAGCTACTGATCAGTCATCACTCACAATTTCTAAATTCAAGAATGGGATGGGATGCTTTGGAGTGCTAGATGTAGCCTGCAGGCTGCCACACATTATATTGTCCAGCCCACAGCTCTTGGTTAATTGCTCAATCAAAGAATATGCAGAATTAATGCTTGAAAAGAGAAGTCTTTTTGATCGTTTTCTTGATTGATAGGTTTCTCATCCTGTCACAGCCAAATTGGCCAGTGTTTGGCTCTGGTAACTCACAAAGAACACAGCAAGTTTAGTTTCATTTTGTTTCGTTTTCTGCCGCTTATCTGGGTCCGGGTCGCGGGGGAAACAGTTTGAGCAGAGAGATCCAGACGTTCTTCTCCCAGGCCACTTCAACCAACTCCTCCCGGGGGACACCAAGACGTTCCCAAGCCAGCCGAGAGATATAATCTCTCCAGCATGTCCTTGGTCTGCCCGGGGTCTCCTCCCAGATGGGCATGCCCGAAACACCTCCACAGGGAGACGTCCAGGAGGCATCCTGACCAGATGCCCGGACCATCTCAACTGGCTCCTCATAACGCGGAGGAGCAGCGGCTCTACTCTGAGCCTCTCCCAGATGTCGAAGCTCCTCACTCTATCTCTAAGGCTGAGCCCAGCCACCCTGCGAAGGAAACTAATTTCAGCCGCTTGTATTTTGCAATTTCATTCTTCAACTAGCAGCCGGACTCTCTTCTCCAGCACCCTGGAGTAGACCTTCCCAGGGAGCTGAGGAATGTGATCCCCGGTAGTTGGAACACACCTTCTGGTCCCCCTTCTTGAAAAGGGGAACCACCACACCTGTCTGTCATTCCAAAGGCACAGTCACTGATGTCCACGCAATGTTGCAAAGGTGTGTCAACCATGACAGCCCTACAACATCCAGAGCCTTGAGGAGCTCCGGACGAATCTCATCTACCCCCGGAGCGCTAACACTGCGGAGTTGTTTGACAGCCCCAGCAACCTCGACCCCCGTGATGAGAGAGCCCAGCCCAAAGTCGTCCGGCTCTGCCTCCTCCTCGGAATGTGTGTTGGTGAGATTGAGGAGATCTTCGAAGTATTCCTTCCACTGCCGAACTATAGACTCAGTTGAGGTTAGCAACTCCCATGTGGACAGGGTTCCGCTTTCCCCTCCTGAGCCGTCGAACAGTTTGCCAGAATTTCTTCGGCGCTGACTGGAAGTCTTGTTCCATGGCCTCACCAAACTCCTCCCACACCCGGGTTTTTGCCTCAGTGACCACCCGAGCCGCAGATCGCTTGGCCTGCCGGTAGCTGTCTGCTGCCTCGGGAGTCCCACAGGCCATCCATGCCTTGTAAGTCTCCTTATTCAGCTTGATGGCCCCTTTCACCTCTGGTGTCCACCAGCGGGTCCTAGGGTTACCGCCACGACTAGCACCAGCGACCTTGCTACCACAGTTACAAGCAGCCGCCTAGACGATGGCAACAGAGAACATGGCCCACTCAGATTCCATGCTCCCCACTACCTCCTGGATGTGGTTGAAGCTCCTCCGGAGGTGGGAGTTGAAGACCATTTTCACAGGGTCCTCAGCCAGACGTTCCCAGCAGACCCTCACTATTCGCTTGGGCCTGCGTGGTCTGTCCGGCTTCCTCCCCCGCCACCTGATCCAACTAACCACCAGGTGGTGATCAGTTGACAGCTCTGCTCCTCTCTTTACCCGAGTGTCCAGCACATACGGTCGCAGATCAGATGATACGACTACAAAGTCAATCATTGACTATCGACCTAGGGTGTCCTAGTGCCAAGCGCACTTATGGACTCTTATGGCTGAACATGGTGTTAGTTATGGACAAACTGTGACTTGCACAGAAATCCAATAACTGAACACCGCTCGGGTTCAGATTGGGCAGGCCGTTCCTCCCAATCACACCTTGAAGTTTCCTAGTAGGACGGTGGAGTCCCCAGTAGGGGCGCTCTCCAGCACTCTCCAGCACCTTCCCAAGGACTCCAAAAACAGTAGGTACTCTGAACTGCTATTTGGCGCATAGGCGCAAACCACAGTCAGGACCCATTTCCCAACTCGAAGTCACAGGGAAGCAACCCTTTCGTCCACCGGGGTAAACACCAACACATTGGCTGGAGCTATTAATAAGCCCACACCTGCTCTCCGCCTCTCACCTGGGACACACAATTACGAACCTTAAAATTCACCTTGCATCTGGGCATAACTGCAAACATGTCATTAAATCCATTGATGTTAACAGTCTAATTTAGTATTCATAAACAAAAACTGTTAATGCTCCAGCTTAATATGTTAATGAATCCAAGCTGCAAAGCTGAGATAATGCCCTTTTCCCATCTGTTTTGATTGTATACAGCATATAGCCCAAACTGCACATTTGCAGCATGTCTTGTGGTGAAACTCGTACAGTTCAATCTTTCAGACGGATTTACAGAGTAAATGCAACTAATAGATTACAATAACGCCACAAACTTGTTGTATAGAGGGTGGTCAAGTGTACAGCCACTGCTGTTCTTCAGCAGAGCTTGTTTCATTAACCCATAGCAGAGTGCAGGCAGTTCAGGAGACAATAGACCCTGCAGCCTAGCACACAGGAAACTCAATACCACCAATTGAGACCAGGGATGCACAAAGGCAAGCATCGATCCAGCATGAAAGCCTAAGACGAAGCTTTACTCTCACCTGGACTTGTCACAGTACGAGTGTTAGCTGCTGTAGCAATGTCCTGTGGTCCGTATGCCCGTGACAGTATGGCAGAGTGATAAAGGTCAATCTCTGAGAACTTCTGGTAATACTCATCATGCAGGCCCCTGTGGATACCTTTACAAAACAGCTTAAGGCCCATTTGTTTAAACTTACTTTTACATAATTTATTCTTTTTATTATATGTTTTTTTTTATAGCTTTGTTGTTTCATGTAATTCTCTGTTCATGCATTTGTGCATCCGAGAGACTCTTAATGTTTTTACTGACAGATACTATAGTATAATAGACTTACACTAGACCATTACAGTCTACATATAGACTGTAATCAATGATATGTTGTCACAGTCATTTTTGTGGTACATTACACCCTTGCTTTTTCCCCTTTTAAACATACTGACAATATGTTACGTTACTGTCTGAATAATTTACTGTAAAATTAAAAAAGACAAAAAATTCTAAAAACTTCCTAAAACTATTTCTCTTGAAATATTTTGTTTCACAGTGATGGACAAACACAAAGAAATTGGATTTGTTATGTTACAAACATTGTAAATCTTCACATTAAGAAAACTGAAAGGGGATAAGCTTTTTTCTTATGTCACTATTGTCTATTGGTCATCTCCCCCTATATTTTATGGGGGGAGAATTAACAATTTATTAGTAATTGTTGAAGAAAGAAATACACGGACAGTGATTTACAAGGATATATTCCGATGCGTATATTTACATGAAAATATCAAAATCAAATATCAGAACATGTTTTCTCATATTAATGAAGTGTTTACTCAGCTTTAAACATATTTTTTTGTTGCACATGAGTAACATATAAACAAAGATGACTGGTTATCACATACATCAACACAAAACAATGTAGTAAAAAAAAAACCTTTGTGCAGCACAACTAGGAGAAAAGAGCCTGACATGACAAAGCACATACATTACTTTAAAGGTTGATAAAAGTTTACTATTGAAAATATATTTATTCTCTAATTTCCAACCCTGATGTGCTACTATAGTCGTCAAACTGAGCTATACTAGACAGTCGTTTTAACTAAAGTTTTGCTCCACGAATAGTATACAAAATAAGGCAGTCTCAGGTGTCACAACATCAAATCAACCCTCATGGATCAACTTGTTTCCGGGACAACAGAAAAAAAGGAGCCCTGATTGCAATCACGTGTGTCCTGTGTTTTGTGTAAACAACACAGACGCCTAATCGTTTCCTTGCACTTTTCATATAACATCATGTGTGCATATGTCAGTCAAACGACATTACTATTAGGTTAGGTAATACTCAATCACACCAACATCAGTGTCCTCTGAGGCAAGGGCGCAGGGATGCAATGTGATGGACGAGGAGAGAAATAGCAAGTGATACCAAGATCCATTTTCTCAGCATACAGCAATTGTATGTGTTTGAACCAGAATACATAGAATGTATGTTATCACAGAACACTGGTGAGAGGGTGCACTTGTACTTCTTTACCATACAGTGTGTACCAAACGCAGCTACATTAGATTGAACAAAACAATATCATTAAAGGGAAAAACTTGCTTGTCATGCTCGTAGGGAGGCACAGTGTCACAGCAATAAACAGAGGCCACTTGGAGTTTATTGGAATTTCAGAAAGTAAACTGAGAACAACCTCCAAATCCACAGCTTTTGAATAGGGGAAGCAGATTGTTTAAAATTATGTTTCAAATAGGCTGGCACAATGTTGCCTTTTCGCAACATCCCATTAAAGAGGCTGGTCATGGCTTCATCACAGTCTGAAACTGAGCTGGGAGTGCATGAGGAGTGGAATGGGCGAAGGAGGAGAACGGATGAGCGTTACAAAAAAAATGGCTTGAGTCATACTGCCATCTAGTGTCAGTGCAAATAGCAACAGGCACTGTCCATGGTTACTGATCATGCATACAAAAACAGGGCTGATTATTAATCCTTTGGGGGCAGCCAATAGATTTAATGTATATTCATGGTAGGCTGCATCTTAAACACCCAGGGTCCAGAGACTCCTGCTCTTCAACTTCAACCAGAGCCTTCAGACTTTAGCAAAACATGTTAGATGAGTCTAATGTAAGGCTAGTTCTCAGGCTCTCCCATGTGCACAAGGAATGCCAACCACCCTCATAGTAAGAGCTCGGCCCCTGTATGTTAAGCCTAATAGATTGTAGATCTACTTCGTTCATCTGCTTCAATTTAACTTCTAAAGCAATATGTAAGCTTGCAGGAGGCCAATGGCTAAGTGCAGTGCAGTTCACAGAGAGAAATGTTTGAATCTGTTGCCTCTGGTGAAGACTTGTAGTGAGTTAAAGAAGGTCAGGTAGTGGGATAATACTGGGATGTCATGGTGTTTATTGTAGGGTATCCATTGCAGTGTACTATTTATAAAGAAGAGAAAATAGATCCTGGCATACAATACAAGTGAAATATATTCATGGTGATAGAGCCAAACAGAGAAAAATAGACCACGGCCTGGAAAATATGATATGACAGGTTTTTTTCTTTTGCTACCTACTTAAGATTGGTGTTGGTCAGATGAAAATAGACTGGAAAATATTTAAGTACAGGATAATGCATAATAATCATACTGAAAGCCTGTAATTAATAATCAGGTCATAATTATATCAATGACATTGTCTAGCTGCAGTAGCTATAAGTCAAATATCCAACCCCCTCCATATTAGTAGGAAAATAGACTGAAGTAAAAACTCAGTGAGTCAGTTTAAGTAGCATGCTGAGGCTCGTGTCATTTTTAGGAGGATAAAAAAGAGGTGAAGCCCTATCATTTACAACTGAGGTAAGCTTACATCAGAATTGGTAAGGGTACTGGTGGAAACTTGAAAACACAACCCCACCAGCCAATAACTACTGTACAGATTTTAGTTCTACATCACATGCCAAGAACAAGATCATGTCACTTGTATCTAAGATGATTTGGCATTATTCATGTAAAGTAGATGGATGTGGAGATGCAGAAGCTATTTTCAGTCATGTGAACAATTGAGACTTATTAAACTCTTATAGTTTGAACAAGGACAAGAATAGGGTGTAAAGAGAAATGTGAAACCAACAGTGAATAGACTTGATGAGAATTTTCACATACTAACTATAGACTAGTCAGTAATTAGTAACAGCTTGCAACATCAATGATGACAAAAAATAAGAAACAAGAAAAATGCTCTGATGCTAGCAATGCTTGCTAAATTATTGGATAAAGTAGTAATAGCCAATACTGTATATTAATAAGTTCTTTGAAAAGATATAAGTCAAGAATGAATATGTGAAAGACTGTTGTGGCAGTAGTCATTCTGTGTAGGATCCAGCACTCTTCCATCAACTTCAGTGTTTTACACATCTTTTTGTGCATGTTAAAGTTCTGCTAAGTTGGGAGCTCAAACTTAGCATCAGTGTTCTAGTCTTCCTTATAGACTAATAGACTTCAATGGCTTTGTTTCATCACTAGATCACACCTATGATGCATTACTTTGGCACACCCTTGGGTAGAGCTTCTATATCTAATCATGCGTCTGCTTTATTTCCATTTATATTTGAAGCTTTAGCTAATTTAGACTGCATTTAAGTGCTCATGGAAGCTGCAATCATATAATATGACAATATAATATAATAATACAAAGAAATGCATGATTAAGAGTAAATCAAAGTGGTTGGCCAACAATTTCAAGAATTGGTCAATTCCAACTATTGATCAGGAATGGACTAATCAAGGCATGTTACCATAACAATTGTGTACTTCTAGCACAAAGGTAATATCAAGTCAAGTATTCAATTTTATGTGGTATTCAACATATTATTCAGACAAAATATTCAGCCATTTCTCATATACAAAGTTCCCATAGTCTCTATTTCACTGGAGGTTTTAAAATCCAACAATGATGTAAATGCTTCTCTACCACAGATTAAACTTTTTGCTATAAAAAATGCCCACATTTCATCATTTTGCATTTTGCTGCGATATATCAGCATCTTCAGCAAATTCACACTGGAAAACATCACATAGCCTTTCTCAGACCTTTGTGCCTGTCCAGTCTCATCGCTGTGAAATATATCACAACAGTTCAGCTACACACTGTTCACTGGCAGAAGCATTATCCCTGTATACAGACACACACACATATCACCATCAGTCTTTTTGGCTGGAGTGCTTGCGTTTTTCTGAGTTCATGGAAGATCAATGTTGACTCCATGGTGTAATCATCTGAGGAATAAGATTAGCATATCTCAGCACCAATTGAGTTGTCTCACTGGCTGCAGTAGAGAGGTGTGATTAAAGATTTATTGTCCCAGCCCGAGCAGTTTTGAAATTCAGGAGCAGAGGATGGGGAATACTGGAAAAAAGAGAAGGCAGGAAAAAGCAGGAAGACACTGAGAGGAAGAATAGTTCGACTCATTTTAAATGTGGAAGATCCATATATACTTTTTTTATTCATTCATTCTCTACCGCTTATCCCGTTAGGGGTCGCGGGGGGGGCTGGAGCCTATCTCAGCATCTTGGGGCGAAGGCGGGGTACACCCTGGATGAGTCGTCAGTTCATCGCAGGGCTGACATATGGAGACAAACAACCATCCACACTCACACCTACGGGCAATTTAGAGTGACCAATTAACCTAACCCCCAGATTTGCATGTTTTTGGAATGCGGGAGGAAGCCGGAGTACCCGGAGAAAACCCACGCAGACACAGGGAGAACATGCAAACTCCACACAGAAACGTCCTGACCCAGAATCGAACCCAGGACCTTCTTGCTGTGAGGCGACAGTGCTAACCACTGCACCACTGTGCCGCACCAACAAATAAATCTTATGCAAACAGGTTTTATCAATTTATTGATAACAAGGCCAACAAGCTAGCCAAGGAACCCATTGATTAGGATTTTACATTTAGGCGTTCATATTACAGAAGGTGTATGAAACAGTTTGATGAAATTGGAATGAAAATCCCCCATTTGTAACTCCTCCAAGGACCCACTTTGAAATGTTACTTTTACAGTAGCTTTAACTGTTTACTTTCTTTTGATAGGGAACTTGGATGTCTATCAGAAGCAATTGAGGAACTGGCATGATGTTGTCATTGTTCTGGCTTTGGCCTCCAATGTCTATAATGTTTTCCCTATATTATTTCCCTTTCTCTGTGTTCCTCCTTGTTTTGTGTGTGTTTGTGGGTCTACACAGGTCAGTATGTTTTTCCTGCCACTCAGCACCTATTCAATCATCTAACCTGCTGCTAGTCAGCTTGTCAGCTACTGATTAAAAGGTGTGAGACCTGTAACACCAAGCACTATTTGTGGAATAATTTAGTTTAGGAATAATTTTGGGACACTGTGCCACTTTTTATCAGGGTATATCAATATGGTTACTTATACTAGAGAGGTAAAAGCTCCAAAACAGGTGAACACATTTAAGAGTGTGCCTACTGACAAATAAATTATTTGGAAAACATTATACCCTACTCCTTACTCTGAGGGTCAGAGTAAAGGCGCACAGTCGGTGCCAAACCCTCCAACCCGCCCACCACTACAGCCACAAAAAAACAATGAAATGAACAAAGGCTTAAGTAAAATCTCTTCTTTGAAGGTCCTGGTGCACAGTTCTTGAGAAGTATACTCCTGCATAGGAAGGCCCTTTTCCTGTCCTTCATTCTAATTTTATTTTGCCCATTTCACTGTGAATCTGAACATCACTTTTATCCTATAACTTAGACTGATGGAAGTGCTAAGGCCTTGTACAGCTTTGAAGTCCCTTTGAATTCATTTAGTTTTTTATTAGCTCCATGGGCTATTAGAAATAGACTTTTTTGTTTGTGTGTTTGTTTGTTTGCTTGTTTTTTTGAAAGTGCTGCTAAAACTGCAGACTACCCACCATAATGATATATGTCATACACAAGAATCGATTTTAATAAAACTGTCAAATTAATATACATTCATACAGTTGGTGAGTCTTAGTAAGTTGTTCCTCCATTTGGTACCTGCAGCTGTATTGCTTTTAGCCTGTGATTCTTTACATTTGTCAAATACTATAATATACTCTTGGTTTGTAAAATCGTCCAATGGTTTTTTTTGTGTAAATAATTGGTCAAATGCTGCAAATACTGCCTGTCTCATGTGAATGCACTCACATCGGGAAATAACGGGTTAACCCACAGAGTTGATATATAATCATAATATTAACATTAATAAGTTGGCAGGGGCCCATTTCACAAAGGAGGTTCAACAAACTCTGAGTTTAACTCTGAACCCTGGGTTGACATACCCTGAGTTTTGGAAATCTGAGTTTTCGGTTTCTTCACAGCTGATTTGGGTTAGTTTGATCAACTCATAGTATGTTGACTTCGAGTCAAGAGCACATGTACCAAGATTATAAAAATCCCACATTAATGGAGCAAGGATTCACCATGGCAACAGCCAACAAAAAGAGATCCACATACTTTACCTGGCTGGAGCAGGAACTACTAATGTGCTCATAAGGGGAATTTGAGCATAGCTTTAGGAAAAAAAGTAACACCACTGCAGGAGCAAAGGAGATAGAAATGGTATGGGAGAAGATTGCTTATCGAGTTAATGGGTAAGTTTGAACGTGGTTCATTCATTTAACGTTTGATTTGCCCACACTTAGTGAAAACTTTAGTGGAATTGTATCGAACATAAAATTCCTTTTCATTTAGGTGCAACCCCAATCATTTAAAAGCACTTCTACATCATTTACCTGCAATCCTGGGGAACTCCTCTTTTCCTCTCTAATGGAAACTCGCTCTTATGCTTTGTTAGTGCACTTTATGTGACCTTTATGCCTATGCATGAAGACAAACCATTTCTTAGAAAACAGGAGGTCACAGCTTGACAGGTACGAACTAGAGGAGCGCAGACGTTTCTTTTTAACAGGAGACCATAGTCTGAGTGATCACATGTCTGTACAAATTAAATAATGCTGTTATCTATTGTTGGCACTCTTTTTTGCCCTCTCATTCATTCAGTTTACGCTGACTGTATGACAGACTTTGCTGCAGCAAAAATAAAGAGACACAAAGGTTTTTGGCCAGAAAAGACAACAAAAATTTGTCACAACCGTTTTAAGGCAAGGGACACTTTCCTCACTGCTCTGCCCACAGTGCCTTTCCTAATGTGCTCCGCATCACCGATGTTATACAAACTGCTCCCATTGGCAAAAAAAAAATGGCGGGTAATATACAGAGTATGCTCGGGTGTGAGCACACGTCCACAGAGGGTTACATGTCCTATGTCAGGACCGATGAGATCATGGAAATATCATATAAACTGAAAAGAAAAACTGTATCATTCAATTAAAAAGTCATCTGGAAATGAAAATATATCCACTCACTGTCCCAGAATCCACACAGACAGCACATAGTCTACAGGAACATCTGCAATGAGTATGGGTTGGAGGTTCCAGGATCAAACTGGACAACTCCTCCAAAGGTGACATACACTGTATATAGCTGGCATAGCATTTCATGGACTATGCAGCTCCTGGGTGTGCATCTGTGCCTTTGATGTCTGGGATATTTTTTTAATGCAACATAAAAGACACTGAAGACATCAATGAAGAAAAGGATGGGTTGTTTTTTTTTTAACTCTTTAACAGATGAATCCCATCTTTTACTACAATGTGAGTTGCAAAGGTACAGTGGTGCAATCGGAGTTTTAGCTCAGAAGGCCAAGAAATCGGATCAGTTTTTCTTGATTTCTTGAGTTTATAAAGGATATGTCTCCAATCCAGTGTTTCTCAGTCCTTCAAAAAACTTTTAAATTATACAATGATAATTGTGTGACAGTATTAAGATGGATGGACTACAATGGACTATATACGTAACTATAATGGATGGATGATTGTGTTGTAGCAATGTCACTGTGTTCCCCGACCAAATTGATCCTATGCAGTCCTATGTGTGGACATGATAAAGACACATATTTAACATCATAAAAATGTAATGAGTTCTATTTTTGGTAGACTTCTCCTAGACTTTGAAATGACAGCTAAACAGCAAATTAGAAATCATCTACAAACACCTGCGTCTGGATCACTAGACTTCCCATACATCCGTTATATACGTTAAAGTTATAGATTCCACAGACTCTTGGACTCATGGATATTTTATACATTATAAGTAAACTGTTGTCTGTAAACTGTGACATCTATTGCACGTCTGTCCATCCTAGGAAG
This sequence comes from Mola mola, assembly GCA_001698575.1. Lineage (NCBI taxonomy): Eukaryota > Metazoa > Chordata > Actinopteri > Tetraodontiformes > Molidae > Mola > Mola mola. The sequence goes on from KV751342.1 coordinate 7,683,929, forward strand.
AAGGATCCCTCCTCTGTGGTTCTTCCTGAGGTTTCTTATTTTCCCTGTTTAGGGTTTTTTCAGTTTTTCCTCACCCGGTTCGAGGGTCTAAGGGCAGAGGATGTCACATCTGTACAGTTTGTCAAAGCCTAGTGAGATAATATGTAAATTGTGATTTTGGGCTATACAATAAAATTTGATTTGATTTGATTTGATACTTCATCTCTTATTCTTTATTGTTTTGGTATGTTCATTCATAAATATTCCTAAAAAATGTCAACCTCTCACTTTAACTATCATTGAGGATGCATCCTGTGCCATTTTTTGTCATAGAATATAAAGTGTCCATTACTGTGTCTATTCGGTTAGCTGTGAATAGCATTACAAAGTCTTTTATGCCACCTCTAATTGTGTTTTGTGTCTCTCCGGGTTATATCACATTCTTTCCATGTGATCATTACCGATATGTACACATCCCTCTAGAGGTGTTTGTGTTTAACTCAGACCATCAGAGTATGACTGACAGATGCCAAGAGTGATTACGTCCAGTGGATAAAAGTGATTGTTGTTGCCTGAAATACACATTTGCAGCTTTCAGATGCCAGCCATGAAATGAGACAGACACAAGACTTCAGTTTGCTGGCTCCTCTTCTACTCAATGTAAGCAACATGTCTGTTTTCAGGAGTGACTGGTGGTATACCAAAATATGCTTGCCTGCTGGGAAATGCATCCCTCCGCAGGAGTTAGATTATTTCAGTGGGAGGGGCCCCAAGCCATGTTTATTAAGCAACCGAAGATTAATGCCCCTCAACAGAAGGCCTGGACGACTGAATGCAGAGGCCCAACTGAGCTGTTTGGAAGAAGGCCTCAGTTATGGCACCGGGGTTTTGTCCCTCATGCTGAAAAATCAAATCCAAGGCGGGATGCAATTCTTGCAGGGATTCATACTGGATTAGAGAGATAGAGATAGAGATGACTTTATTAATCCCCGTGGGAAATTAATTCGTCACAGCAGCAATGATGATCAGGTAGTGCTTGTGCACTTGAGAGACACAAACAGCCAGAACAGCCAGAAAGAAATTTCCTTGTATACGTGAACATGCTTGGCCAAATAAATCTGATTCTGAACACTTCGTTGTAAGCCCAAAATCACAAATTACAAACTGTACAGATGTGACACCCTCTGTCCTTAGACCCTTGAACTGGGTGAGGAAAAAAACCTCTCCCTAGGATGGACGGACTTGCAATATATGTCACTTTTACAGAACCCAACAACATGATAGTAACATTTTAGTAAGAATGTATGAGTATATATCTCTATATATTCTGATGTATGAGAAATCTATTGATCCAGAAGCAGGTGTAGTCTGTTAGTACAGGACTCATAGTGGTCCATATATCCACATTTGTGTGTTGCTTATGAAATCTGAGTCCAAGTGTATGTGGACTCTGTAAATCCAGAGATATGTGAAGGTTAGTGATCCAGACGCAGGTATAGTCTGTTAGTCCAGAAGTCATTGTAATCCATGGACCCAGTTAACTATTCACTGGCAATCCATCCTAGGATCAGTCACAAGATCGCCTGTCCTAATGTGGGCAGGAGGCGTCTGGCAGGACAACAGCAGCAGCACCCACTGCAACCTAAAAAGAACCCAAAATGATAAAGCACAAAGACTCCTGGGGAGAAGTAATGTTAATATAATGTTATCTTAGGGTATGCACATCTAGAGGAGCAGAGATAGAGGTGGAGTAGAAAAGTGTGTATCATGGAGTGTCTTCTCTGTAACCTAAGCCTATAGCAGTATAATTAAGGGCTAGGCAAGCCCTAACTATAAGCCTTGTTAAAAAGGAAAGTTTTAAGCCTACTCTTAAAGGCAAAGACTGTGTCTGCCTCGTGCACCAAAACTGGAAGATGGTTTCACAGGAGAGGAGCTTGATAGCTGAAGGCTCTGCCTCCCATTCTACTTTTTGAGATTCTGGGGATCACCAGTAACCCTGCATCCTGGGAGCATAAAGTTTTGGTTGGGTGATAAGATACAATGAGCTCTTTAAAATAGGATGGTGCCTGACCATGAATAGCTTTGTAGGTGAGGACAAGGATTTTAAATTCTATTCTGAATTTAACTGGGAGACAGTGCAGAAAAGCCAGTATGGGGGAAATATGATCTCTGATGCTGGTTCTTCATCAGTACATGCACTGCTGCATTCTGGATTATTGAAAAGTCTTTGATTTTATGAGGGCAGCCTGAAAATAGAGAATTACAGTAATTCCGGCCAGGAAGTATGTGCGAACCAATTTTTCTGCATCATGTTGAGACAGGATGTGCCAGATTTTAGCAATGTTACGGAGGTGAATGAAGGCCGTTCTTTAAACCTTTTTAACGTTTATAACTACACGTTATAGACGGCACAGGTACAAACTTCGGTGTCCTCTCATTGCTGCCTCACTACTTCTGTCTACTTGCTCCTCAGGCTGCTTGGCATCGGGGCACCCTGCTCTTGCGTCCCCTCCTTCCTCTCCCCCAAGATCACTGCTCTGAGGTGGCTCTGCAGGTTGGAAGTTGGCTCGGCAGCAGCATCAAAATGTGACTACAGAGCAGTGAATTAAGGGGGTTTCAAATTTGCAATTACAACGATTAAAAAAAATGCACTTTATGAGTATCTTTGTCTGTCATTTTTTCAGATTAGAAAGTTAAAAAAAATAGCCAAAAGAAATACACTGTTACTTATCCATTAGCTGTGTTGGTTGCTGATAGCTGGATACCCAGCTTTCAGGTACGGGGTCTGGGGGATCCAATAATGCAGAGACACACAGGGAACTTTCACAATCAACGCCGTTTTACTTAAATTAGGTCTAAACCAGGAAATCAAACTATACAGCAAAGGTATAGTTAATAGGCAGTTGATAGGCAAACTCGGTAGTCAGGATATGGAACAATAATCAAAACACAAGGACCTCACAAAGAAGATACGCTGGACTGCTCACTCAGAAGACAAGACAATTTGGCACAGGAGGAAAGGAACACAGGGGTTAAATACACAAGGGAGAGGTAATCACACACACCTGAGGGACAAGACTTGACAGGACATGGGGAATAAGACACAACAGAATTTCAAAATAAGATGGAAAACACTAAATGACCCTACAATAACAGACAGACACTTGACACTAGCAAACCCTGACACCAGCAAGCTAAAACTTGCATTTACATAGATTTTAGTCATTTGGGAGATACTTTATTAATTTTAAAAACTATACTACTACTACTATATGTAAAAATCAGTATTCCAACCAAGTAACAAATAGCTAAAATGTGTATCCTTCTCACTTGTTTGTGTACTTACATCTTCACTTGACATGCACAAGTGTGAAGGAGAATATTAATTTTTTTGCTCTTGTCCTCCAGGGATGCTTCTGAGTCTTACACCTGGTCACACATGGAGGCTGGGGCATAGCGAGTGGAGAGGTGCGGCCGAAGATAGGACAACACACCCGTTTGTTTTGCTCTGACAAGGTGAAGCTTGAGCGGAAACATCTAGTGCAAAATCCAGCATATAGTAGCTTTAATGTACACCCCCACCCCCATCTGCTTTTGTGTTTTTTTCCTAGTGGTCTTATATCTCCATATATAAAAATAATGATGCAATTTTCCCTTTTTGTCAAGATATCAAATATCAGCCTTTGGTGCTTGTTTCTGAAAGATCTTTTATTATTTATACAAAAACAAAAAGTTATTTATTCATTATTTACAGTAATTAACCACACACAGGCATGGAAGGTGTGTGGAAGACTCAGAACTCTAAATGATGCTGTGTTGTTGTTTTGTGTTAATATAATAGCTGTTGGGGCTCAGGTATGTTGACAGTGTCGCTGTTCACACAGAGCACCATTTATGTTAACAAAACAAGTCGACAACTAAGTGGCTGAAGTTGGTTACAAAAATGAATCAATAATTATCATAGATAATGAATGATTATTAGAATAGTAATATCTAATTCACATGAGATTACCTCGGGGCACCAACCTTAAAGAAGCGAAAAGATAACCAATTTAATTAATCAGTCTGATGAACTCTACTAAACTGTGAATTTGGAATTATGCTTAATAATTAACTTAATAATTTAAAACCAACATTCCCTCATCAATAGCTAGTTGGAATTCTTTACAGTGTAGAGGTTGGCAAAATTCCCTCTTGTGCAACATTAAACACACAGTGTGTTCATCCAAAAGTATTTATTCAATAACGAACTATAAAGAAAAAGAAACACACACTGCCTAATATAGGATATAAACCATTAATTACATTTATATACAAGGGTGCGCGTAGATAAAGAGATAGAGATGACTTTATTAATCCCCGTAGGGAAATTAATTTGTCACAGCAGCAAGATTGTTCTCGTACAGGACCAGTGGACATATAACACTATAAGGTATAAAAGTATAAAATAAAAATAAAAATACAAAAATATACACAATATAGGCAGTTGTAAAATTCTCACAGTATGTACAGATGTTGTGCAGAGTGCAGAGTTTAGTGCAGGTAGGAGGAGGTGAATGGTTTTACCAGGTAAATTGTCTAGTGTCTAACAACAGAGGTGTTGAAAAGTCTAATTGCACTGGGGAGGAACGACATCCTGTATCTTTCCTTGTGGCAGCGGAGTTGGATCATTCTGTGCGTGTATGTTTGTGTGCATAAAAGAGAAAATCAAAATGGCTGCTGCAGCCGATGGATATTAAACAAAGGTAAAAAGGCCGAAGGCTGTGGAAGTGTCAGACCAAATGTTCCTTTGTTACTGGGGGTTGTAACCATTTGCTGGTTGAGACCCTGCATGTGTCAAGACAATTTAGTATATGTGTGATGATGTGGTTCCAGGTTAGAGGGAAGACGGTTAGTTGTATGCAAAAGACCCAGAGTGTGTGTCAGCTAACCAACCTTAATTTATAATTGTGGGGAATCCACTAATTAATAATCCAACTACAGTCACACCTATAACATTCAACGATGTAAGACAAATACTTTTATCAATTACACATTTAGCTGTGCTGTGCTGAGTTGATAAATCAATCAATCAATCAATCAATCATTCATTCAATCAATCAATCAAGTTTAATTTGTATAGCCCAAAATCACAAATAGCAATTTGCCTCTGAGGGCTTTACAATCTGTACATAACAACCTCTACCCTTAGACCTTTGAACTGGGTCAGGAAAAACTCCAAAAACCACAGAGGAGGGATCCCTCTCCCTAAGATGGGTAGACAGCAATAGATGTCATAAGTACAGGTAAGAACAATATGATAGTCATTACACTCTATGGACACCTAAATATAAGAACTGAGTCAGAGACGGCTCAGAGACAATGAGGCAGAGGGACTCCAGGGGGACTCTGAAGTTGAAGTTGGTAACAAAAATACTGGGACATGACAGATTAGAAAGTGAAAGAAGTAGGGAAATAACGAGGTAGAGAAATAGAGGGGATCAGTGTATCATGGGAAATCCCCCAGCAGTCTAGAGCTATAGCAGCATAAATATGGGCCAGCCTGCGCCAGCCCTAACTATAAGCTTTATCAAAAGGAAGGCTTTAAGGCCACTCTTAAACACAGCGGGTGTCTTCCACCCAGACTTGAACTGGGAGCTGAATCCAGAGAATAGGGGCCTCATAGATGAAGGCTCTGTCTCCCAGATTATTTTTAGAGATCATGGGTGTTAAGCATAATTAATAATATGAGTAGCAATAGCCTACGCAGTGATGTCATATTAGAACGTGTGTGCCTGCGTGCACTAAGATGCTATTGTGAGCATGCGCAGAATAAAAAAACGGTCAGTGAGTTCCCAGACCAACAGAAACAATGGCGATCTGTTATTTTTCCTCCCGGGAATATTAGCCGCTAAAAGGTACGAGCTAACCACTTTTGGTGACTGTGACAACGATAGACTGCTGCAGAAATGTCTAATGCTACAGGTTATGGGCCCAGTCATGCAGCCCAAAGGTGGTTTAGACTTTTATTCGACGGTGATGAGAAAAATTACGAACTCTGGGAAAAGAGGTTCCTCGCGCACACGGAGTTGCGTGGCCTCAGAGAAGTTATCTTGGAGGACCCGCAGATAGCTCAGGAAGAGGCAGAAGCTCTCGCGGAAGATGAGGCAAAGAACGGAGAGGCATATGCAGAGCTGGTGCAATGTCTAGACAACAAGTTTTGTTGTTTGTCATTGGTAATGAGGAACGCGAAACGTGATGGAAGGAGAGCACTGAAGATTCTTCGCGAGCACTATGCGGGAAAGGACAAAGCCTGCATTGTGAGTTTATATTGTGAACTTTCTTCGCTCCAGCTAGCTAGCAATGAAACGGTCACTGACTATATTATTCGAGCAGAGACTATATTCATGTCATTGAGAAGAGCAGACGAGCATATTAGTGATGGGCTTCAGATAGCCATGGTAGTAAAGGGGCTACCTGATTCATACAAGCCATTCGTCGTGTACATCACCCAGACAAATGACATTATAACGTTCGGCGAGTTTAAAACAAAACCGCGAAGTTATGAAAGTACTGAAAAATATGGGAGGAGTGACGTGAATGTAGAAGAGGACAACGTGATGAATACTAGTGGGGCAACGAGGTCACGTGGAAGAGGAAGAGGAAAGAAAATGGACCTGGCTGATGTCGAGTGTTACACGTGCAGTAAAAAGTGACACATGGCCAGGACATGTCCTGACGAATCCCAGGCGAGAAGAGAGGAACGAAAACGGGACACACCACAGCGAGGAAGGGGGCCCGGTCGAGGACGAGGCCGTGACCATGTGAAGAAAGCTGATGGAGAGACGGAAGCAGAGCCTACATCTTTCTGTTTCTTCAAGTTGAATGACTGTCCTACACAAAGAGGAAACAAGAAGGGTCTCATGGTCGACTGCGGCGCCACAACACACACGATCAACGACGCCACAAAGTACCAAACAGTTGACAAGAGCTTCAGACCCGAGGACCACATGATCGAGCTTGCCGACGGAACCAAGGTGAGTGGGATGGCAAAGATGAGGGGAGATGCCAAAGTCTACTTGCTGGACAGCGAGGGACGACGAGTGAAAACGAGGCTCAAGCAAGCACTCTACATCCCATCGTTTCCACAAAACATCTTTTCAGTCAAAGCAGCAACAGCCAACGGAGCCGTGATCCGCTTCAAGGACGGTGAGAACTGGCTGGCACACAAGGATGGTACCAAGTTCAAAATGGATGGGTATGGTAGGCTGTATTACCGTAGCACAGTAAAAGATGAAAATGTCAATGAAGTGTATGATTGTCATGACATTCAAACGTGGCATAGGATACTTTGTCATTGTAATTTTGATGATGCTGCAAAATTAGAAAAGGTGGTTGAAGGGATGTCGATAAAAGGGAAACATGACATGTCCAATCAAGACTGTGAAATATGCACACCGGACAAGTTTACACAAAGCAGAAGCAGACAGGCAGACGCTAAAGCTACAACCGTACTAGAGCTAGTACACACAGACCTATGTGGTCCTATAGAACCAGCAGAGAAAGATGAATACAGGTATGCAATAGCATTTACTGATAATTACAGTGGGATGAGTTTTCCATACTTTATTAAAGCAAAGAGTGACACGACAAAAGCTACAGAAAAATTCATAGCAGACGTAGCCCCATTTGGAAAGATAAAGTGCATAAGGTCTGATAACGGCACAGAGTTTACCGGGTAGGAGTTCCAGTCTTTACTTAGGAGTAACGGGATAAGGCACAAGACGAGTGCATCCTACTCAACTCATCAGAACGGAACTGCCGAGAGAGGTTGGAGAACCTTATTCGAGATGTCACGATGCATGCTATTGGAGAGTAACCTCCCAAATTATGGACATATGCTGTACAGACAGCAGCTCAAATCCGCAACAGGTGCTACAGTAAGCGGTTAAAGCAGACACCTTACCGTGTTTTCACAGGAAAAACACCTAACCTATCTAACATGAAGATATTTGGCTCTGAATGCTACGTACATAAGCAGGATAAGAAGAAGCTGGATTGTGAAAAGGGGATCTTTGTAGGCTATGATAAATATAGTCCAGCATATAACGTGTATTATCCTGAGACAGGAAAAGTCCTAAAACATAGGCTGGTGAAATTCATCACCAAAGGTAGCGCAGATAGCCAGACTCAGACAGATTGTGACATGGGAGACAACATTGAGAGCTATGGAGATATACTGCCGAAGATAGTCAACCAGGGTCAGGGACAGCCTAAGGAGAGTAAAGAGTTCAGTGTTGGGGAGACTGCTGAGGCAGGTCCAACCCAGATAGATAGTACTCAGAGGGAACCGGGAGAAAGGAGGTATCCTATGAGACAGAGAAAGGCTCCAGAATATTTAAAGGAGTACCAGTGTAAAGCTGAGTGTAATAATGACGAAAGTGAAAATGTAGATTATTTCTACAGAGTGGCTTATGATGTACCTAAAACATTTAGAGAGGCTATGGACTCTAAGTCAAAATGTGGGCAGACGCGATGAAAGAGGAGATGAACTCTTTGACAGAGAATGAGACTTTCACTCTGACCCCACTGCCAAGAGGCAAACAAGCAGTGGGAGGTCGCTGGGTATATACAGTGAAAGAGAGCCCAGATGGATCTGAGACTTGTAAAGCCAGATATGTCGCAAAGGGGTATGGTGAAGTGGAAGGGATTGACTATAAAGACACCTTTTCACCGACAGCCAACATGACCTCTGTTCGAGCATTGATGCAGGTGGCTGTACAGGAGGATCTTACCCTACACCAAATGGATGTGAAGACTGCTTACCTCCATGCTCCGATGGACTTTGAGGTATATATGGAACAAGCGGAGGGTTTTGAGCTCAAATCAAAAACAGGAGAACACCTAGTATGTAAACTCAATAAATCATTGAATGGTTTAAAACAGTCCGGGTGTAACTAGAACATGTTACTGTATGATCACCTTACAGAGAATGGTTTTATACAAAATGATGCTTATCATTGTGTCTACAGCAGAGAATCTGAGAACGAGAAAGTGATTCTGTTAGTATGGGTAGATGACTTAATCATAGCAGCGAGTAACAACACCTTACTTAGTGATGTAAAAGAAATGTTGAAGAGAAGGTTTAAGATGAAAGATATGGGTCCACTTAAACACTGCCTGGGTCCATCGACTTTAGACAGAGTGAGGGAGAGATCAAAATGACTCAAAAGAGACACATAGAGAAGAAGTTAGCAAAATTTGGAATGTCTGAATGCAAACCGAGATCCACCCCATGTGAGCAAAAGTTGAACTTTGACAGTGAGGGTGAAGTTATTGACTCAACAGGATATAGAGAGATAGTAGGTAGCGTGATATACATTATGACATGTACTAGACCTGACCTGAGCTGGGTTGTTAGTAAACTATCACAACACCTAGCAGAACCAAAACAACAGCATTGGGCTACAGCAAAACACCTACTGAGGTACTTAAAGCAAACACGTAGATATAAAGTATCATTTTGTACGGTCTGCACATGCAGAAGGGAAAATATCTATAGAATACTGCCCTACTATAAACATGGTAGCTGATGTCCTTACCAAGCCAGTGACAAAGGCTAAGTTTGAAAGGTTCAAGGGGTATTTGTTTGGAGAGTAATGTGAACTGGTAGATGTAAATGTTTTTGAAGTCTTTAGAACACTACCAGTATGCCAAATGTTTTATTTTGGAGCTATGTATTTTGGGGGTTTTTTTGTTTGTTTGTTTACCACTATAGAGAGCTATAAACATGTTTTTGAGTGGGAGTGTTAAGCATAATTAATAATATGAGTAGCAAAGCCATGTTAAATAGCCTACGCAGGGATGTCATATTAGAACGTGTGTGCCTGCGTGCACTAGGATGCTATTGTGAGCATGCGCAGAATAAAGAAAATGGTCAGTGAGTTCCCAGACCAACAGAAACGATGCCGATCTGTTATTTTTCCTCCCGGGAATATTAGCCACTAAAAGGTACGAGCTAACTACTTTTGGTGACTGTGACAACAATAGACTGCTGCAGAAATGTCTAGTGCTACAATGGGAAATACCAGTAAGCCTACATTTTGGGAGTGCAGTGTTCTAATTGGGTGATAATGCACTATAAGTTCTTTAAGATACAAAGGTGACTGACCATTTAGAACTTTGTAGGTGAGAAGAAGAACTTTAAAGTCTATTCTGGATTTCACTGGAAGCCAAAGCAGAGAAGCTAGACCAGGAGAAATATGATCTCTTTTTCCTGTTCCAGTTAGTTGATGAGCAGCATCATTTTGAATCAGTTGGAGGGTCTTTAGTGACTTGGTTGTACAGCCTGATAATAAGGATTTACAGTAGTCAAGCCTGGAAGAGACAAAGGCATGGACCAATTTTTCTGCATCATTTTGAGACAGAAAGTATTTGATTTTTGCAATATTTCGTAAATGAAAGAAGGCAGATCTAGGGACTTATTTTATATAGGAGTCAAAGGACAGATCCTGATCAAAAACAACTCCCGGATTTCTTACAGCGCTATTAGAGGTTAAGGAGATTTCGTCCAGAGTTACTATGTCATTCAATGATTTATTTCTGAGGTGTGTAGGACCGAGGACAAAAATTTCAGTTTTATCTAAATTGAGCAGCAAAAAGTTCCAGGTCATCCACATTTCAATATTAGGCTTGACATTTAGCTTCACTGTTGGTTTCATTAGGTTTGAATGATAAATATAGCTGGCTTACATCTGCATAGCAGTGAAAATTAATATCATGTTTTCTGATAATGTTACCCAGAGGATATATAAAATGAAAAGAAGTTGCTCTAATGATGTGCCTAGGTCAACTTTAGCAGTCCTTAAAAGGGGAGAAATGTTCTCCTGGTGAAGCGATCCTTGTTTGATGGAGAGTCTTGCGAGGACTTATCGTGGAGAATTGTTGTTTAGTCCTGGTGTTGGAGGAAACCGGCCGCTCCTTTACTCCTTGCAGAGTTAGCAATTGTGCTGAACTCTTCAGTAACTCCCTTTGGTTAACCTGCAGGTCTGGTTGTTGCTGCTTGCTAAATTTTAGCTTGTTGAGTCCTCAGCAGGAGCTGTATGGCTCCGGCACCGAGGAGAGCAGAGAGAGAAGAGAGGATCTCTCTTGTATGCCTGTCCTTTCCAGATGTCTGATGATTAATAGCAGCTCTTGGTTCCATTAGTGAGGTATTTAGCATCAAGTTGTAAAAGGTTGTAAATAGTTGGGGGCTGGGAAGATCACTCAGTTTTGGGGACCAACATAGCTTAGACTGGAGCAGGTTATTCTGTATCTGTTGGGCTCATGTGCTGCAGACAGCCACATCAGACACAGCCCTGAAGCCTCACATACTGTGGCCTTCTGGTGAGGCAGTTGATGGTCCATGCAGCCAAGTGGCGGTCCACTCCTGCCTCTTCAAGCTTTACCCCCTGTTTAAGGGGCTGATCTTTGAGATTATCTAAGGTAAATATAAAGGGTTGAAAATGCAAAACAGTATAGATTAAATTAGAGAAATAGACACCCTTATTATTATTTTTTAATTTCATTGCTCATTTATTTTTCATCGATGTTCATTGCTTTAGCTTAATCATCAAAAGTCATTGCGCTTCATAACGCTGCAATGACACACCTGCCGCTAGAGGGCGCATGGTGCTTTGTGAGAATAGGACGTTCACGCAAATAGGAAGAATAAATTCTGCTGCCGCAAAGATAACACCAGCACAACGTGTGTCTTCCTATTTTCTTATCACAGGTCAGTAAATATGCCTTAAACTGAGTAGACATGCAGGAGTTTAAGAGTTGCACATGTAACTTATGAGAACGTTTTGTCTGTGAGTTAAGGAAACGTGGTGGGCGAAGGACGTTCTACTAATAAGAAACAATGTACTAAAGACACTTAGTTCAGTCTGCACTTTATTAATGAAACGGTTTTCATGAAATATGCAATTTTCTGTTTGTTATGAGTAGCCAAAGGAAGATATTTGTGATTTATTGCCAAAATAAGAAAATACTATTGTGAAGTAATAGTGCAGCACATTGAATGAGCGGATGTTATAAGAATACAGTTGTTGCAATTCATATCTGTGAGGAAATATGTTTGATTTATGATAAGTGAATGAAACAAGAATGAAAGGAGGTTATATTGCCTATAGTTCAAAGGCCATCTTATCAGTTTGGTTAAAAATAACATTGTAAGAGCTGCTTTGTTAAAAAGTACTTTAGAAAAAAAACAAGTTCATGTTGTTCATGTCACGAGGAAATGTGCTGAATAAGAACAGAAGAGGGTATTTTTGTTTGTTTATTATTTTGAAGTAAATTTGTTAAAGGGTCCAAACGTGACAATGTGTTGTAGTTTGGTAAAGCAGAAGAACATGTGAATTTATGTTTTGGGTTTTGTGCTATTAAATAGCCATATCATACAAGAGTGGGACTGAAGCTAAGGCCATTAGTTTTGTAACTGACATCTTTGATACCTGAAGTATATTTTTGTAAAGAGAGAGAATAAATCCTGCTGCCGTTAAGATAACACCAGCACAACATGTGTCTTCCTATTTTCTTATCACAGTGCAGGCTAGACTGAGGACCTGCCTCCCCTCTGACCTTCGAGTTAGGGAGGCAACATAAAGAAACTTGATGTTGCAGTCTTGGGCTGGTATATGGTTACACCTGGTCTGCAATAGTGGGGCCCATACTGACAAATTCTCTGAAACAATGTTGGGGAGAGCTTATGAACCTAAAATGAAATGAACATTCAGTTCACAGACAACAGCTCTGGTGAACATTCCTGCAGTCAGCATGCAGATTGCTTGCTCCTTCAAACCTGTGGCATTTGTGGTATTTTGTTGTAAGATACAACTGTGCATTTTAGAGTGGCTTTTTATTATAACAGTCCAAGGCATTGCTGTGCAATAATCGCGCTCTTTAATCAGCATTTTGATACGTCCCACCTACCAGTTGAATGGATTATTTTAGCAAAGGAGAAGTTCTCACTAATACAGACTTTAAAGCAGTCAATGATAGGTGAATCAGAAAATCAAACAGAGGGGTAGGAAAGGCTGGCAGCATGGCGATATCACTCTGTTTCAGCCTTTAGATCAGCCAGCATGTAACACAAAGTGACAGGCAAAGCAGACTCCAAAAATCAAAGCCTCCTTTAGCTTCCACATTCCACAAATGGAACTTTTTGAGTGGCTTAGAGAAACTTCAAAGCCAAGGAGAAGGGGACTTTTTTAATTTTAGATAAGCCTCCGGAGCTGAATGTGAACTGCTGGAACTGTAGTTCACATCTTAATCGACGTGACCAGCTGAATTGAGGAGTGAAAAACTCATCTTCTGACTTCTATTTTTCTTTTTCCCTCCTGTTTTTTTGCATCTGTTTTTTTTGTTTGTTTTTTCGTTTTTTTTGGTATAATCAGAAGATATTTGCAATCTTCAGTGGGTAGGGGGGGACTCAGAGAGTGATATTGTATTTATTTAAAAAGAGCTATAGTTAATGCAAAATACATTAACGTTGTTAAGCTGCAGTAGTATCATCAGTTCCATTGAAATTTACTGTGATGTGGTTGTTATTATCTTGCCTAAATAATCTCTCTTACATCAGCCCTCCTTGCATGAGCAGTGAATTCGGCAGCTTTCAATGTATTAGGCTATTGACTCCAGCTTGTCCTGCAGATTTCATTTGTGCATGTGTATGTGTACTGTCTTTTGTAATCCTACTTATTTCTTTCCTTGTTTCTTCTGAAAATATGAAACAAAGATCAGTCTTAGATGCCATAGGGTAACTGTAAAAAGTCAAAATCATAAGAAGTGGAGATCCATGCTTTTCACTGATCAATGATGATTAACAGTAAGTTTTTTAAACCATGGTAGTATTCTCAAATTAAGAATATTGATTCCATCATTGTCAATATAGTGGAGTTGTTATTTCTGCTTCACTGGACTCATTTAATTGTGCCAATGTGATAGAGCCTGTTTGTGTAAGTAATGGGAAAAAAAAATTACCAAGGGAATGACATTTTTCATATACTATTCATAGTGCAGTGTTCTGCAGAAAGAGACAAACAGTTCCTGGAGTCAGTAAGATGGGTTTGGATAGCCTAAATAACATCAGGTTTTATACTGAGGATGGTAATAAACTGTATGATTTTTCTGAACCAATTCGGACTGATGCGCACATATCAATGTCAGAAGAATATTTACCTATTGATTATTCTGATTTCAAAATGAAATACTGTAAAAAAGCTTTGATTAAGTAATGTCTTAGATGGAAATGTGAGATTAATTAATTTCCAACTCAGTGGTGCATGAACTGGAGATTTAAAGCTATGAAATAACCCAACTTCATTGATGTGCATTGTTAACGCAATTCCAAACACTAAACATGACAATAATGACTTTCATGGACATAAGTCTTCATATTAGGTGATAAATGTGACTAATTACACAGTTTTTTGTTTATTTTGCTTACGGAAATATATAGGACCCCTATATTCCCTGTCAGCTCCAGAATATCAAACGACGGGGAGGATTAGATTACATCAATCTGAAATAATCCATCTGTTGCCACCTTGGTTGCCACATGCCATTAAACAAAAACAAGAGGACGAGAGACAAACAAAGAAGGATGGAGACCAAATCTACATTGCAGAAAGTTGTTCAGTGGTCTGCGGAGGAAACATCTCTGGGCATCTCCCGAGTTTCAGCAGAAACTCAAATGCAGCACCCGGAAATCAAAGATGTATGCAGAACTGGCAATGAGTTGACAATGGTTGGGTTCGCAAGAACACCAGATCAAATTATAATCAAATATAAAAAATGCGTTGAGCATTAAGTAACACCCTCTGATGGTGACGTCAGGGAACTTTGGTTCCGCTTAGACCAGACTGGATGCAGGCAGGTCAGAAACCAGGAGGGTTCTCAGACCTGAGAATGGAACCAGAGCCAGAATGAGAAAACTGAAACAGTGTGGTGTGAAGGTGTTATGTGAGTATTTGGCGATGCCTTTTGGCTGGCAGTTTTCTGAGCTCTGGTCAATGATGTTCTACATGATATGTTAAATAAGTTTGTCTTTGTGTGCCTTGATATCCTCATCCTCATTTTTTCTCTAAACCTCCAGCCTCATTTTTTTGATGTTCACTCTGTACTTAAGACATTGCTAGATAACCAGTTGTTTGTAAAATGAGAGATATGTGAGTTAGATCAGTCTACATTATTTTTCTTAGGAATGTGATTTCTGAGGGCAAGGTCCACATGGACCATGCTAAAGTGAAAGCAGTTATGGAGTGGCCTGTACCCAACTATAAAAAAAAAAAAGCTAAAAAGGTTTCTGGGTTTCGGTAACGTTTATAAATTAATGTGAAATTTTAGTCCTGTAACTGCCCCTTTGCATGCCCTAACATCCTCCAAGTCTTGTTTTCCTGGTCCCCCCAGGCTGAACAGTCTTTCCAGACATTGAAACGCCTCTTCACCTCTGCACCAGTCCTGATTTTGCAGGATCTAAACAGGCAGTTAACTCTAGAGGTGAATGTTTTGGATTTCAGAATTGGGGCAGTGCTGTCACAGAGGTAAGATGTTGATGGAATATTACAGACGGGGGCTTTTCTCTCTTGCAAATTATCTCAAGCAGAGAAGATCCTGACTGAAAGGGGCAAAACAGCTGGTCATGGTATGGACTGATCATAAAAATCTTGAGTATTTAAAGACTGCTACGAGACTGGATCCTTGCCAAGCTAGATGGGCTACGTTCTTCTCCCATTTCAATTTTCCTATCACGTATCGTCCTGGGTCAAAGAATGTAAAATGGACTCACTGTCTTTCTAATTGAGATACTCCTCTGGTGTTGTGACGGGAGGCTTGGTCACAAAAACAGTTAGGCCGCTCTTTTCTAGGTTCTTGGCTGAGCTGCAGTCAATCTGGAGAAGATGAAAGAATCAGAAGACCCGGACCAGTGGGTTACAACCTGGACTGCTTTACTGTGCCTTGCACAAGGGGGAACAAGTCTACAGTCAGAGAGCTGAGAGCAGAGTGTTCCATTGAACACTGGGGTTGGGGCGTATTTATGTACACCTGTGAATGGGTGTCTATGTGTGTGCATGTAAGAGTCCGTGTGACCTTAGGGAGTGTGCGTATGGATGGGCGGTAGAGACTTGTGTTGTCTGTTTCTCTATGTGTGTATCGATAAACGGAACTGTGTATGTCTGTGTTTTATCATCAGACTAAGCAGGGAACTGCGTATATGTCTGTGTGTGTTATGGAACATTCATGATTTGTGAATCTACTTATTTACGGCCAAATAGCCGCCCTTGCGTGTAATCAGCATGCAAGAGGGGAGGCTGACCTGCTCCAGGTCAGCTCGTTCAGCTCCCGTGTGGTATGTCAATAACAGTAGATCCTGCAAGCGTGTGATCCTACAAGGTTGAGCAGTCGGCACAACAGTATGAGAGGTTATACAAGGATAAATGATTTGGGTACAGAACGTCATCTGAGGGTACAATAATGCAAAAGGTTACCTGAGGATACATAGGGTTAGTATGAAATAGAAATTTCCGTCACAGTGTCTACCATTCTGCCTGATGCTTATGTGATTGGCCCAATCAATGGGTCTATTGAGGGCTAGGTACAGGAGGCTCTTAAGGACTGTACCCAGGCAAACAGACTTTTTGTTGTGCCAGAACTTTGTGGAAGGGTAATCTCTTGGGCACACAACTCCATGGTTTCCTATTACCCTGGAATCAGTCAGACCATTTTTCGCATCTGTGAATGGTTCCGGTGGCCCTCCATGAAAAGGAATGTAATTGAACATATAAAAATTATCTCCTGCTAAGGAAACACCTGATCTTTTGCTGATGTTGCTGCTGAACATGTCTGTTGATATCACGGCTTTCCCGGGGTTGTGTTGTCTGACCGAGGACCACAATTTTCGGCTCAGTTTGGGGAGGCGCTCCGTAAGCTTCTGGGCAGCCATTGTGAGTATGTCTTCTGGGTATCACTGACAATCTAATCGATAGACTGAAAGGGTGAACCAGGACTTGGGAGTGGGGTTACGTTGCATGGCCTCCCAGAACCCTTCCTAGTGGTCAACACACCCCCCAGCACATCCACCGGAATTTCCCCGTTCCACTGCATCTTTGGACGCAAGAGTTGCTTCTAATTAAATTACCTCACTTTTCTGTTTGCTTTTGAGTCCAACCTAGACTCGATAGAAAATATTTTGGTGAACAAACATTTTTTCAAGACATTGGCATGTCTTAACATATGAAACAGATTTGTCTTTGTAGGTGTGAAATTTTGCTGCAAAAATGTATCATTAGTTGTAACACATTATAGTTGCTGTGACTGCAAACAAGGGCTGTGGACAGCTTTAGTACTGTTGTTGAAATTTTTACAGTGAAATACAGTAGTGTTCAAAATAATAGCAGTCCAATGTGACTAACCAGATTAATCCAGGTTTTTAGTATATTTTTTATTGCTACATGGCAAACAAGTTACCAGTAGGTGCAGTAGATTCTCAGAAAACCAACAAGACCCAGCATTCATGATATGCACGCTCTTAAGGCTGTGCATTTGGGCAATTAGTTGAAAGGGATGTGTTCAAAAAAATAGCAGTGTGGCATTCAATCAGTGAGGTCATCAATTTTGTGAAAAAAACAGGTGTGAATCAGGTGGCCCCTATTTAAGGATGAAGCCAGCACTTGTTGAACATGCATTTCTCTTTGAAAGCCTGAGGAAAATGGGTCGTTCAAGACATTGTTCAGAAGAACAGCGTGCTTTGATTAGAAAGTTGATTGGAGAGGGGAAAACTTATAAAGAAGTGCAAAAAATTATAGGCTATTCAGCTAAAATGATCTCCAATGCCTTAAAACGGAGAGCAAAACCAGAGACACGTGGCAGAAAACGGAAGACAACCATCAAAATGGATCGAAGAATAACCAGAATGGCAAAGGCTCAGCCAATGATCAGCTCCAGGATGATCAAAGACAGTCTGGAGTTACCTGTAAGTACTGTGACAGTTAGAAGACGTCTGTGTGAAGCTAATCTATTTACAAGAATCCCCCGCAAAGTCCCTCTGTAAAAAAAAAAAAGGCATGTGCAGAAGAGGTTACAATTTGCCAAAGAACACATCAACTGGCCTAAAGAGAAATGGAGGAACATTTTGTGGACTGATGAGAGTAAAATTGTTCTTTTTGGGTCCAAGGGCCGCAGACAGTTTGTGAGACGACCCCCAAACTCTGAATTCAAGCCACAGTACACAGTGAAGACAGTGAAGCATGGTGGTGCAAGCATCATGATATGGGCATGTTTCTCCTACTATGGTGTTGGGCCTATTTATCGCATACCAGGGATCATGGATCAGTTTGCATATGTCAAAATACTTGAAGAGGTCATGTTGCCTTATGCTGAAGAGGACATGCCCTTGAAATGGGTGTTTCAACAAGACAATGACCCCAAACACACTAGTAAACGAGCAAAATCTTGGTTCCAAACCAACAAAATTAATGTTATGGAGTGGCCAGCCCAATCCCCGGACCTTAATCCAATCGAGAACTTGTGGGGTGACATCAAAAATGCTGTTTCTGAAGCAAAACCAAGAAATGTAAATGAATTGTGGAATGTTGTTAAAGAATCTTGGAGTGGAATAACAGCTGAAAGGTGCCACAAGTTGGTTGACTCCATGCCACACAGATGTGAAGCAGTTATAAAAAACTGTGGTCATACAACTAAATATTAGTTTAGTGATTCACAGGATTGCTAAATCCTAGAAACAAAAAAGTTTGTACAAAATAGTTTTGAGTTTGTAAAGTCAACGGCAGACACTGCTATTTTTTTGAACACACCCCTTTCAACTAATTGCCCAATTGCACAGCCTTAAGAGCGTGCATATCATGAATGCTGGGTCTTGTTGGTTTTCTGAGAATCTACTGCACCTACTTGTAACTTGTTTGCCATGTAGCAATAAAAAATATACTAAAAACCTGGATTAATCTGGTTAGTCACATTGGACTGCTATTATTTTGAACACTACTGTGAATGTATTAAAACACCCTCTGATCATGAACATGAAAAGCATAATCCAAATTAATTACCATCTGTGTGTTCCAATCATACATTTTAATACCCTATTTTATAAGCATTGTAATCCAACTAAAATTTTTTTGACGAGACTGCGTTTCAGCTGATCGTTGTTGCACCATATAACCAAGTTTATGCACTTTAACTGATGTGAACAACCATGAAGAAGTAGTTACACTAGTTACAAAAGAGAACCATGGATGCCATCATTCAAAAATGATAATTAATGTAAACTTACAAGTGCTGATCATCTAAGTGTCATGTAAGATTTTCTCTTAAATTTAAAAAATGATTTCCACCAAATTTCCTGTCAACTGCACTTTTAGACAGTAGTGACAGATTTTAATTTGCATGATTGGCATTTTACAAGATACAGTATGTCATCTTTTCAGTCAAACTAGTGCTATGGCTCCAGGGTTGGCAATGCCTGTCTTTCATTCCACAACTTTGGTCTAGCCCTAAAACTTTCCTCTAGTTAAAATGTGTTTTTCATGTTGAAGCTTTTGCATGTATTTATTTTCTTTACTGCACAGACATAAGAAAACTCATCAGCTAAAGGGGGAAACTCTCTCTGTGCTCACATTTATGTAAGTTTAACATGTGAATGTGTTGCACAAGCAAACTTTTGTGACATTACATATTACTCAAAATAGCAGCACAAGTGAAAGGAGAGGTTTACAAGAGGGTAGTGAGACCAGCAATATTGTATGATTTGGAAACAGTGGCACTGACCAAAAGACAGGAGGGAGAGCTGGAGGTGGCAGCATCACCGATGTTGAGGTTCTCTTTGGGAGTGACAAGCACATCAGAGGAACAGAACAGGTATGACGTTTTGGAGACAAAGTTAGAGAGGCCAGATTGAGGTGTTTTGGACATGTGCAGATGAGGGGCGGCGGATATATTGGTAGAAGGATGCTCAAGATGGAGCTACTAGGCGGGAGTCAAAGAGGAAGATCAAAGAGGAGATTCATGGATGTGGCGAGAGAGGACATGCAGATATTTTGTGTGAGAGATGGAGGAGGATAGTTCGCTTTGGCAACTCCTAAAAGGCTAGCTAAGGCTGAAAGAAGAAGAAGATGACAAATTACTCAAAAGCCATGTCATGGTCCAATAAGAATTTTACATAGGTATGATATGGAAACTTGAAATCTCTACTGTGCATAAGTGCAGAATGGACTTTAAAGTAAAGTCGGCATCTTGTGTCTTGCAGTTAAAGGTCCAGTGCATGAATATTAGTGGCATTTAATGATAAGGTGAATGCAATCAACAATGCTGCTTTGCTGACCTTGGTACTGCATTTCTGTCACTGTTAGATTCATTTGGTTTCTGTCAGTGTGTACAAAATTCAACTCAAACTTTTAATCACACCCTTGATCTTGTTCTGATAGATGGCATTGAAATTGATCATTTAAAAGTCTCTTAAAAGTCTACTTTTATCAGATCATTATCTTATAACATTTGAATTTCAATTTCTGCTCATCAGCTATACACCAAGAGTCAATAGTTATTATAGCAGATGCATATCTGAGGACAGTCTTGAAAATTTTAAAGAAATTATTCCCTCTGCAATAATTTCAGTGCCATATCCCAAAATAACAGAGGAGTCATATCTTAATTCAAGCCCCTCCCAGCTTGATCACCTTGCTGATTTCACCGCCGGCTCTCTACGTGTTTCACTTGATTCTGTTGCCCCAGTTAAAATGAAAACAAAACCAGTCAAGAGACTAGCTCCATGGTATAATCTTAGAACTCGCAAATTAAAACAGAAAATTCATAAATTTGAAAAGAAATGGCGTTCCACTAAACTAGAAGAGTCACGCATGGCCTGGCAGGATAGCCTTAAAGTATACAGGAAGGCCCTTTGCCGAGCAAGAAAAGACTACTATTCAGCATTGGTAGAAGAAAACAAGAATAAGCCCAGGATCCTTTTCAGCACTGTAGCCAGGCTGACTGAGAGCCATCATTCTATTGAACCATGCATTCCTAGAGCCCTCACCTCTAATGTTTTTATAAACTTATTCAACAATAAAATTATACTAATCAGAGAAAATATCCTACACTTCACAGATTCCAGTTCAGCAACAGGAATTATAGAGGTCATTATTAGTCCTGATGTGTCTTTGGAAAGCTTCCATCCAATTGACCTTCATGAACTAACGACAACATTATCTTCATCTAAATCGTCAACCTGTATACTAGACCCCATACCTACTAGGTTGCTCAAAGAAGTTTTACCCTTAATTAGCAATCCACTACTAAACATTATCAATCTATCCCTTGTAAACGGTTATGTGCCCCAGTCATTTAAAGTAGCTGTAATTAAACCGCTCCTAAAAAAACCTACCCTAGACCCAGAAGTTTTAGCCAACTATAGACCAATATCCAACCTCCCCTTTCTTTCAAAGATTCTAGAGAGAGCAGTAGCGAAACAACTATGTGGCTTTCTTCAGGATGATAGTCTATTTGAAGAGTTTCAGTCAGGTTTTAGAAAGCATCACAACACAGAAACAGAATGGTAAAAGTTACAAATGATCTCTTCACTCCATCTGATGAGGGACTTATTACTATACTAGTCCTATTAGATCTTAGTGCAGTTTTGACACTATCGATCATCACATCTTACTACAGAGGATGGAACACCAAATTGGCATTAAATTATGTGCTTTAAGATGGTTTAAGTCCTACCTATCTGATAGATATAATTTTGTTCATGTTAATGATGAATCATCAAGATATGACAAGGTTAGTCATGTACTCCCATGAGGTTCTTTGCTTGAACCATCACTATTCACGCTCTATATTCTGCCTTTAGGTAAAATTATTAGAAACCACTCCATACATTTTCATTATGCAGATGACACACAACTATACTTATCACTGAAACCAGATGAAACCCATCAGTTAGCTAATCTACAGACATGTCTTAAGGACATTAAAAACTGGATGTCCCATAACTTTTTAACGTTAAAATCTGACAAAACTGAAGTCATTGTGCTAGGCCCTAAACACATTAGAGACTCATTATCTATCGACGTAGTTAATCTGGATGGCATTGCCTTGGCCTCCAGCACCACTGTCAGAAACCTGGGTGTTATCGTTGACCAGGAGCTGTCTTTTAACTCGCATGTAAAAGAGATTTCAAGGATGGCCTTCTTTCACCTCCCTAGCATTGCTAAAATCCAGCACCTCCTGTCTCAACAAGATGCAGAAAAACTAGTTCACACATTTGTTACTTCAAGGCTGGATTACTGTTATTCTTTATTTTCAGGTTGCCCTAATAAGATTTTAAAAACTCTTCAGTTAATCCAAAATGCAGCGGCGCGTGTACTGACTAGAACTAATATCAGAGACCATATTTACCCCGAACTGGCTCCCAGTTAAATTCAGAATAGAATATAAAATCCTTGTCCTCACCTACAAAGCTATTGATGGTCAGTCATCGTCTTACCTTAAAGAGCTCATAGTACCCTATCGCCCATCCAGAACCTTACGCTCCCAGGATGCAGGGTTATTGGTGATCCCAAAAATCTCCAAACGTAAAGTGGGAGGCAGAGCTTTGAGCTATCAAGCTCCTCTCCTGTGGAACTATCTTCCAGTCTTGGTATGGGAGGCAGACACACTCTTTGATTTTAAGAGTAGTCTTAAAACCTTCCTTTTTGATAAAGCTTATTTAGGGCTGGCCTATCTAGCCCTTACTTAGGCTGCTATAGGCTTAGGTTGCTGGGGATCACTCCATGATGCACTGAGCTCTCTTCTCTCCCCCCTCTGACTCAGACTCCATCTCTGCTCCTCTAAATGTCCATATCCTTACACTAACTTTACTTCTTCCCCGGAGTCGTTGTGCTTTATCATCCTGCAGGTCTTTCTAGGTCGCAATGGGAGCTGCTGCTGTGGTCCTGTCTGATGCCTCCTGGCCACATTAGGAAAGTAGATCCTGTGACTTGGATCCTAGACTGGATTTCCAAGTGCAAATCGGGATCCACAGATCACAATGGCTTCTAGACCAATAGACTACACCTGCTTTTGTATCACTACACTTCACATATCCCTGGATTTACAGATTCTACATACTCTTGGACTCAGCAACTACATCAGCAACACTCAGATCTTGCTACATGGACTAAAATAACCCCTCGATCAACAGAATACCCCTGCGTCTGGATCACTACACTTCACATGTCCCTGGATTTATAGATTCCACATACTCTTGGACTAGGGGACTAGAGCAGCGACACTCAGATCTTGCTACATGGACTAGAATGACTCCTAAACCAACAGAGTACACCTGCTCCTGGATCACTAGACTTTCCATACATCCGGATTTATAGAATCCACAGACTCTGGGACTCATAGATGTTTTATACATTTAAGTGACGTCTATTGCATGTCTGTCCGTCCTAGAAAGAAGGATCCCTCCTCTGTGGTTCTTCCTGAGGTTTCTTATTTTCCCTGTTTAAGTTTTTTTTTTTTTTAAGTTTTTCCTCACCTGGTTTGAGGGTCTAAGGGCAGAGGGTGTCACGTCTGTACAGTTTGTCAGAGCCCAGTGAGATAATGTGTAAATTGTGATTTTGGGCCATACAAATAAAATTTGATTTGATTTGATGAGATGTATGAATGTTTATAGATAGAAGCAGTAGTAATATCCAATATCCAATCGCTGTTAGAGGATTATTAGTGAGTACTTTTGAAGCAGTATCTTTACAGCAGTATGAGCCATGGTGAAAAGTAATTTTAGCTGGCAACAACCATTGTAGAGTTACATTCAAAGAATTCGGAATGGTTAAGAGACTAGAGACTATGACAAGGTATGTATGCTTTTCTCGTTACATCCACATGCTCACAGTATGTTATAACAAGAAATGGCTATAGTATGACTATCCTTTATTTGGGTCTAAAATTTAGGCCTTGCCTAAAACAGACAAAATCTGGCCCTTTTCAAGCCTAAGTGAATGTAAACTAATGAATGGTTTTCATTGTCCAAATTTTGAAAATGCAAGTCAACCAAAGGACTGACAGAAACCGGATGTACAAGCCCTCGGTCTTCTTCATTTCCAACACAACCCTGGACACAGTCTCTTTGACCTCTTCCCCACTGGAGGAAGTTACGGGACAGTTACAGTGTTCACTGTTGTAAATTGTAATCCCCTAACTCACCCACTCTTTTACTCATTCCTCCATTTTAAACCTAGGGCTGCTCTGCCCCTGGGTCTGATTCCTGTGCTGCCACGTCCCCTCCCTCCTCTCCACTGAGATCGCTTGCCAAGGTGGACACTGTGAGCTGGCAGTAGGCTCAGTGGCGGGATCAAAATCCCAATGTACACAACATTAATTTAAGGGTTTTTCAAATTTGCATTGACAATGAAAAACACTAACGTTTAAACTATTTAAAGGAGCAATATGTAAATGCTAAGTGGACTAGGATTTATATATTAGCCTTCAAGTCTATTTGGAAAATTTCCTGTAATTATATAGCGCTTTTATAGTCATTTTTGACCACTCAAAGCTCTTTTACACTACAGATTTTGCATTCACCCATTCACACACTGGTGGCAGTGACTACTTCACAGGGTGGCACCTGCTTATCAGGAGCATTAACCATTCACTCTTACACTGATGGCGCAGCATCAGGAGCAATTTGAGGTTCTTGCTCAAGGACACTTCGACGGGTTAACTGCAGGGTCTGGGATTGAACCAGGAATCTTCTAATCACTGGATGACTGCCCTACCATCTGAGCCACAGACTTCTCAAAGTACTTTACAACGTGTCACATCCACCCATTCACAGACATTCATACATGGGTGGAAGTAGTATCATCTAAGTTAGAAGTCTAATCATAGGACAACACCCTCTACCTTGTGAGCAATTTACAAAGGCAATCAGTGTGAAATCTGATGAAATACTGACTCCCAACTCAAAGCACAGTGGACTTCTCATGTCTGTCCATACCTACTAGCTGTTTCTCAAACCTATCTAGATCACACATATAGCTAGTGACTAGTGCTAGCTACTGCAAACAGGTCAGTCAGTTACTTCAGATTAGACAGAATCTGGCTCCAAATTATATCACCTTTGCAAGATGGCAGAAGGCAATGTCACTGCGTATCTAAGTTGCATCCTTTCCGTTCAGCAACCACTCCCACTCCCACTCTCAGACTCCCACTGGCATACATGTTCTCTAGTCTGCAGTGTTCTAGTTGATTGTTATTTTTCTTTTTTTTTTTTTTTAAACCAGCGTTAAACAGCCAATCAAAATGATAAAAGTAGAGGCACAGGAAACAGAAATACAAGCATTAATTAGCATGAATACTGATTGTTTTATTATTTTATTTATGGATCAAAAGACTTATTCTTATTTCTTAGTTTTACTGAGCGGGTGGATAGTGTGGGTGTGGGTGGCTAGGAGGACAGATAAACCATGGTGTTGAGACATTTCAAACACAGATTAGCGTTCAGCACAACATTACTGCAGGCTGAGTGCATTTCAATCCGTCATCAAACAAATTCTCTGCTAAAAAAAACAAGCTGTCATTATAAAATGGCATGTCATCTCTTGATAGACAAAATGTTTTTACTGCACACTGGCACTATAATAACTCACAGTAATGATAAAAGCGCGAATTACAAATTGAGGACAAGTGTGTGTGTGTGTGTGTGTGTGTCTGTAAATAGAGGGGGGTTTTCTATTTGACAGTTTTTGGCTTTAAACCAGTAATGCAATAATGTTTTGGATTTGTGAGGACACTTTGGCTAGTCACATCTTTAAAAGTTTTTTCATTTTTTTTTTTTATGAATTTAAAACTTACTTTTAGAGTTGGAGTTTGGGTGTACACAATAAATGGAAGTCAATGCAATGTCTTAACAAATATAGCTTTGCATACTTGTTTATGTGTGTTTATCCTGTTCCACATTGTGACATACACAGTCACCCACAACATTAAAACTATCTGCCTGTATTGTATTTAGAATTTGGGAGTGATGTTGCCAAAATGGGTGTGCTTTGTCTGCAGTAATGAAATGATGTGAGGTAGATGTAAAAGTACCTTCACACAAATGCATGGACCCAGATTTCCAAGCATTATAGTGAGATGATCATTATTATTCACTTTTATATGTTGTTAAGTAGTCAACTAGGTTGACAGGTGACAATGGCAAATCCCGAAAATCCCTGACATTTCCACAAAAAGGACAGCGATGAGAAATAATGCAGAATACTGTAGCAGGAGACACATCAGGGAGTCAGCCTGAAAGTATATGATCTGCTTATTTATTTTTATTGTTTGGTGTTGATTGGACTCATAGTATAAACAAGGCCACCTGGTAGCCAATCTTGAAGTCAGAAAATGATGAAAAACTAATCATTCCAGAATTCAATGATGAAAAAAAAAAAATTAAGATTCAGCCTCCAATAATTTTTACATTATTTTAAAGTCTCAAAGGATTTGCAGTGGTGGTGGCGCCAACACTTCCTAAAAAATCCCAGATTTTTGGGGATATAATTACAATATTTAGCATTTTCTTTCTTGTCTGGTTAAATGACAAAATCTATATTATTCTCTTGTCTACTAAGATTGCTAAAATTCGCTAAGAGTGGAATTGTAGTCAAAAAATATCCGGGGCAACAAAAAATTGTAGACTCAAAGTTTATTAACGACATCGGGAACATGTACAAACACACAGCACAACAGACTCTGTGTCCATACAAACTCAGTTTGAAATGTGGTAGTGTGGAGTGTTTATAGTCCCCTCCACACAAAGTCCTCCAAAAGTCACTCGCACCCCGTTCCACCTTTTGGTCGCTGGAATGCTGCCTAATTTCCTTTATCAGCCATTCTCGCGGCCCTGGTGACATACAGCCATCACTGTGGAATTCCACAGTCAGGATGTTCTCGGTCATAAAGGAGGGGGTTAGATCGCAGCTCGCGCTGCCTGGGTGACTTTATCGGCACGCGAGAGGGGGCATTGTTCTAAGGCACTCAGGCCAGGCAAGTGAAAACTTTCCATCTCACGAGAATCAAGCCTGTTGTTACATCTGTTATGAAGATTTTTACCACAGAATATCCAAAAAGTATCAACTAGTCTGGAGCCATACATTACCACATGAGTAAAATGACTAACTGGCAAAGAGTGACTGTAGAGATCCAGTTCTTATACTGCAGGGGGTATAGATGAACCATCAGAGATGATCAGCAATAGGTGTGTCTGTGAGAGTGGTGGGAACTAGAAAGTAGGTTAGCCACACCCAGCCCAAACAGAGACAAGTGGTAAACACACAAGACAACCATATAATATGAGTGGAGAGGAACACAAGAAACACAGGGAGCAGACAAATGCTAACAGTACCCTTCCCTCAGCGGGCACCTCCTTGCACCATACCAGGCTTGTCTGGGTGGTCCTGATGTAACTGGTCAATGAGGTAAGGGTCCCAAAAAAAAGTTTGATTTACCTAGGAATATCCCTTAGGCCCATACCCCTCTCAATCTACCAGATACTGCAGGCCTTTCCCCTGGCACGGAACATCCACCAGGCAGCACACTGTGAAAGCAGGTGGAGGGGGGTTGGACGGTCGGACTTCACTGGTGGCAACGGGCTTGACTTGAGAGATGTGGAAGATTGAGTGTATCTTTATATTGCTGGGAAGAGTAAGATTAATCATTTTTTCTGCTGAAAAGGTCCAATATACTGGGGGGAGAGTTTACATGACTCTGTTAGCAGTGGTATATTTTTTGTTGATAACCATACTGACTGACCTGTCTGATAAGGTGGGCCGGATTCCTATGGCTATTAGCAGAAAATTGAGTGACTTCCTGGGTGCGTTCGAAGCCTTCTTGGTTTCTCTCTATATCTTCCTACAGTGGTCCACATGATCTTTGACCACAGGCACCTATAACTCCATTTCTTGAGCTGGGAATAGAGGTGGCTGGTAGCGACAATTCTAATGGATAAAAAAACACTAGGATAACTGGTTAGGGAATTGTGTGAATAGTCCACCCGAGTAATGTGGGAGCTCGAGGTGGTAGGATTGGACAGAGGCACAATGAAGACTGACGGGAGAGAGCATCAGGTTTAATATTGTGTAAACTAGGGTGGTAGGTTAACACGAAAATAAAATGAGAATAACAGAGGCCAACGTGCCTGGGAGGAGACACTGAACCCCCCTCCTAACCCCGGAGGGGAGAGGAGAGTTGGGTACCCAGAGGATGCGCGTGTTTGCTGCGGTGTGTCACCAACCACCGCCCCGCGCTGCTTAAGGTTCCGAGGTGGTGGGGGGTAAAGGAGGATGGACTGAGTCTTAGCTATCTGGATATACAATTAATTCTTGTGATCGGTCCAAACGATAAAAGGCTTATATGTCCCCTCCAAAATGAGTCTCCACTCATTCTCCAAATAATCAGCGGGAGTAAAATGCACATGGCTGAAGGCAATTATCAGGTCCTATATGCTGGGACAGGACAGCATTGTCAGAAGCATCGACTTCCACGAGGAACTGTTTACTAGAGTCGTGTTGTACTAGCACAGGTGCAGAAGTGAACATAGCCATAAGTTTGGAAAAAAAAAAAAGCCTCAGAACACCAACTAAAACGCACATTTACAGAATCGAGTTTAGTGAGAGGTAAGAAGAAGAAGATGATGAGGTAAGAGGTGGAAGTTTGTGAACCCTAGGAAACGTTGCAACTCCTTCTGGGTTCCAGGGACCGGCCACTCCTGCACTGCTTTCAGCTTCTCCGGGTCCACCTTGATGCTTTCCTTTTGGATGACGCAACCCAGAAACGTAACAGAGGAAGAATAAAATTCACATTTTTTGGCTTTAACAAAAAAACTTATTTTCCAACAAACTCGTCAAAACTCTCGTGCTATATGTTCCTCCAGCTTGCTTGAAAAAAAAAAAAATGAAATTGTCCAAATAAACGAACACAAACTGATTCAGAAAGTCTCAGAAGACATCATTAATCAAAGCATGGAAGACTGTTGGGGCATTAGTTAACCCAAAGGGCATAACCAAGTATTCAAAATTTCCCATGGGTGTCTTGAACGCAGCCTTCCATTCGTCGCCCTCCTTAATCCCTACCAAATGGTAAGCGTTTCGCAGGTCCAGCTTTGTGAAGATGGTGGCTCCCTGTAACAACTCAAAGCCGGAGTTTATTATTGGCAGGGAATATCTATTTTTAATAGTGATGCTATCAAATCCTCGAAAATCTATACAGGGTCTTAATGATTTAGCTTTCTATGCTACAAAGAAAAACCCTGCCCCCATAGGTGATGTGGATGGTCGAAATATACCTGCTGCTAGAGAGTCTGTGATGTAATTTTCCATTGCCTCCCACTCTGTCCGGGAAATGTTGTACAACTGGGTGGAAGGGAGTAGTGCCCCCGGCAACAGGTTGATATCGCAGTTGTTTGGTGACTTGCAGGCAGGGAGAGCACTTTCTACTTACTGAAGGCTTCACCATGATCGTGGTATTCAGCTGAATGAGAAAGTAGCTGACACACCCAGCCCATACACAGACAAGATGTAAACATCCCAGACTACCATGTAACATGAATGGAGGGGAACACAAGACACACAGGGAGCAGACAAATCCTAACACATAACACACAATACTAATGTATAAGTACAAGTACGTAATACAAAAAGTCCATATGAGTCATTCGTGTCTGCAACTGGCACTCAATTTACCACTAACAGCTTCCTCCCACTCCAAGTCGAAGACTTCTATGATGGTGAAGAACAAGGACTTGTGTACCCTGCCCGGAGGGATACCGGGACCCCGCCCTGGAGCCAGGCCTGGGGAAGGGGTCCGTAGGCGAGCGCCTGGTGGCCGGGCCTTTTGTTTGCCTTATCCTAATCTGTACAAAAAATTCCTGGTTTTGACCACTGTAAATAAAAACGACTATCGATTTAGAACGCTCCCTGTGGATTCTGCATTATTACACCTGACACCTGACAGGCGCTGTTGAAGTTGTTATATAAATCGTCGCTGAGTGTGAGAAGGGTTATTAGTAGCACAAGCAGTGACTTTATTAATGCACTGTGTGAAATAGCCCTCAATGTGTTGAGAGGTAACATCCTGCTGTCTGACTGCCAGTAGAAACATCTAAAAAAGAAAAAAACATTAATCAGACTGGTAGGTTTTTATTGCGGTTATTAGGCGCTGCCAATAAAGCAGCAAATAAACTTTATAAAAACACTGTCAGGCCTTAATGCAACGTTATCGGCTATTCCAAACATACAGGTGCACCGTGTTGTTGGTGGGTTTAAATGCGGTCAGGACAAAATTAATGAGGTTTTGTATCACTAGTTTAGGACTGGTTAATTATTAATATATATTGACTAACTGATTGTAGGTTTTTTTGTATTTTATGTAATATAAGTATTGAATAAATGTACTTTTATGTTTATTTTTTTTCTATTTATATCTAAGTGAATGTATTATAATCACTGTTTTGATTATAATACAAAACAGCCTGGAGCCAGGTGGCCAGGCATTTGTCCATGGGGTCCGGTCGGGCTCAGCCCGAAAAGGAGACATGGATCCAACCTCACATGGGCCCACCACCCACAGGAGGAGCCATAGAGGTCCGGTGCTATGTGGATCTGGTGGCAGTCAAAGATAGGGGCCTTGGCGGTCCGATCCCCGGTTGCTGAAGCTGGCTATCGGAACATGGAATGTACCACTCTGATGGGGAAGGAACCTGAGCTTGTGCGAGAAGTTGAGAGATACCGGCTAGATATAGTCGGCCTAACCTCAACACAAAGTTTGGGTTCTGGAACCAGTCTTCTCGAGAGGGGTTGGACTTTGTTTTATGCTGGAGTTGTCCCAGGTGAGAGGCGGAGAGCAGGTGTGGGCTTATTAATAGCTCCCCGGCTCTCAGGCAATGTGTTGGAGTTTACCCCCGTGGAAGAAAGGGTTGCTTCCCTGCGCCTTCGTGTTTAGTGAACGGGTCCTGACTGTGGTTTGCGCCTATGTACCAAATAGCAGCTCAGAGTTCCCACTCTTTTTAGAGTCCTTGGAAAAGGTACTGGAGAGTGCCCCTACTGGGGACTCCATTGTCCTACTAGGAGACTTCAACGCTCATGTGGGCAATGACAGCGAGACCTGGAGGGGTGTGATTGACTGGGACTGACCTCAGTTGGAGGAGGAAATCAGCAGTCCTTTGTAAAGTAATATGACTTTAATTTAGCAACATAACAGATATTTAAATTGTTCCCAGTTGTACAGCCAGACTAAGACATCTACATTTGTGGCTTCAACATATTTTGCAACCTAATATAGCAATTGGATTGCATGGCAATATTATATGTGTCTAAAAAGACTTCTGATCCCTGGGCTGTCAAAATCACACAAATGGCAAGGTTTTAGCTGTTTAACAAAGCTACTGTTTAAATTCATGTCCTAACAACTCATCAGCACACAAGCAGCACAAGATAAATCCCAAAAAATTAAATCCATCTATCTCTCTTCAACATTTTCTCATTTGGGAGGCTACACAATGATCTTGACGAGGCAATGCAGCCAGGAATACCAGTTTTCATGGCCAGTTCTCCATAAAATGGCTACAGTCTACAGTCATACTACATGTCTTATGTGTTATAGGAAATTTGGAAAAATCAAGCAATATGGAAGAGAGCTTAGGTAACTTTTTATCTTTGCAAGTACAGATATTGAGTATATTTGTAGAAATTGTCTAAGATTCTTCATAACTCACAGGCCACCTTGTAGCGAGGGGTGTAGAGTAATGTCAATACTAACAATTTAAGATTTTAAAAGCTTTTGTGTTACAGTTCCAATCTTATGAAGAAAAAATACTGTAAAAAAACATTTTCATAATATGGTACCTTTAAGATACAAGACTCCAACCTCCATTAAAGGAAAAAAAACATAAATGTAACAACAGTTTTAGTACTGTGGAACTGATATGCCTTAGAGATTTTTATCACTTCATCAACTGAGTTAGTGAAGTAGCCATATGGGTTCGTATATGCGGTGCTATTGAGGTCACTTTCTCAAGGCATCCATCCATTAATAGCAGAAAGAAGAGAGGCAATCAAAATTGTCTTAATTCAACAGGGGGTGTTCTTACATGTTTACTTCACTGTTTTATTTAGAAGAAAACTGACTTGGCCACCATTATCATTGAAAAGCACCCGGAGACAGGAATAAGGTGGATATGGTTTTCGAAACAAGGGACCCATATTTATGTTGGCTTGTACAACAGTAACAAAGTGAGTGGAGAGAATGGGGAAAAAGAATGAGCCTAAACAAGCTAATAAATGATACCAAAATTGTTGGTTTTCACCATAGTGTCAGACATGCTCTGTTTTGTGTGCTCCTAAAGATTAGTCACAATTATTGTGATTAGTAATGATTATCTCTCTTCCAATCAAATGTCTAACCCTTTAATGTCCTGACAACTTCGGAGCTGATATTAATATAGGCAAAATTAGGATATATTTCTAAGTTATAATATGTAATATACTGTAGTTGATTATTAAGTGTCATTCCGAGATATACAAATACTCAGACTATGACATTTCACAATATGTTCCCTTAAGTTAAGGTTGATAAAATACTTGTACTCCCAAGGCAAATTATTTGATAATTCATCATCCAGCCTTTTCTCTGAGTAAACAAAATCAGACTTTTCCATCAAAGTTGTACAGCGTACATCTTGCTTATCACTAAAGTCCGTCCAAGAACTGGCTCAGACTTATTTTAGGACGTGCCAAATCTAGCTCACTCAGTGCACATTTGTGCTTTGTCTAGAGGGGGTGAGCAGAGGATACAGCTCATGTGGAGACAACCCTGAGTAAAATAAAATGTTAAGCCAAAATATATACTTTAATGTACACAGCACCAATGCTGTATGTTTAAACTGGAGCAATGAAAAATTCCCATTAGGTTATATTTCATGGCCCTGATTGGAAGTTGGCCCCATGCGCAGGTTGGACCTGGTGGAGATGTAGGACACACAGAAAATATACACACACCACTAGCGCAACAACAGTTTAACTCTCAGATATTTTGGAAGCACACAGGCATCTCCTTCAGTAGAGAAATGTGAAAAAAAAACTTAACAGATAAAAGTCAGTGTAGTTCAGTCAAACATAAGGGACGGACTTGCAATTAGTGGGTGGGACTCCGTAAGTGCTTTGGCTGAAAAAGCAATTTTAGAAACTGATCCTGACAGTTAACTTTGGCTCAACCTTCAAAGCAATTTAGAACTGTTTAACATCTGCCAATAGGAAATATTTATCTTCTTATGACTTAGTACAAGAAATCAATATTTTTGACGTATATGTATTAGTGTGTATTTGATTTAAAAAAAAAAAAAAAAAAAAAAAAAAAATGTGGTCACCAGAGGACGAAGCTTTCCTGCATTCATTTGTATATTTTCTACGGTCTTAATATTCTCTCTTTTGTTATCACACACCTTTCTTGTTCACTTCCCAAAGACTTGAGGAGCACAGCTGAAAGGCAGTCCCAGTAGTTATTAGAGACTGTTAAATCAGGGGAAGTTCACCGCAACGCTTGCTTCATCTCTCCAACATTCCTCTGACTTAACACATTTATTATTCTGGACCTCTTGCCCAGGACAGAGGCGAAGGAAACAAGCATTCTTATGTTAGTTGTTTAATCAGTCCACCAAAGACAGAGAGAGATCAGGGAGGCTAAAAGAAGGTCAAACTTAACTTCTGAGCAAATGTATGCGTGTGTCTGTTATGAATGATTTACTAAGCAGGGTCCAACTCAGTGGCTCCTCCTCACATCTTCTCATCGCATGGCTAAATTGATCAACTGCAAGTTTCTGTGACGTATCTTGTTTGGAAAAAAAAGAAATGTGGCAGATTTGTTTAAGACAACACACATGGCAAAGCACAGGAGTGCTTCGCCATTCTCATTTCTCTGTCCTGCTCAGATAGATGCATTTCATTTATGTGATGGAACCTCAAGTACCATAGTGATTTTCCTGGAAATGCTCCCTCTAAGTAGTTGGAATAGTCCAATTAAGTGAACTATAGATATTCGCTAACAGAGATGAAATTCAAGGTCCAGTTAAATATGGCATTCATTATGACATTTAAACCCTTAATTCAAACCCTTTGTAACAACAGTACACATATGGTTTTTCTGTGACTCAGCACGTGATTCCCTTGGACATTCACCTTTGAAGGAAATGCTTACCTAAAAGGGAAATTTTAGTATCTACTCACCCCTGGGCCAAAGGGAAATCTGGTTTAGTTTCTTACGCTGAAAATATAAAGCACACCAGTAATGCTTCATTCCCCTAAACAGGAGAAGAAGCTGAACCTCAAAAGACTCTATGCCAGGGGTCACTTATAGGCGGACTGCAGTCTGGATCTGAACCCAGTAACCACACTGTCCAGACCCACCAATAACCAATAAATCATTGATACAATGACTGTCACATTTCGATGGAGCATTTCAAATTGAACTGAGACATTTTTTCTAGTCTTTACATGATTGAATTTGCAGAGCAGGAAACTCACAGACCAATGCAATAATGATGACTTTTAGCCAAATCTGTTCTGATCAATTCTGAAGCGCCTTGCAATGGCACTAAATGAGTTACACACAAGGGAGAGAGGGGGAAGAATAAATAGTTAAAAGTGAATCAGAGAAACACCAGTAAGATATAAAGTAGGAATGTCAGTTTCATAACCATAAGAATTGTAAAAACTGCAATAACTACGGTGTCCTGCAACTTGCTGTTTGTATGCACTGTGATGTAAAATGTACTGTCGCAAGTCATGTTTTGTTAGTTGTTAGTTAGTGTTCCAACACATTAAAAAACATGTCATACCATCTTTAAGATAATCATTCATTCAAGTATGCCAAAATCAAGCTAAAAATTAAACAAGTTAATGAATGCTGGCCTTAAAACTATTTATTTTATTAAGTTCTTCAATAATAAAATTATACTCATCAGAGAAAATATCCTACACTTCACAGATTCCAGTTCAGCAACAGGAATTATAGAGGTTGTTATTAGTCCTGATATGTGTTTGGAAAGCTTCCATCCAATTGACCTTCTTGAACTAACGACAACATTATCTGCATCTAAATCGTCAACCTGTATACTAGACCCCATACATACTAGGCTGCTCAAAGACGTTTTACGCTTAATTAGCACTCCGCAGGTTACGTGTCCCAGTCTTTTAAAGTAGCTTTAATTAAACCGCTCCTAAAAAAAACCTACCCTAGACCCAGAAGTTCTAGCCAACTATAGACCAATATCCAACCTCCCCTTTCTTTCAAAGATTCTAGAGAAAGCATTAGCTAAACAGCTTTGTGGCTTTCTTCAGGATAATAGTATATTTGAAGACTTGCAGCCAGGTTTTAGAAAGCATCACAGCACTGAAACAGCACTGGCAAAAGTTACAAATGACTTCTCTACTGCATCTGATGAGAGAATTCTCTCTATACTAGTCATATTAGATCTTAGCACAGCTTTTGACACTATTGATCGTCACATCTTACTAGAGGATGGAACAGTAAATTGGCATTAAAGGATCTGCTTTAAAATGGTTTAAGTCCTACTTATCTGATAGATATAATTTTGTTCATGTTAATGATGAATCATCAAGACATGATAAGGTTAGTCACGGAGTCCCACAAGGTTCTGTGCTTGGAACAATACTATTCACTCTATACATCCTTCATTTAGGTAATATTAGAAAGCACTCCATACATTTTCACATACTTATCAACGAAGCCAGATGAAACCCATCAGTTAGCTAATCTACAGACATGTCTTAAGGGACATTAAAAACTGGATGTCTCATAACTTTTTATTGTTAAACTCTGACAAAACTGAAGTAATTGTGCTGGTCCCTAAACACATTAGAGACTTTTAAAATTTTAGAATTTTAAAAACTCTTCAGTTAATCCAAAATGCAGCAGCGCGTGTACTGACTAGAACTAATATCAGAGACCATATTTCCCCCATACTGGCTTCTCTGCACTGGCTCCCAGTTAGGTTCAGAATAGAATTTAAAATCCTTGTCCTCACCTCAAAGGTATTCATGGTCAGACACTATCTTATCTTAAAGAGCTCATAGTACCCTATCACCCATCCAGAACCTTAGGCTCCCAGGATGCAGGGTTATTGGTGATCCCAAAAATCTCCAAAGGTAGAATGGGAGGCAGAGCTTTCAGCTAACAAGCTCCTCTCCTGTGGAAACATCTTTCAGTCTTGGTGCATGAGGCAGACGCAGTCAGATTTCAAGAGTAGGTTAAAAAAAGCTTCCTTTTTGATAAATTTAGGGCTGGCCTGTCTAGCCCTTAGTTATGCTACTATAGGCATAGGTTGCTGGGGAAACACTCCATAAAGCACTGAGCTCTCTTCCCTGCCCCCTCTGAGTCAGACTCCATCTCAGCTGCTCTAAATGTCCATAACCTTACACTAACTTTACTTCTTCCCCATACTCTTTGTGCTTTATCATCCTGCAGGTCTTTCTAGGTCGCAGTGGGAGCTGCTGCTGTGGTTCTGCCTGATGCCTACTGCGCAAAGTAGGACAAGAGATCTTGTGATTTGGATCCTACACTGGATTTCTAAGTGTAAATCGGGATCCCCAGATCACAGTGGCTTCTGGACCAATAGATTACACCTCCTTCTGGATCACTACACCTATCCCTGGATTTATAGATTCCACATACTGTAGGACTCGTTGAGTACATCAGCAACACTCAGATCTTGCTACATGGACTATAATGACTCCTGGACCAATTGACTACATCGCGGCAGGAGCTGCTGTTGTGGTCTTGCCTAACAACTACTGCTCAAATTAGGACAGGAGATCGTGTGACTTGGATCCTAGTCTTGATGGCAAAGAGAAAAACTAGATCCATGGATTACAATGACTACTGGACCAACAGACTATGACTGCGTCTGGATCACTAGACTTCCCATATATTTGGATTTATAGATTCCACAGACTCATGGACGTTTTATACATTCTTAGTAAACTGTAAATTATCATGTAGTTGTGTTCTGTACAAGTGACATCTATCCTCCCTTTCTCTTTCTATCTTGCCATTTACCATTAAAAATACATTTTAAACAGCCAAATGTTACACTATAAAAACTGGATATAATTGATGATCATAATGAATATTTCAGTTCATCAGCTACTGTGTATTACAAATCTTCTGAAATTATACTGAATTATTATTTTGGCTTTAAAAGGCAGCTACGGTGAATGTTAAAATGTTCAATAATTTTACTATGAAAGGCTAGATTCACCTTTTGTGAGGACCAAAAACATGTGTAAAAAAATATTTAATTTAAAGAAATGCTTGTGTGTGTCTTTAGCCGTCTCTAGTATATAGTATATTGTTTATCATTAAAACCATGAAAACTCACAATAATCATGACACCAAAATCTCATATTGTGACATCCCCATTCTAGACCTTGGCTTCAGGAATTTGTTTCTATCTGGATCTCTGATGTTTTGTTGATTATCCCTGTTCGATACAGTAGGCTAGGCCAAAGTAATCTTTCCCCACGCATGTTATCCAGATTCACATTCTTGGTGTCACCATCTGGCATTTTAAGCCTTTCCTTTAGCGTTTGATGAGCAAAGCCTCGCACCCTGTATGTATTCTCTCGATGTAAAGTGTCTACATTATTTGGTTAACATATATGCTTTGTGGTATTATATGCTTGTGTGTCAAATTGGATGCAGACTCAACCCCAACCTTCACCCCTGAAGCCATTCTTTCACAAAATGTTCTATTACATCATCTGTAACTACCAGAGACAGTTTTACATTGCCTTGTCAATCTCTGCTTGATGCCTAAGGGTTTACCATGTGTGTATGGTTGAGATGCGATGCAGAGATTGTGACAAAACCTTAATACTGTGCTTGATGACCTGGGTTGGATACTACTATTAATTTTAAAAAAAGGAAAACTTTTACCACACTTTAAATCCAGGAAGACGTGAGTGAGAAATAAACTTGTGTTTTGCTTTTCATTCCCATTTTCAACTCAAGTCTTTGGACAGCATTCATCCTGTCCTACGTAATTAATGACAAGGAGATTAACATGATGGTTCTGAGGTCTTGTTTCTCTATAGAGCAGCATTGTCATTTAATCTTGTAACAGGTTAAGTTCTCCCATTTTTAGGAAGCAATGAATATTTTTCCTCATCACATATAACCAAAATGTTTTCAACATCTTAACTTGTCTTTCACAGATACAGAATAAAAACAGATTAGATTTGAATGAGTTCCAATTTATACATCCATCATTCATACATTTATTTTTTTTTAAAAACTGAATTAGTGATTTTTAAAAAGGTGGTGTATAGTGTTCAGTTGTGTGAAGGCACAGCGGATATAAGGAGTGGTCCTAGGGGCACTGACACACAGTGAAAACATATTTCTTTATTGACTTATTATTTACAGTGGAGACCCAG
This sequence comes from Mola mola, assembly GCA_001698575.1. Taxonomy (NCBI): domain Eukaryota; kingdom Metazoa; phylum Chordata; class Actinopteri; order Tetraodontiformes; family Molidae; genus Mola; species Mola mola. Next base: position 7,722,418 of record KV751342.1, read on the forward strand.
GTAACAACTCAATTATGGGTTAAAAGACACTGGAGAAAAAAAAATGAAAGGATGAAAAAAACATAGTTAGGGTTGTCCCCTTACAGCTTCTTCTTTTGAACGTTGTGTTATAGTATTTGATGACTGTGAAACAGATAACACATTAAAAACAAATTGCTAAAAATATGAAATACATTTACATATGATTTTGTTATATTTAAACATTATGTAAATTAATTCAAATGTCACGTTTGCTGGCGCAGAGTGGGGAGAATTACATCTGCATAGGATTAGTATTAAATTTAAATGCAACAAAAGATGATTAATAAGTGATTTTAAAAT
>KV751342.1:7723976-7772197 GCA_001698575.1 Mola mola
CGATGAAAGGGTAGAGGCTTAGTAAAGTATTTTTTTATTTTTTTAGAAAAAAAAATACTAAATCTACATTATTTCTCTTCTTTATCCATGATAAACACACAATCTGAGAATAGATCATGATAACTACTTAAATGCATGTATACATTTGAAGACTCTGTCAATAATAAAGTTAAATCATGACATTAGTATGGTATGAATATTTTTGGTGATAAAGTCAAGCTGGGTGCTCTACGAGTACTGCACCATTTTACAGACAAATAACTGAGAAGTCTGAACATTTTGTTTTGTATTGCTGTTAATAAAGGTAAGTCTCAATGGTTTATCTGTTTAGGAGTGTCCTGGAGTCCATGTTGAACCTCCCTGCCTGCAGAGGAAATATGTTATAACAAACAGTTGACCTTGGACAACCCTAAGTTCATCTATTCACTAATTAACACTCATTAATGTTAGTCATTATAGTGCATTTATTGTGTACCTCTCTTTTACTGTTTATTTTAATTTTTAAACCACTGTCAAGGGGATTGTTTTGTCTGGTGTTTACATTTGTTTGTCTTTCAATTTCCGGGATCAGCAAAAAAATGACTGAATTTCAACAAAACCTGCTTATGTTTATATACGCATTAGGTTTATGTGAGTACAATCCCTGGAATGGAGCAGCGAAAAAAAACATGTTACCAACACACACTGCAGCAATAATCAAGTTAGGAAAACAATTGTGCTCGTCCTGCTGGATACGCCACTAAATTAACCTCTGATCAAAGGTTTTTGTTTTCACCTGTCTGTTTACTCATTGGCTGATTGGTTTGTTTACTCATTTACACATTGGCTGATTGGTATGTTTTTGTACACAAAATCTACAAGGTGGGTTTAAAGTTAGTATGAGGATGAGGGATAAACTAAAAAAAACACCCATTACAATGTTTGTATTTAAAGGGACTATTTGCTCTTGGCTGGGATATGCAAATGTGGATAAATGTTGAGGAAGCAGGACAGAAAATTAAGCAAATGTGTCAACATTGTCAATAAAATGTGTTGCATTTTAATAGTAGGATAAAAAAATGTAGGTTTTGTTGAGTGATCTGTTTGGAAACCCTGCCGACAGTATGCAGTCTGGGTAGAGACAAGAGTTAGCGTAAAGTAAATGACTTGCTGTGAATTGTAAGGACCGCTGCATCCCCTTTTTTATTTGCTGCTAGAAGCTGTTTATTTTTGTTTATCCATTCTTGTTGCTAGTTTGGGTTGTCGCTTGCCATGCAAAATACTTCGCTTCTCTAACGCGAACAAACCAGTGGATGGTGGATGAGGTTCAGTTCACCTACCAACCTCTGAGGGATGGAAAAGCCAATATTGTGTATCCCCGACTGTTCTACCTCATGCCACTTAAGATCGTCTCCAGCATAAGATCGCTCTTTCTCTCTTCTCTCTCCCTCTTCTTCCTTGCCTTTTGACTAACCCACACCTACATGCACACTCATGCACTGTTCTAAGCCATGCATATCCCTCTGAGCTTTTGCAGAGTTTATAATTGCACAAAATGCCCCTAGCTAGCCAGAGGAGTCAGTGTGATCAACCTCACTATGTGCCAACGTGTGTGTTTTAAGGGAGCACGTGGAGCTAGCGGGATTGCAACCACTGTTGGCATGAGATAGAACAGTTGTAGCTACACAATATTCGCTTTTCCATCCCTCAGAGGTTGGTAGGTGAACTGAACCTCATCTACCATCCACTGGTTTGTTTGCGTTAGAGAACGAATTATTGTGCATGGCAAGCGACAACCCAAACTAGCAACAAGAATGGATAAACAAAAATAAACAGCTTCTAGTAGCAAGCAAAAAAGGGGATGCAGCGGTCCTTACAATTCACAGCAAGTCATTTACTTTAAGCTAACTGTATTGTCTCTACCCAGACATAGCTCTCTTACTTTGAGTCGCTTGGAGCGACTAGCGTGCTTCCCAGTGCTTTGTTAATCTGTCAATCCCAGTGAGTGCAGGGGCGGCTGTAGTGTCCTACAGCAGGGTGGATTTTGCTGTCCTCGGCAGCACAAGATCAGCAGAGTCAACTCTATTGAAGAAGCAAGGCCTTGGCGAATCCATCTTCTCCTGGAGAAAAGATTGTCTCCGTATCTGCAGTTAAGGACGAACATCTGGTTTGCTCAGTGACCTCCGAGGATCCAAAAAGCATTCGGAAGAAACACTCGAAGCAGTCTTTTACTCATCCGGCAAGCTAAGAACTGTGGCCAAGTTCGGAAGAATTCAATTGTTTGATTTATGTGCTCCCTTGCAGTAACAGTTGCACAAAGTTATTGCTCCTTCTAACAACTCGTCACATGGGGATTGTGGAGAGTGGCGCAGCACAGCAATAGTTATGATGTTAGGGACATCATGGGGATTCTGGTCAAGGCAGAACCAATGGGAGGCAAAGGTTTGAATTTACGTCCAAAATTGCACCCAGGAGTGATATACAGATCTTTGGATTTTGGGTGCGCATCTATTGATCTTTGACTCTCCTGGTTTGTGCGGACTTCTCCATTGTTTGCAACATGTGGTAGTGGTCCCAAAAATCCTAAAAGTATAATTTGTATCATTGATTTGCTCATTCCCAGGTCAGATTGGACTCCACCAGTGCTGCCGTTTGTCACATATTCTGTTCATAATTTTCTGGACAGAATTTCTGAGTGCAGCCACGTGGGGTGCAGGTTCGGTGGCTTCAGGATTTCTTCTGTTGGGGCTCAGGTATGTTGACATGTGGCTGTTCACACAGACCACCATTTATGTTTAGAATACGAGGCAACAACTAAGTGGTTGAATTTGGCTACCAAAATTAATCAATAATTATCATAGATAACTAATGATTAACCCTTCATGAGCCGCCACCTTACCGTGGTGGAGGGCTGTGGGTGCCCGTATGATCCTAGGAGCTATGTTTTCGGGGGCTGCTTGCCCCTGGTAGGGTCATTGAAGGCAAACTGGTCCTAGGTGAGGGACCAGACAAAGTGTGGTTCAAAAAGACTCCTATGATCATGACTACCAAAGACTTGTGCACCCTGCCCAGAGGGGTACAGGGACCCTGCCTGGAGCCAGGCCTGGGGAAGGGGTCCAAAGGCAAGTGCCTGGTGGCCAGGCCTTTCCCCTGTCAAAGTCCAAAAGGGAAACATGGGTCCTGTCCTCCAGCGGTCCCACCACCCACAGGAGGAGAAATAGGGGGTCCGATGCTACGTGGATTGGGTGGCAGTCAAAGGCATAGGCCTTGGCGGTCCAATCCCCGGTTGCTGAAGCTGGCTACTAGAACATGGAAAATTACCTCTCCGGTGGGGAAGGAACCTGAGCTTGTGTGAGTGGTTGAGAGATACCGGCTAAATATAGTCAGGCTCACTTCAACACACAGTTCGGGTTCTGAAACCAGCATTCTTGAGAGGGCTTGGACTCTTTTCTTTGCAAGAGTTGTCCTAGGTGAGAGGCGGTGAGCAGTTGTGGGCTTATTAATAGCTCCCCAGTTCTCAGCCAGTGTGTTGGAGTTTACCCCAACTACCATAGTAGTTCCAACTACCAGGGGATCACACTCCTCAACCTCCCTGGGAAGGTCGGCTCCAGTGTGCTGGAGAAGAGATTCCGGCTGTTAGTCGAACCTCAGATTCGAGAGGAGCGATGTGGTTTTCCTCCAGGCCATGGAACGCTGGATCAGCTCTATACCCTTGCGAGGGTAGTGGAGGGGACATGGGAGTTTTTGCCCAACATGTGTTTTGTGGATCTGGAGAAGGTTTATGATTGTGTCCCTCAAGGTGTCCTGTGTGGGGTGCTCTGGGAGTATGATGTAGATGGCCTTTTGTTAAGGGCCATTCAATCTCTGTATTGTCAGAGCCAGAGCTTGGCTCGCATTGCCGGCAGTAAGTTAAAATTTTTCTCAGTAAGGGTTGGTCTCTGCCAGGGCTGCCCTTTTTCACCAGTTCTGTTAATAATCTTTATGGACAGAATTTCTAGGCGCAGCCTACAAAAACAATTCACATATAGATTTTTACGCTCCAAATTGAGGCAACTATACTAAACTTGGTCACCAACAAGAGAAACAATAACACAACCTGTCATCTCAGCAGAACACTTGCAGAATTTACAGCAAAAAATGTCATAGCAACGACAGCAAGTTTTACTGTGATTGAAATGTTTTTCAGAAGGCACATTTTTGAAGCAGTGAATGCTTAAGGTATCTATATAAAATACTTAATATTGAGAGTCTTACACTTGAGCGTCTGCTTCCAGAGTTAATTATTGTTATTAAATTATTACTAAAACTGAATCTTTATGATTATTATTTTTGTATTTACATTTCAGTCTATCCCTAAAGCTGTTACAGGGCAAATAAAAAAGTTATTTTGGAAAATCAAAGGGCTTCATTAGTTCTCTCAGTTTTATGTTATCTTCCCTGTTTTGTTGGAATCCATCAGATGCAGCTGCCTGGATGAGTATTGTATTTTGCTCATCAGATGAAAAATGGGCATATTCATTTCTGGTGTCAGTGGGTTGAATGCTGCAGCACAATAAAAAGATGACAGGAAGCATTCCTTCCTGACTCATCCCAGAGGGGGCGGACCTAATAAAAGTGATATAAGTAGCCTGTCATTAAACCCATGTTGTGAGCACTGCAGCCGCTGTTGTTATTTTTATTCTATCTGCAACAATAAAATGAAAGCCACTGTTTGTGAAGCAAGAGATTCCTCATTCAGTCAGAAATCATGTGCAGGCCTGTGGGTTGTGCTGGCTGTAAGTATATATTGTTTCTGCCGGATGTGGTTTTATTGCCAGTGTCTTTTCATTATCTTCGCTAGGTGCTGTTAAATCTTTTTATTTTCTGTTTGTCAATTAAATTATCGGGACAGCAAGTTTATCAAGAACAGACTGCTCATAATTCAAATCTTACTGAAGCCATGTTGGGTCAGATGTAAATAAAGTGGAAAAAAAGCCATAGAAACTATTATAATGCTTCTTTGATTATCAATACAGTATGAATTGAAATTATACACAGATTAAGGTCAAAATAATTAAGCCCACTGGAAATACGATTTGTTGTATGTTTTCATCATCTGTAAAGCATTTAAGATTCCATCACCTGTCTACTGCCAACCATCATTTATCTGCTTTTTCTGCTCACCAGCCACTCTTACCTCCTCAGCTCATTCTCTCTTACCTGTGCTGCCAGCTGCAATTCGTCAGCCATCACTAGCACTCTATCAGAATGTTTTTTTGTGCTTTGTTTGCGGACTGACCTCTCATTATTGACCCTGCCTACCTCAGACTAGCAATAAAGTCTACTTCAGCACTCTGGAATCTGTTTTGCTGCCACCCCTGGCTGTTTGGTGTTCTGCTGCATCTTTATTATTAAGTGAATCAAATGTTTGGATTGCAATGAACCTTTTAAGAGTCAACCTGTTTATTCCCTGTCTTGATTTGGAGCCACATTGTGATTAACTTCAAATAATTACTTTGAGCTATAACTAATCTGTTGCTCCCTTTGTTTGCTGATGTAACCCAAGAGTTTAAACCTGCAATAATATGTAACTTTACTAAGGGGACGAAAGTGAACTGGACAAGTGGCACTTGAAGTCTTGATGGAGAGCTACCACTCCAATTTTGAGGACAGCTATACTGCCATTTTCAATTGTTTTGTGTGCGTCTAAGTATTTATTCCACCTCTGGCAGAAATACAAATTATTGTACTTTTTTATTAAGTTTTTAAATCATATATACAGTATTTAGTTTGAAAGAAGTTGTGCCTGTACAGTGTATTAATAAAAGCTAAATGAAAAGGAGGGAGAGGAGGTCTCTGCTGTGCTGTTATTAAGGTTATGTCTCAAGCAGTGGAGAGCAGCAGCAGCACAGAGAAAAACTCTCGCTATACAAAACGTATGCACAGATTTCCTTCATTCGGCAACAGTCTTAAAGAGCAACCTTCATTTGTTCTTCCTGTAGGTCAACATAAGAAGGTGCACGGCGCAATGTAGTTAAACCTCAAATTCTGGTTTTACATTGTTTGTCATCTTGATACGCATTTCATCAAAGTGCTGCATTTGTGAATATATGACTCTCTAAAATAGGTAAATAAGTATAGCAATGGTCTTAAAGTGACTCATTACTATATAGCTTAACAACAATTAATGGTCGTGTCTGTGGCAACAGAAATTGTGACACACCTTGTTTATATTTTTGATGTCGCCCCAGAAAATAATCAGAAGCATATTACTTATTTGTGGTTGCCCAATTAGTAGTAATGGGATGTGTACGTTATTGCATGTTAGTTTTTTAATGCTGCAGTGTCAGGTCAGTTGGTCTCATTGTTACCACTTATCGGTGCCCAACTCCATGATGGTGTAGACTGTTCATCACATACGTTCTGCATTTTTTGTGTCTTCAAAATCTAAACAAAGGAACATTAAGAAAATTCATACTTGACAATTTGAGGGCAGTGACTCAATGCTACAATATGTTTTTAAATTACACTAAGTATAACTTTGTTTATTTATTTAATTGTCTTGTTCAAGCACCATTTTATCTTAAAGAGCTCATAGTACCCTATCACCCATCCAGAACCTTACGCTCCCAGGATGCAGGGTTATTGGTGATCCCAAGAATTTCCAAAAGTAGAATGGGAGGCATAGCTTTCAGCTATCAAGCTCCTCTGTGGAAACATCTTCCAGTCTTGGTACTGGAGGCAGACACACTCTCTGATTTTAAGAGTAGTCGTAAAACCTTGCTTTTTTGATAACGCTTATAGTATGGGTTGGCCTATCTAGCCCTTAGTTATGCTGCTATAGGCTTAGGTTGCTGGGGGAACACTCCATATCCTTACACTAACATTACTTCTTCCCCGGAGTGTTTGTGCTTTATCATCCTGCAGGTTTTTCTAGGTCGCAGTGGGAGCTGCTGCTGTAGTCCAACCTGATGCCTACTGCTTAAATTAGGACAGGAGATTCTGTGATTTGGATCCTAGGCAAGGATGGCTTCTGGACCAAGAGACGACACCTGCTTCTGGATCATTACACTTCACATATCCCTGGATTTATAGATTCCCCATAGTCTTGCACTCAGTGACTACACTGGCAACACTCAGATCTTAATACATGGACTATAATAACTCCTGGACCAACAGAGTACACCTGCGTCTGGATCACTAGGATTCCCATAAATGGGGATTTATAAATTCCACAGACTCTGGTACTCATGGATGTTCTATATATTCTAAGTAAACTGTTATTATTATGTTGTTGTGTTCTGTACAACTGACATTTATTGCACATCTGTCCATCCTAGTAGAAGGATCCCTCCTCTGTGGTTCTTCCTGAGGTTTCTTATTTTCCCTGTTTAGGGTTTTTTAAGTTTTTCCTCATCCGGTTCAAGGGTCTAAGGACAGAGGGTGTCACATCTGTACAGTTTGTCAAAGCCAAATGAGATAATGTATATATTGTCATTTTGGGCTATACAAATAAAATTTGATTTGATTTGATTTACTCTATATTTTCATATATTTGTATATGTATATGTATTTCCTCTTCTAGTATATATAAAAAAAAAACTCTAATATGCTTATCATGTCATAGGTTATGACATCTAGTTGCTGTAGCCCATACTGAAGCCTAATTATTGCTATGGTTGTTCCAACTTTCCGCCACGGAAAACCAGTGTCTTTGATAAAATGCATTGCTACAAGTGGGCCAAAATAGAAACAAATACCAGTATAAAAAAATTACTATAATGTTTTACTGCAGTGTGTGAATGCCTTTAGCAAGGTGAAAAAATTCCTTAACTTCTTAATGACTAGGTGAGTTATATAATGATAAATCTATAATAATGCATGTTTCATGTAGGTTCCATTGTAATCTGGAGAACAAATGGGCTTCAGCCCGGATGTAAATATATTAGCAAATTGCACTCCCCTCATTCAGCCACAGCTGTACCAGTCGCTTCATATTTTATAATAGTCTCACATAATTAGAATGAAAATTACATTTCGATCATTATACTCTTACTGCTGCTATCAGGCAGAGCATTACAAGGTTTGTACATTCAGACAGCTCTTTCTAAGAAAGAGGACTGCGGAATGAAAGAGCCTTTAAGAAGTGGCAGAGAGTGCAGAACATCAGCACAACAACAACAACGATGGGCAGCTGTGGCTCAGATGGTAGAGCAGTTGTCCAGTGATCAGAAGGTACCTGGTTCGATCTCCCTGACACTGAACCCCAAATTGCTCCTGATGCTTCGCAGTCAGTGTATGAGTGTGTGAATGGTTAATGCTCCTGATGAGCAGGTGGCACCTGCAAGGAAGTTTACTGCCACTAGTGTGATGATAGTTACCAAAACAGTTTTGCACCAGTTAACCTTGAACAACTTATCTCAACAATTACCATTGTTCTGAATATGACGATCCTGGATATAATACGACCCCCCTTTTTCAAAACAGATTTTTGGAAGAAAGGCTTTTTAATGACAAATCGTGTTTTAATGACAAAAAACATTTTATTTGAAAATACGGATAAAACAAATTGATAAAAAAAAAACAATGTAAAACAAGACAACATAGTGCAATAGTGCAGCCCATATTACAATGGAGAAAAAAATTATATAAAATAAGGTATTAAGGGTTATAACATCCAAACGAAATAGGTATTTTGCGTCCTATATCTCAATGAACACATCTTAACAAAACAATAAGCTGTTTTACAGGTCCAAAGCAACCACAAACTTGCAGCCTTTCAAATTTTCAATAATTGATCCACTAGTCAGGTGGATTTGACAGAGAGGAAAAATCAAAAACAGTCCTTATTACAATATAACAAAATATCAGTGCAAAGTGTTACATTTTTCTCCCTGTCATGTAAAGACATTAGACTGTCTATTCGTCATTAGCAGCATCTTCAGCCTCAATGGGTTCACTCTCACTATCCTGCTCATTGTCACTGACTGTCACTGCATCCCCCTGCCCAGTCTCTTCTCAGGACTCCTTCCACAAAACATCATCCTTGCTGCCATCCAACGCATTTGATATGCAGCATCACTTTAACCTGTTGATGATGCTCTCAGGGGAAACGGCAGGCTTGCTTGTAGGATCCATTCACAGAGCACATGTACTGCAGGGTTCATGATTTTTCCAATCGGGGTTAGGGCATAATCACCAGCCAGGAGCCACTTTATTTATTACGCAGATTATCCTTAAATGACTTGTTGACAGCCATATCAAACACCTGTAGCTGGCTTGTCATCCTGCCTGGAGTGATCACTAGGTCTCTGTTCATCTCGCGCAGTGTTTTTTTTTTTTTTTTTTTGACAGGTTCAGTCAAGTGTCTGCGGAGTGCATCTAACCCTAGCATGTTCCTCTTCTTTCTGAGTCGCACTCGCCATCCGCCCCACACAACTTTGAGCCAGTCCACCACAAGTTCAGTCTCCATCCAGCCCTTTTCCTGGGCACGCATGATAATGTCAGGTGATGTTGCCTCTTTTGGTATAGTCTTGCATTTCAAAAATCACATATGGGGGCAGCTTGGTCCCATCAGCCAGGCATGCCAACATGACAGTGACACGCTGGTAAGACAACAGATTCTCATCGAAGTCGTTGGGTAGGTGCTGGCCAAGTGTTGTCCTGCAGCCGACAGAAAGGCCAGTGCGTTGCATCGTTCTTTTACACCAGCTAAGGCTCGCTTTATATTCAGCTCTTTAGCCACCTCCAAAGCTTTCAGGTGCATTAAGGCTATTGTAACAAGCATACCACTGTTACATTTTTCAGCAACATACTCTCACACTCGCCTGCCAAATGCTCTGAAGCCACCACTTTGGGGCTGCAAAATGCTTTTCGCTGAGTGTTGGTATTTTTGAGACGCTCTTTCTGGTTACGCCATCTTGGCATGTCACACTCTGTGACTCCATATAATTTGGCTGCTTTAACATTCTTAGATGCCTTGGCATCATTCACCACCATAGTTCTAAAATTGGCATCATAACTTTTCCTGATTTACTTGCTAACTTGAACAGCCGGTGAACGCGTCTCTCAGGTACATCACCCTTCTCTGCCATTTTTTAAGGTAACGTTACCTGTCACTGTAGTGAAGATTTGTGGAATGACAAAAGAGAGACAACGAAGTGATTGACTCTTGTTTGGCGCCATGTATTGTTTGGAGGGAATATTGACCACAGACGATAAAATACACACACAGAATTAAGGTCCTGAAAATAAGACCATCCCATTTTTTCAAAGGGGATTTTCCAGGAAAAAATATCATCTTATATTCAGAACAATACAGTATTTCTTCTAAACCAGCTACATGTATTCTAGACCCAATTCCTACCAAACTACTACACATTACCCCTAATCAGCACTTTTCTCTTAGATTTGATTAACTCATCCCTGATAACAGGCTATGTACCACAGTCCTTCAATGTAGCTGTAATCAAGCCTCTTTTTAAAAAGCCAACATTTGATCCTAAGGTTTTGGCAAACTACAGACCAATATCTAACCTTCCCTTAATGTCTAAAAACTTACAGAAATTGGTAGCAAATCAGTTATGTGATTTTCTACAAACTAATAACTTATTTGAAGTTTTCCAGTCAGGTTTTTGAAAGTTTCATTGGCCAGAGTCTGCAGTAATCAAAGTAACAAACGACCTTTTAATTGCATCTGATGAGGGACTTCTATCTGTACTTGTTCTGTTGCATCTTAGTATGGCATTTTACACCATCGACCATCAGATCCTAATAGAGTGATTAGACAACTTAATTGGCATTGAGTGAGTGGCATTAAATTGGTTTACACCTTATTTATCTGATAGAAATCAATGTGAAAATGTTAACAATGACTCTTCTATGTACACCAAAGTTAGCTATGGAGTCCCACAAGGATCAGTATTAGGGCAAATTGTTTTCATTTTATATATGTTTCCTCTAATTAATATTATCAAAAACCATGATATTAATTTCCACTGCTATGCAGATGACACCCAGCTGTATTTATCCTTCAAACCTAACGAAACCAACAGACTAGCTAAATTTTACGCGTATCTTAAATATATTAATATGTGGATGACCTGCAATTTTTTGCTGCTCAATTCAGATAAAACTGAAATTATTGTCCTTGGTCCTACACACCTCAGAAATAAATTATTGAATGATATTGTAACTCTGTATGACATCTCCTTAACCCCTAATAGCACTGTAAGAAATCTGGGAGTTGTCTTTGATCAGATCTTTGATCAAATCTCTAAATGTGCCCTTTTTTTCATTTACGTAATATTGCAAAAATCAGTAAATTTCTGTCTCAAAATGATGCAGAAAAATGAATCCGTGCCTTTGTCACTTCCAGGCTTGACCACTGTAACTCCTTATTATCTGGCTGTACTACCAAGTCACTAGAGACCCTCCAACTGATTCAAAATGCTGCTGCTCGTGTACTCACTGGAACACGAGAAATATAGTATTTCTCCTGTTTTGGCTTCTCTGCATTGGCTTCCAGTGAAATCCAGAAATAGAGTTTAAAGTTTGGAGTTTTTCCTCACCAGGATCGAGGGTCTAAGGGTAGAGGGTTTTGTTATTTAAAAATTGTAAAGCCCTCAGAGGCAAATTGTTATTTGTGATTTTGGGCTATAACATTTAACTTGATTAAACTTGATTGATTAATTGATATGCCTCAGTGCATTTTATGGATTCACAATCTGTAGCAAGAGTCAAAAAACAAGTTAATGTGTTCTATGTTATCTTCTTCTGCTTATCTTGCATTCATCTCTCACTAGCAAAAGGAAGAGGTACTAGTATAATCAAATATTTTCTTTGAAGTCCAAGAGTGCTCTAACGTATTTGACCTTATTTTAACAACAATGATTCATGATTGTGAGGTATAGGTTGGATTTAAAAAACATTATCGAAATGGTGAGCAGGGTTTTCATGTTTGTCACCTCTTCATGCTGTGTCCATCTGACTGTGTGGGTATGAATGTGTGCATATACTATATACATGTGTGTGTGATACTAATGGGAGTGTAGCCAAGTCCACTCCAAAAGGCCAATGATCCTCTCAGTAGGTCGATCCAATAACTCTGGGATAGAGTTGTCATTACTCATTGTCCTGGTCAACACCCTCTCCACAAGACTCTCATTTTGTCCCATCTCCCTGACTATATCTCTATTAGTCTTCATTTCTCCTTTTATGGCCAAGACCCTCTCAGCCCAATGAGCTCCTGCTCTCATTTTATTCACATTGGATTTATCTACAGAATCGACACAGCTGGCAGCCTCCAGCCTCCAGCCATAAGCTTCCCCATCACTTACTAAGGCCTAATAACATAACACATACACAGAAGGTAAGGGAAAGAAACAATAATTATGAATGTTAAACATTTTTACTTAATAAGATAAGTAACATAAGTAGTCAACATAATGACATGTTGGAGATTAAATGCCAAATTTTGCAGAAACTTAGTGTGATTCATTAAATAACCTTAAGTTGTGGAACCAAAGAAACACAATTTTCCAAAAAACTGTGTAGGGTAGTCAAGTTGTTTAAAAGGAAAAGGCTGATAAAATGATATTAACACATTCTCATACCTTGTAGAGAGGCCCCAGGGCCGTGATGGTCTGGATGAAAATATTTAAATTTTTATCAGTGACAAACTATCGTAGGGCAGTGGTAACATAGAGAATGACCCTTCTGTTTGTCACAATATCAGATTATTTTTGAAAACATATAATTTTGTGAGGATTAATAAAGAAAGAGTGAGAACGCAACAAGGTTAATTTCAATCTAAAAATATATTTGTATTATTAAAACTAAATACAGTATGTAATATGTTAAATAGGGTATATTGTCCCACTCCAATAGTCACAATGCTATCAACTTGTTACGGTGTGTGTGTTGGCCTGGGCGTGGCTCTCCTTGCTCACGGCTTTACATGCCTATCTAGAATCAGCTCATCACCTGTCCCAGTCTGCTCACCTGCCTCATCAATTCATTAGCCTGCAGTATATCTACCCTGGCTCTTCACCCACTCATCGCCAGATCGTTGTATCCACTTAAGTGGTAGTTTACGCACAGGCGTTGTCTCAAGATTTTTTACTAGTTGTTTGTGTACTGTTGTCTCTCTCTCCAGTACTCCTGGACCACTACTCGCCTGCCTGCCTGCCTGCCTACTTGCCAGCTCTCCAACCCACGACCGCCTGCTTCCTCCTGCCAGCCCTCGCCCCTCTTCCTCACTCATCTCAGCCCTCCAGTCCTCTGCCTCGGACTGCTTCATTCCCACGTCAGCCACCTCTTCCCTAGCAATAAAGCCTACTTCAGCCATACCCACATTGGTCCGTGTCTGCGTTTGGGTCCACCTCACTACACTCAAAACAACATTTATCATAAAGTGACAGGATAAGCGGTAGAAAATGGATGGATGGATGGATGAATGATATCACATGATCTGACATGAGCCACTATATGTTTCTGGTCATACCAGACAAAGTGTGGCTGTAGCAGTAAAACCATCCTGGTTTTTTACTAAATGGCATAAAAATAAATACACTTGGCCCTGGCTTTTGCTTTTATCTCATCCTGGTGTAAACTATTGTAGCTCCATTTGTCACCTACCTTAGCAAATTATCTATTGATTGTGTGCAATTAGTACAGTAGTATATTAGTACAGTCTTGTATCAGGCTGTTGACCAGCTCCAGCAGGATAACACACATTATACAAATTTTATATTCTTTACACTAGCTTCTTGTAAAGATAAGGAACTGGTTGAAGTTTATGTGAACTGGTTCCCAGAATTCTTCTGGATCTGGCCAAAAAAAAACCTCCACATTTTGACTCATCTTTTACACAATGACATTTACTTATGTAACCATGCAGCGCACTATGAATAGTTAACACTGTGCAAGTTTCTTAAGGAGCTAAGTGATGTAGACTGTACCCATAAATGAGAGTACTAGGCAAGAATATGCAAACAACAACTTTACTGACTTAATTTGCGGGCAAAAAACCCAGAAAAAAAGAGCATTTGCGTAAACATGGATAAAAGTAATAAAATGCAATAAAATTGGGCCTTTTAAATTAAATGAGTCTTTTTTCTTATTGTCAATAGTCCTTTAAGTCAGTATCTTTTGTGATCACTTTTAATATTAGTCAACCCACTGTCAGCGGTTATCCTTTAAAATGTTTGTAACTGGTGATGAAACAGTTCCAGGAAAAAGTTTAACAGTCCAGGCGACTGGTATGGTCCTACCACCAGGTGGAGTAATTGATTAGTCACTCCTGCATCAGGTCCTATCAGGATCACACTGGGAGGCTCGCCATCAATGGAAAAGAATCTTCGGAGTAGCTCTCCCTCCGTCTTTAAGACCTGACTTCTTTCTGCAAACAGACCTTTATGATTTTGTTCTATGTGTCTATATCTATATTGTACAACAATTATACTAAACCATAATAACCATGTAATACCAAGAATTGCATGCTGTGTAACACTCGGTGATAACAGTTAAGGTCTAATTGCCACACACTAGTTAAAAAAAACAAACTTCAAATTTCAGCTCAATATCTGGATCATTATTAAGTAAAACCAGCATATACCATTGTAAATATAGTAACAATTCAATAACAATCCATACATAACCATCTGAAATTGCATTAGGCTTAACTTTATCCTATATTAGGAAATATTTCAAGTAGTACATGCTTCAAATAGCCTTGCTTGTATTTGTGATGCTCATACTCTGAAAAAAGTAAACTTAACAGTAACATAAGACAGCATATTATCCACAGCAGAATGTAAACACTATTGTTTAAACATTTTCACCACTCAAAATAATAACAAAATCATCATGAAAACAATATGGCATATTTAATAACCTTTTCTTTACTTATAATGCTGTGTAGTTAACTCAGCTACTCCTTAAAACAAAGTAAATAAAAATAATTCAATTTTACTCAGCTAATCTGAGTATTAAATTATCATGTGTATTAGCATTAATGCTGCTAATCAAAAGCTTTACGCTTTCAATCGCTATCAACAATCATTAACTGCGGCGCTATAGCACCCAAAACACAATTAACAGTGTTAGCATCATGCTGTTCGCTAGCGTACCCAGACAAATAGAAGAGGAAAACAGGACTTTCCCAAGCTCCCGATCGGTTCTCCTTGCCTTCTGTGTTAGTTGGTTAGCTTGATGATTCACTCACTTTTATCCACTCTGTTAACTTTGATTCACTTTATTTGATCTCGGCTCTCCAGTTGCTATTATGAACGCTCATTTTCTCCTTTTCCTCACATGCACACACACACACAGGGTCACGCAGTTATACCGTGACCTGTCAATCAAGTTCAGCTAGGGGAGGACTGTCGTTCCTGATTGGGTAATATTTCGCCGTCTGTTTCTAAATGGATATTTCGTAGACTTCACTTTTTTTTTTTTTAATTTGTTTAAAAGGGCATTATGTTATTTTAACGCATTTTAATAAGTTTCGTTTCGTTTTCCTCCGTTTATCCGGGTCCGGGTCGCGGGGGCAACAGCCTGAGCAGGGAGATCCAGACGCTCCTCTCCCCGGCCACTTCCACCAACTCCTCCGGGGGGACACCAAGACGTTCCCAAGCCAGCCGAGAGATATAATCTCTCCAGCGTGTCCTTGATCTGCCCCGGGGTCTCCTCCCGGATGGGCATGCCCGAAACACCTCCCCAGGGAAACGTCCAGGAGGCATCCTGACCAGATGCCCAAACCACTTCAACTGGCTCCTCTCAACGCGGAGGAGCAGCGGCTCTACTCTGAGCCTCTCCTGGATTTCCGAGCTCCTCACCCTATCTCTAAGGCTGAGCCCAGCCACCCTGCGAAGGAAGCTCATTTCAGCCGCTTGTATTCACAATGTCATTCTTTCGGTCACTACCCAGAGCTCATGACCATAGGTGTGAGCTGGGATGCAGATTGACCTGTAAATTGAAAGCTTTGCCTTCTGGCTCAGCTCTCTCTTCACCACAACAGATCACTTCAGCGTCCGCAACACTGCCGACGCCACCCCAATCCATCTGTCAATCTCCCGCTCCATTTTCCCTTCACTCGTTCATACCAGAATAAAACAAGTTCATACCACAGTGATTTCCTGCTATGACATACTGAGAGAATGTGGACATAAATTAGAAAAAATACAGACCCTGTCATAGCCTCTAATAACTATTCCACATTCTTTGAGTGTAACTCTACAATTGCTAACATTGCCAACATTACTATTCAACGTGGCTCATTCAGCTGTAAGATACCATTTCAAAAGTACTCGCTAATAATGTCCTGAAAGGGATCAAACATAGTTATAACAAAAGGTAGTTATGCAACCTAAATCCTGTCATTCTAGGAGCTAGCTTAGACTGTTAGATGCAGATAGCCCACTGGTGCAGCAAAAGAAATGCCGTTGTTACCAAGTAGAGACGTTAAAATGCAGGTAAGCTGTGGGAATTGTCGCCCTCATGAAGCAGAAGATTCATTCATTTATTTTCTATTGCTTATCCTATGCAGGGTCATGGGGGCCTATCCTAGCTCCATTGGGCGAAGGCAGGGTACACTGTAGGGTACACTCTACTGACATAGAGAGACAAACATCCATTCAAACTCACATTCACAACAGGCAATTAAGAATAACCAATTAAACTTGCATGTTTTTGAACTGTTGGAGGAGCCAAAACCAAGGACCTTCTTGCTGTGAGGCTGTGAAAACAGTGCTAACCACTGTACCACCATGCCACACCAACCCACAGTTCAGTTAAAGAAATATTCCATAAGCACTGATTTATGTTTTTGCTTTTGGGTGCAGACATTAACAAAACTGATGACTATCACAAAATTACTTTGTTGTTCTTGCTTGTAGAGGCTTGAATAACTAATGGGTAGCATTAATGCTGCATCTATTGCATCTCCTGTCTGTGTAAATGGCGGTGCTTGATGAATTAATGGAGGCCTACTTTATAAATTCAAGAGCTGACATTTTGATTTAATAATGCAATTGAAAGTAAACATTTTTACAATAGCCTATCAGTAGAATAGACTGATATCAAATCAAATCAAATTTTATTTGTATAGCCCAAAATCTCAATTAACACATTATCTCACTGGGCTTTGACAAAATGTACAGATGTGACATCCTCTGCCCTTAGACCCTCGAACTGGGTGAGGAAAAATTTAAAAAACCCTAAACAGGGAAAATAAGAAACCGCAGGAAGAGCCACAGAGGAGGGATCCCTCTTTCTAGTACGGACAGAGGTGCAATACATATCACTTGTACAGAACACAACAACATGATAAACCTGTTAGAATAATTGTACTTAGGCAGCTGAAACTGCAAGCTAAAAATGCATGAGCTTTATAGAAATTATCATAATAATTCCACAAGGCGGAAGATTTACTGTTTTGTGCAAATAGTTTGACTCCCCTGAACACCTGGTCAGACAAGGAGATAGAAGCCGGAACATGCACTCAATTAAAAGTGAGCAGCAGCAGCAGCTGCGTGCCTTGATAAACTGTTTTTTCTTGACCATGAACCCATCCGATTGTGTAAATCTCTATGTGACGCTGTGATTTACTTCTGAAGGGAACAAAGGCCGACTGTGAAAACTGCACACAGATAGCCAAGGCCAAATACCAAGAATTTCGGTCCTCCCAGTTTTCGCATGATAAGTGTGTATAAAGAGACGCTCCGGAGAGATAACTCTCCAGAGAATACTTTGACCTACCTATGTACTCACTGTATTGCTCTCCTTGCAAGTAAAACAAAGCTTTAAGAACAGATACTGCTTTATTGGTGTTTCCGTCGTCTCCACCTTTGTTACGCCGGTGCCTGGGGCACTAAAGAATAAATTCTACCGACAAAACCAGTTTACTTAGAATATATAAAAAAATTCCATGAGTCCCAGAGTCTGTGGAATCTATAAACCCAGATGTGTGGGAAGTTTAGTGATACAGTGTAGTCTGTTGGTCCAGGAGTCATTATAGTCAATGTATCAAGATCTGAGTGTTGCGGATGTAGTCCCTGAATCCAAGAGTATGTGGAATCTATAAATCCAGGGATATGTGAAGGGTTGTCATCCAGAAGCAGGTGTAGTCTAGAAGTCTGTAGTCCAGAAGCCCTAGTAATCTGTGGATCCCAATTTGCACTTCTAAATCCAGCCTAGGATCTAAGTCACAGGATCCCCTCTCCTAATTTAAGCAGTAGGCATCAGGCAGCTCCAAGACCTAAAAAGACCTGCAGGATGATAAAGCATAAAGACTCCAGGAAAAGTAAAGTTAGTGTAAGGATATGGACATTTAGAGGAGCAGAGATGGAGTCTGAGTCAGAGCCTAATATGTCTTTTAAAGATGCGGATTTTATTAATTTATGAATGTAGGCCTTATTCTTTGATCAGTCCTACCTATGGGGGCTCAAGCGCCAGAGCATCTATGTTATCAGTGTAATGGGGAGAGGGTACTAGGTGAATGTGACAACACCACCTGGGGACTTTTGCCCTCAGGAATTCTTAACTCGAGTTAAAGCAGCACACAGGTTCATAAAATTACCACGGGGCAAGAGACAGTGTATTATCAATAACAAAAACTTTATTTTCACAAAAAAACAAAAATAATCCCCACTTCTAATGATGAATAGTAAAACTAGCACTTAAGCAGGGAAAAGGGGGAGGCAGGGCCGAGGTTTACTGTCTGGCAGGAGATACCAACAAAAAAACAAAAAACAACACAACAAGGGAGTCCTTTAACTTGTCACCCAGGACACTGCAAACACACAAGAATGCTGCCTTCAGCCACGGCACCTGACCTAAACAAAAAGGAATTAATAAAATGCAACAATGCTAGTGAACTGACATTTAAGTTATTTTAAACAATAAACAAAAGAAATACAAGCAACTTATTTTCTAACAACAAAATACAAGTGTAACAAAATGAATACAGGAAACAATTTAAAGATGAGGGTCCGAGCTGCCAATGGGCTCACTTAAAGCAGTCCAAGCCGCCAGGCAAGAACAGCCACCGTAGAGCTATTTAAAAAAAAAAAAAAAACTCAAATGGAGCGTTTGTGACACAGACGCTCGAGTTCACAACGGCCACAATGGAACCAGAAAAGCAGGAGCCGTAAGCCAGTATAGCAGATCGATAAGCCAGAACAGCAGTAGAGGTCCTGGTGTGGGGGCTGGAGCAGGCCAAACAATTAGCCGGAGCTCACAGTGTTGAGCCACAGTGAGCAACACCACAGAGCCAGAGGGAGAGAGCCCCGACAGCAGTGAAAGCATGTATTGCAGCCGGAGAGGAACAATTGCGGTTTCCCAAAGGCTTCCAGGAGAGCAATCTGCCTCCACAGCACAAACAATCAGCCACGCTTTACAAGGATTGATGACAGTCTCAACAGCAGCCACGCCAAACAAGAACTTGGCAAACCACACAACCATTCACCACGGAGGTCTGATGCGAAAAGAGGGACCGAGGTATCGAGACACACCTGTATATAATCAAGGGTAGCGCCCGCTGATAATTCCAAGGAGGGAGACTACCTCCAGCCACATTAGCATAGATAATTATCTATGCTAAAAATATGCATATTAGCAATATGCAAAGAGCATATTAGGTATTCTCTAAAGCATTCAAACAATACTATGCAGCAGCTCCAGTGTAACTTTAGAAAGTACATTGAGTCCTATTTGTCAGTAGTGACCACAATAAAATTTGTATTTAGTAAGTATTGTCGAGAGGAACCAAACTGATCCACAAATGACAACAAAATTATGGTAAAAATGTTTGCGCGGCTGTGCATCAGATGGTAGAGCGGTTTTCCAGTGACCGTAAGGTTCCTGGTTCAATCCCAGACCCTGCAGTTAACATGTCAAAGGGTCCTTGAGCAAGAAACTGAACCAATTGGACAAATTGCTGATGATGCTGTGCAATCAGTTCAGTGTGTGAATGTTTAATGCTCCTGATGAGCAGGTGCCACCCTGCAAAGTAATCATTGCAACCAGTGTGTGAATGGGTATATGCAAAACCTGTAGTGTAAAAGTGCTTTGAGTGGTCAACAATGACTAGAAAAGCGCTATATAAATACAGGACATTTACCATTTGTTTACATTAAGAAATTTCATAAATGCAGAATATCTGTACATAACTTTTTGACTCTTATTAAGTGAATTTATTCCCTTCACCTGTGCATATTTGGCCCTCTTCCTCTCTTGCGCCTCCTCCATCATCCCAGGGGACTGTAAACGCCAGCAAAATGTAAAAATGGTAAATGTCCTGTATTCATATAGTGCTTTTCTAGTAATTTGGACCACTCAAAGCGCTTTTACACTACAGGTTTTACTTTCACCCATGCAGATACACATTCATACACTGGTGGCAGCGACTACCTCGCAGTGTGCCAATTGCTCATCAGGAGTGTTTACCATTCACACCCACTCATACATGGCTGATGGCGCAGCATCAGGAGCAATTTCGGGTTAAATGTCTTGCTCAAGGACACTTTGACATGCTAATTTAACATGATCGAACCAGGAACCTTCCAATCACTAGACAACCACTCTACCATCTGAGCCACAGCCACCCAAAAATATAATGATCCTTCCGCTTACTTAGCTGCCACATACATCAACACGATATCTCGCCTGAGTGATGTATTTGCAGTGGAGTCCAGGAACCTCAGTTGTCTTGTTAGGTCAACCAA
Organism: Mola mola; assembly: GCA_001698575.1. Taxonomy (NCBI): domain Eukaryota; kingdom Metazoa; phylum Chordata; class Actinopteri; order Tetraodontiformes; family Molidae; genus Mola; species Mola mola. Next base: position 7,744,661 of record KV751342.1, read on the forward strand.
GAGCTGCCATTCCTTTGCTGTGCATAGAAGTCAACCTTGGAACTTTGGTTAGGAACAAGGCTTCTTCCCTGCTTGCACAAAAGCTATGGTGCACTTCGCTGGAATTCATGACTGTGCAGATGGTGTCTACCATTGTCAGAGGACCTTGGTCATGGCGCTAATGGGATCGCCCATCTCACAAGCCCTTTGGGCAGCAGCTGAGGATAAGCTCCAACGATTTCCTTTTTTGGCAGAACTCACAAGCAGGTCAGTCCCATAGGTGAACAGGTGGACAGGTTGGAAAGACACAGTAAGACGTCATAAGCTGACTGGATCAAAAACAAACTGGTGTGGCTCTGCTTTCCACAGTTCTGCACAGGTGACCTTTCGACCAACTGTATGGTCCTGTACTTCCTTCTGGATCAGATTCTGCCTCACCTTTCCCCTGGCTTACCTGTAGCATGGACTTGGATTACTTCTAAACCCAGCCTGCCCAGCAGCTACATTACCCTTCAGAATGTTGTGTCTCAGCCTTGCCTCAGCTTGCTTAACTGCTGCTTGAGTGTGCCACTTCCTTCCTGTTTAACCTCAACATCAGCTGGAGAGACATTGGTGTTGGCGGAATCTTGGTTGATCAGGATTTTTCTGTCTTTGAAGACCATGATCTCCTCTGTCACACCGCTGAATAGAAGTTGCAGTTTGGTGACGTGCACTAGGCCCAACCTAGATCAGTAGTGGCTATAGGAGTTGGAGCAAGATACCATGCTTGTAAATCCAGGGTTTGAATTTTCCAGGAAGCCCTATCTTATCCACAGTGGAAAGCCTAGTGTCGAGGATGTCTCTGGTTGCTCGCCGTGCTCCAGTGTCTTCAGGTCACAGGTGAAGAGCTTGCAAAGGCACTTGCCTTTTCTGTCATTGATGGTATCTTGGTGTCTCCCAGAGAGAAAAGAAACTTGTCATTCACCTTTCCTTTCCTGAAGAAGAGCAATCTGAATTTTGCAGGCTTGGAGCTCATTCTTGTATATGTAATGAGCCGTTTGAGACCTGGGAGTAGCCACCTGCAACCAGGCATTGATGTTGTAGCGACTGTAAGTACATCCATGAATGCTCTGACTGGGGATTGTTGGGTGTCAGATTTGGAAAGTTTTGGACCTTTACACTGACTTTACAAACAAACATACTCATGGCCAGTGCAAAGAAGGAGATGGAAATTGTGCAGCCAGGAATGATATCTTTCTATAAATGATGCCACTTTGATGTTGAAGTCTTGGAGGACACACTAAAGTTGCTATAATGGTCAAGGATGAGATATTTGATCATTTTTGGGACATGGTATCTGGTAAGGGCCAATTCTACCAGATTGTTTTTGATCGTACCATATACATTGGCAAGGTCAAGCCAAAGTACCATCAGGTCTCCCCTATTCTCCTGTGGCTCTCTGATCCATTGCGTTACAACACCAGATTCATCCCGGTACGCCGTGAACACCTCTCTCCTGCAATTAAGTTCTATCTACGCGTTCTTCAGCAGAAATCTTGTGAGGTGATTCACAACTATCTTTAATAAGGTCTTACATTCACTAATGAGTGAGATTGCTTTAAAAATGCTCAATATTGCTTGCATTCTACTCCTTAGAAATCCAGACACCCTATGCAAATCCCCACTGCTGTCTCACCTTACATTTCCCCCACATCACCCGGAAGATCTTTCAAAGCAGCTCCAGAAGCCTTGGACACTGTCTGAAAACCTTTTTATGGACTGAATTGATGATTTCCTTAACCTCTTTAAGTGTGGGCTCCTTGTTATTGAACAAGGTGCTGGGTTTTGGAACCAAGGACTGTGCTGTAGGTGTTACCTAAGTGACAGTTGATCTCCTGCTTGGAACAAGAGTTAACCCCTGTGCCTCTGCCCCAACAGCTTCTTAGTGAATTTGAATGGGTTTGAAATACAGGCACTGCGTTTGCGAGCCTTTTCCTTGCCCTTCTTCCTGTGTCACTCAGCGCGCCAAAGTGTGGTCAGCTTTTCCCTGGTGCTGCATCGGACAGCACTTAGGGGTTCAGTGTCTTGCCCAAGGGCACTTTGACACACTGACTGAGTATACAGGAATCAAATGACAGACCCAGGAGCAGTGTTCATGTTCAGGATTTTGTAGATACATCCAAAATACCCTGAGGACGCTGCGACCACCATTAATAGGTCCAGACTTAAACATAGATGACCAAGCTTTTTCAGTGGCTGTCCGTAATTTTTGGAATAGTTTAATTAATCATATAAGAAATGCTCAGAAAATTGAAACTTTCAAGTCCTTGCTGAAGACTTACCCTTTTTCACTGGCCGAAAAAAGGTAGGTCTTCACTGGCCGTCAATTCGAGTTGAACTCTGACACTTTGACTCCACATATTGTTTGCTTGCCGTGCTGCTTTGTGATTTTGTGTTTTGTTGATTTTTAACTTGTGAATCAAATCAAATTTTATTTGTATAGCCCGAAATCACAATTTACACATTATCTCACTGGGCTTTGACAAACTGTACAGATGTGACATCCTCTGCCCTTAGACCCTCGAACCGGGTGAGGAAAAACTTAAAAAACCCTAAACAGGGAAAATAAGAAACCTCAGGAAGAGCCACGGAGGAGGGATCCTTCTTCCTAGGACGGACAGACGTGCAATAAATGTCACTTGTACAGAACACAAAAACATGATAACAACAGTTCATTTAGAATGCATAAAACATCCATGAGTCCCAGAGTCTGTGGATTCTATGAGTCCGGATGTATGGAAAGTCTAGTGATCCAGACGCAGGTGGACTCTGTTGGTCCAGGAGTCATTGTACTCCATGTAGGAAGATCTGGGTGTTGCTGAGTCCAAGAGTATGTAGAATCTGTAAATCCAGGGATATGTGAAGTGTAGTGGTCCAGAAGCAGGTGTAGTCTATTGATCCAGAAGCCATTGTGATCTGTGGGTCCCGATTTGCACTTGGAAATCCAGCCTAGGATCCAAGTCACAGGATCCAAGTCACAGGATCTCCTTTCCTAATGTGGCCAGGGGGCATCAGGCAGGACCACAGCAGCACCTCCCACCGCGACCTAGAAAAACCTGCAGGATGGTAAAGCACAACGACTCCGGGGAAGAAGTAAAGTTAGTGTAAGGATATGGACATTTACAGGAGCAGAGAAGGAGTCGGAGTCAGAGGGGGGAGAGAAGAAAGCTCAGTGAATCATGGAGTGTTCCCCCAGCAACCTAAGCCTATAGCAGCATAACTAAGGGCTAGATAGGCCAGCCTTAACTATAAGCTTTATCAAAAAGGAAGGTTTTAAGCCTACTCTTAAAATCAGAGAGTGTGTCTGCCTCCCGTACCAAGACTGGAAGATAGTTCCACAGGAGAGGAGCTTGATAGCTGAAAGCTCTGCCTCCCATTCTACTTTTGGAAATTCTTGGGATCACCAATAACCCTGCATCCTGGGAGCGTAAGGTTCTGGATGGGCGATAGGGTACTATGAGCTGTTCAAGATAAGATGGTGACTGACCATGAATAGCTTTGTAGGTGAGAACAAGGATTTTAAATTCTATTCTAAATTAACCGGGGAGCCAGTGCAGAGAAGCCAGTATGGGGGAAATATGGTCTCTGATATTAGTTCTAGTCAGTACACGCGCTGCTGCATTTTGGATTAACTGAAGAGTTTTTAAAATTTTGTTAGGGCAACCTGAAAATAAAGAATTACAGTAGTCCAGCCTGGAAGTAACAAACGCATGAACTAGTTTTTCTGCATCTTGTTGAGACAGGATGTGCCGGATTTTAGCAATGTTACGGAGGTGAAAGAAGGCGGTCCTTGAAATCTGTTTAACATGTGATTTAAAAGACAGCTCCTGGTCAAAGATAACACCCAGGTTTCTGACAGTGGTGCTGGAGGCCAAGGCAATGCCATCCAGATTAACTATGTTGCTGGATAATGAGTCTCTAATGTGTTTGGGGCCCAGCACAATGACTTCAGTTTTGTCAGAGTTTAACATTAAAAAGTTATGAAACATCCAGTTTTTAATGTCCTTAAGACATGACTGTAGATTAGCTAACTGATGGGTTTCATCTGGCTTCATTGATAAGTATAGTTGTGTGTCATCTGCATAACAGTGAAAATGTATGGAGTGCTTTCTAATAATTTTACCTACAGGAAGCATATATAGAGTAAATAGTAATGGTCCAAGCACAGAACCTTGTGGGACTCCATGACTAACCTTGTCATATCTTGATGATTCATCATTAACATGAACAAAATTATATCTATCAGATAGGTAGGACTTAAACCATCTTAGAGCAGATCCTTTAATGCCAATTTGGTGTTCCATCCTCTGTAGTAAGATGTGATGATCGATAGTGTCAAAAGCTGCACTAAGATCTAATAAGACTAGTATAGAGATAAGTCCCGCATCAGATGCAGTGAGGAGGTCATTTGTAACTTTTACCAATGCCGTTTCTGTGCTGTGATGCTTTCTAAAACCTGACTGAAACTCTTCAAATAGACTATTATACTGAAGAAAGCCACATAGTTGTTTCGCTACTGCTTTCTCTAGAATCTTTGAAAGAAAGGGGAGGTTGGATATTGGTCTATAGTTGGCTAAAACTTCTGGGTCTAGGGTAGGTTTTTTTAGGAGCGGTTTAATTACAGCTACTTTAAATGACTGGGGCACATAACCTGTTACAAGGGATAGATTGATAATGTTTAGTAGTGGATTTCTAATTAGGGGTAAAACCTCTTTGAGCAACCTAGTAGGTATGGGGTCTAGTATACAGGTTGATGATTTAGATGAAGATAATGTTGTCGTTAGTTCCTTAAGGTCAATTGGATGGAAGCTTTCCAAACACACATCAGGACTAATAACAGCCTCTATAATTCCTGTTGCTGAACTGGAATCTGTGGAGTGTAGGATATTTTCTCTGATAAGTCTAATTTTATTATTGAAGAAGTTCATAAAATCATTACAGGTGAGGGCTCTAGGAATGCATGGTTCAATAGAATGATGGCTCTCAGTCAGCCTGGCTACAGTGCTGAAAAGGATCCTGGGCTTATTCTTGTTTTCTTCTATCAACGCTGAATAGTAGTCTTTTCTTGCTCGGCGAAGGGCCTTCCTGTATACTTTAAGGCTATCCTGCCAGGCCATGTGTGGCTCTTCCAGTTTAGTGGAACGCCATTTCTTTTCAAGTTTATGAGTTTTCTGTTTTAACTTGCGAGTGTTAAGATTATACCACGGAGCTAGTCTCTTTACTGGTTTTGTTTTCTTTTTAACTGGGGCAATGGAATCGAGTGAAGCACGTAGAGAGCCGGCAGTGAAATCGGCAAGGTGATCAAGCTGGGAGGGGCTAAATTTAAGATATGACTCCTCTGTTATTTTGGGATATGGCACTGAAATTAATGCAGAGGGAATAATTTCTTTAAAATTTTCAACAGTGTCCTCAGATATGCATCTGCTATAATAACTAGTGACTCTTGGTTTATAGTTGATGAGCAGAAATTCAAATGTTAGAAGATAATGATCTGATAAAAGCAGATTTTGCGCAGAGACATTTAAATGCTCAATTTCAATGCCATATGTCAGAACAAGATCAAGGGTGTGATTAAAAGTGTGTGTTGATTCTTGTACACACTGACAGAAGCCGAATGAATCTAATAGTGAGAGAAATGCCGTACCAAGGCTGTCGTTTTCAATGTCTACATGGATATTAAAGTCACCTACAATAATGACTTTATCTGTTTTGAGGACCAAAGCTGAGAGAAACTCTGAAAATTCAGATAAAAATTCAGTGTAGGGTCCAGGTGCTCGATACACTATAACAAACATAATTGGAGTTTTCATGGTTGGATCGGAAATGCTAAGAATGAGATTTTCAAATGAACTAAATTTTTGTTTGGGCTTAGGGTTTATTAATAGGGCAGAATTGAAAATGGCTGCAACTCCACCACCTCTGCCAGTGTCTCTGGGAATGTGTGTGTTAATGTGACTGGGAGGAGTGGATTCATTAAGACTTACATATTCGTCTTGGCACAGCCAAGTTTCAGTAAGGCAGAATAAATCAATATTGTTATCTGATATAAGCTCATTTATTAATACACCTTTAGATGATAGGGATCTGATATTCAAGAGTCCACATTTAAGTCTCTTTACTTTGTAAACTGCCTCATTAGTGGTGTTGATTTTTATTAAGTTCCTATGTGAACTCTTATTTGATTTAGTGAATTTAGTGAATTTATGTGGACGGGGGACAGACACAGTCTCTATGGGGTTGTAGGTGGATGACTCTAAAGGAAGCGCAGAGAAGCGTGTAAGACTGCAACTCTGCTTCCTGGCCTCAACTCTGAATTGTCAATTTGGCTGACTAATAAATCTGGCCATATTTCTAGAAATGAGAGCAGCTCCATCCCAAGTAGGATGGATGCCGTCTCTCCTCATTAGACCAGGTCTTCCCCAGAAAGTTTGCCAATTATCAATGAAACCCACGTCGTTTGCTGGACACCACCTCGACAGCCAGCGGTTGAACGACGACATGCGGCTAAACATATCGTCACTGGTCAGGTTAGGCAGGGGACCAGAGAAAACTACGGAGTCCGACAGTGTTTTGGCAAAAGCACACACCGACTCAACATTAACTTTAGTGACTTCCGACCGGCGTAGCCGAACGTCATTACCGCCGACATGAATTACAATCTTACTGTATTTACGTTTACTTTTTGCCAGCAGCTTTAAATTTGATTCCACGTCGCCCGCTCTGGCCCCAGGAATACATTTGACTATGGCCGCTGGTGTGGAAAATGTCACGTTTCGCAAAATAGAGCTGCCAATTACTAGAGTTGGTTTCTCAGCGGGTGCGTCACTGAGTGGGGAAAATCTGTTGGAAACGTGAACGGGTGGGTGGTGAACCGTGGGCTTCTGCTTAGGACTATGCTTCCTTCGAACAGTCACCCAACTTCCCTGGTTTCCCGACTGCTCGGGAGCTGCTCTCAGTCGACCCGCACCGGCTAATGGGGGCTGGCTAGCTAGCGAAGCTACTGGTTTGGTTTGCAAGGTGCGGATCGTAGCCTCCAAATCACTAAGCCTCGCCTCCAACGCAGCAAATAAACTACACTTAGTACAGGTACCATTATCACTAAATGAGGCAGAGGAATAACTAAACATGTGACACACTGAGCAAGAGAGAGGAGAACGAGAGGGAGAAGCCATTGCTGTGCGCCAGGTACAATACCTGAGTTGGTTAGCACGACACAGAACGGTTGGAAGAGTAGCGATAAATTCACTAAAATGAGAGCGGGCTAAAGGGTGCTTAAGTACAGGGTTTACACTTTCAATACACAGCAGTTAAACAATTAATGTCGTTAAAACCCTCTCAGATACTTAGCAAGGTACAGCAAGACGACCAGACACAAACAACAGGAAGTGACGCAATACGCTTACCGCCGTAACAAGCATTTTGATCAACTTTTTGCTGTTTTTAAATGTGTTATGTAAATAAATTTGACCTTGGCCATCATTTATTGCTTTTTTATATGTAATTTATATATTTGTTTATAATGTAAGCATTTATTTTGTCAGTCAGCAAACACTAACAAAAATCTGCTTGCTGATCTGATGGGCATTGCTCATGAGAAATAATAGACAGTACTACAACCCAACTGATTATTATTATCATTCAGAGCAACACTTTCAGATAAAATGACAATAAAGCTCATCAAATAAACTGACATTCATTCTCTACTGCTTATCTTATACAGGGTCATAGGCGGCCTGGGCCAATCCCAGCATCACTAGGCAAATATATAACCATGCACACTCAGATTCTTACGATTTAGAGTAACTAATTAACTTAACTTGCATGTCTTTGGTCTGTGGGAGGGAGAAGAAGCACCCACGGGCAACATGCAAACAAAAATGGCCCCTAATACATGCTGTGAATGGAACCTACTACCCTTTTGCTATGAGGCAACAGCAAGACCAAAACACCAAGTCCACAAATTAACTGACAACGTATCGCTATAGATCAATTTAGACACACTTGTAAGAATGTAGGTGAATATCAATACACATGTGTATTACAATGACATTTTGTGTCAATGCTTTGTTTTATAAATAAATTATTCATATTTAGTTGCTTACATGTAAAGATTTGTGGTAGTGGCTAATTCTGTGTTTAAATCCACAACTGCTAAATAACAATTTTGTATCGCATCTTCAGCCATAGGGATCTCTCCAAAATATGCAGGTTTAGCTATTAGCCTTCGGTACAAAGGCAACAGAGCCCCAATGTGGTACACAGCCTATAACTCAGCCTGTTAAGCCCTGCCAATGAGACAACACACAAGCTATCAAACACCAATTCTTTTTACGAGGTCTTTGGGCGAAAGCAGTTGCTGCACTGACTGCTGCACATTGAATGAAGGAGACTATGCTGCTCTTTAAAAAAAAAAAAAAATACTTATACTTACTTTAATAATGAATTTTAAACAAAAACTTTAAAGATCTCAGTTTCTGTCATCACAAAGGGATGAAAGTTTCAGTAAAACATAAATAAACATAGCCACAGTTTGTACATTTCATATAAATCATACCAACTTTTCTATAAAATATTTTATGTTAAGACAGGATTTTAATTCAGACAGATGGTTTAACCCTGCCAAAATGTGCGTGGTATTGACTGAATGAATGAGGAAATCAAGTATTGTGTTCAGCTCAGTAAGAGTGTCAAGGTTTATTAAAGAAAACCTGCTCCTGGCCAGGTTAGGTTCCTGGATTCAGTTGCCATCGCTACTGACTAAGAGCTTAAGTTACATCCGTCTCTGAAACACAAAACTCAGAGTTTCCCCTCACTTCAAGATTAACAAACATAAGTAACTGCAGTCCTATGAGTTCACTTTAAAAGCACGTGAATGTTAATCCATGCATATCTGCAGGTTGAGTGTTTATATCAACAAAGTCACATGTGACCCAGGCGGCTTATTCATCCTGCCCTGGTATGAAAGGTGAGTTCAACCTGAATGTTCTGTGCACTGACCCTGCTCACTACTCTGACCTGGAAATTCAAAAGCCGTCACGCTCAGTGGCTGGTCCACATAGTTTGGTGGTAACGTCTTTAAGAGATATAAGGGGTTCGACTATATGATTACCCTTGCATCTTCCATATGCCAGTGTAGACACTCCAGGCTCATGGATAACATATAACTCACTCCCTCATTTAGCTGAGTGTAATGGCCAACAGGAAGGCAGTTTTCATAGACAGTCATTTTAACTCCAGTCTCTCTAGGGGCACAAATCGGGACTGGCAGAGTGCCATCAATATCAAAGGCAAGCCTCAAGAGGAAAATGGGTTTCATCAAAGTGGTCTCAGTTGTTGAGCACCTTTAAGAAAATGAGTCACTAGAGTATGGGAGCAAATTGATACACAATCCATCCTATTGTGCATGGCTGAGATGGCTGCAATATAAAACCTTGATAGTGGAGGCTGCAAGACTTCTAGAGACAAGTCTGGAGGACACTAAGTATAACGGGCATGGAACAGCTGGCGGGTACCTGGTTATGTGTTTGGCACCAGTTGGAAAAAAGCTGCAATCTGTGCCCAGGAACTACTGCTGGTTCACATGGCCATGGCAATAGTTCCGGCCCTTCAGTGGCCAAACCAAAAGATGCATGCTAAATGGATTTGGGTGCCAGATTTGACCCATCAGTTGTGAAAGGAGGTCTTTCCTCACTGGTAGACGCTGAGGCTCTCTGTCTAACAACTGTCATATCATGGGAAACCAAACTCCCCCTGGCCATTTGGGTGCTATGGGTAACACCTCTTGTCACTCCACCATGATCCTGTGCAGAGTAGGTAGTATCAATGGTAATGGGGGAAAGGCATATAGTAGCTGTTATGTATAAACATGGGCCAGAGCATCCCTGGCCCATGTTTATACATAACAGACTCGCCTAGAGAAAACCAAACGGGGCAGTGTGTTGCTGCCTGTGAGGCATACAGATCTATACCAGATCACCTGTACCAACGCTAGGGCTAGTCACCACCCTTCAGGATGGTGACAATGTCAGGATAGGAGGTTTGCAGTCAAAAGGTGAGGATGAGCCCATGATAACAGCTGCTGAGCTGGTTTCAGAGACTCCTGGCTTGACCTCCCCGGGGGTTTATGTGGTAAACCACTGATGTGTTGTCTGTCCTTATTATGACATGTTTTCCTACCAACACTAGGAAGAAGTGCTTGAGAGCAAATGGAACAGGCTGTAGTTTGAGAACATTTATGTGCTAGTTGTTTTTTTTTTTTTTTTTAAAAAATCTGCTGCCACCTTTGAAGTCAATGATGAGTTGGAAGCTGTTGTTGACTCGTCGTTCAGATGGGATGGCCCTCATCAGTTGCGAGTTGAGATTGATGCCGATAAACACTTGTTGTTGCCTGTGAACCAAGGAGGTCTTTTTGTAGTTTACTCTGAGACCTAACTTGGTCACATGGGAGATGAGGAGTGCTGAATTTTTGAGGCAGTCTTCTCTTGACTGGGAACAGATCAGCCAGTTGTCCAGGTAGTGGAATATGTGCAACCCCCTGGCCTGTAGTGGTGACATAGCCACTGCTATGCACCTGGTGAAAACTCTTGGTGCCAGTAAAATCCCAAATGGGAGTACACAAAACCTTTATACCCTTCTCTCAAAAGCAAAGCAGAGAAACTGCCTGTGTCAAAGTGCAATGAGTATATGACAGTATGCATCTTTCACATCAAAGGTTGTAAACCAGTCGTATCTAATTGCCTGCAACACATCTACCCTACGAAGCATATGGAACTTGTAAACCTTGAGGTGGAGGTTTAGGGGTCACAGATCGAGTATATGGCGATCCACCACCTTTCCTTGGGATGATCATAAGTGGAATAGAAACCACTGTTTTGTGTATGACTGCCTAAGGGCTTGCTTCCTGGTGTAGTGGGGGGGTCTTGTTCGGATGTTTCATTTTGATCCCAAAGAACCTCGTCGGCCAATGTAAGCACTTCCCAGCCCCCAAGCTGCTTGCTGGTGAAACGCCCGACTGCAGGAGTGATATCGTCACTGGTTAAATCCTCGCCCCTCTGGGTACTTGCGGGGGCGATGAGCAAATGTCTTACCTTGCTGTGTATAACAAGAAGGTCGGGTGGGCATGGCCTGGTGAAATCGTTCCGAGTGTTGGCCTCTGGGGGGGAAAAGGCTGGCTGCTAAATTTGCTGAGCCAGGGCTGTTGCCCATTTGCACTGTGTAAATTAGCAAATTGCTGTCTAGCCTACTTAAGTTGTAGGCTGGGCTCCAGGGCTTGTTGTGCTGCAGGTCCAAACCACTGTCCTGGGATGATAGAAAAGGAACAGAGGGCTTTTCTGCACCACTCCAATAGTGGGGAATGGGCCTGCTATATTTGGCGTCAAGCAAGGGTAAGTAACTACATTAGTCCACCAAACTCCCTTGTCGTATTGGCAAAAGCCTGCACTGAAGCGTCACTCAGACTCTGAAATGATGGGTCAACCTCCAAGGTATGTGCTGTCTGGGACAGAGCCAGTATTACACGTGTCAGAATGTGGCATCCCTAAACAGTTATACGAGTCTACACTACCATCTCACTCACATAATGTGATCACACATTTGTGGACATCACACCAGCATTACTTTGGGACATGAAATTTCCAATGTGTCCTAAACGTACTGCTGTTTCATAACTCTTTACAATAAAATCATCTATCGGCATCTTCATCATCTCCTTGATCCACAACTAAGCTCTTGGATGTTCTGGTGGAAAGTGTTTTCCTCCACCATTCTATAGACTGGGGACAGCATTGGAGGCAGTTCCTCAGAAGGAGGCTGCGGCATGGTTACAGCAGGACAGCTGAGACAGTGCACTGTTGGATTGCAGATTGGACAGGAGAACCTTCATCTCTGCATATTCAGAAGGGATCCTCTTGTCTACGATTGCCCCTGATAGGGACTTCACTTGCACCAGGTCTATGGCATTTTTAAAAAGCTACGGCACTCAACATAACCCTAACCTTCTGGCGGTCAGTAGAAATGAAATAGAACTCATAGTTTTACTAAACTCTCAAATGGGACCTGGGCCAAAATGAAGCATAAACACATAATAGTACAAACATTTTCAACTTTTGCACTCTAAGACTAAAACACAATGTCCAGGTAAAAGGCAAAACGTTTTCAATGCTTAAAGTACAAAAATACATAAATATGTTAAGCCCTACAAACAATTTCAAGATTTCAGAAAAAACACATTTGCCAAATAATGCCCTTGCAAGTTTTTTGAATTGTGCTCTTACTCTTTACATCTCACCCAGAGACGTATGCATTGTCGTCTCTCAACTTTCCATGGATCATTGTTAGAGCCGCTGCTGTGATCCTGCTTGACACACACTGGAGAGGAATGAAGGAGGAACATGGACTGAAATACACCAGGAGCGTTGAGATAATTGGACACATCAGGGTGGGGCAGGTAATAAGACACAGCTGAAACAAATGAAGATATCAGACGGAAGGAAACATAAATCACAAGACACAGTGAAGATCAGAGACATCAAAATGAATAGAACAGAACAATCGTTATTGTCATTGTGCATGTACAGCAAAATTGAAAGCAATCCTTGAAAGAAAGTGCTTATGAAAATAGTTTAACTGTATAAAGGTATGACAAAAATGATCAAAAAAATAACTATAACGAAGAAAGAAAGTGAAACACATACAAACCACACACTTAAGATATACACATTTAGCTGTCAATAATTGCACAATTCCCTGGATATTGCACAAAAAAGCATTGTTGCAGATGTGCAAAATCAGGTCTTCGAAGCATTTAATGCTGGCATTTAAGGTTTTTCATAGACACTGTTCTTCACCTTATTTTTCCATAACGTCCTGCAAGGTCTGTTCAGTGGCAACAGTTTAACGACTGTCCCGGGTGGTATGGGTCCTGGAGGATGCCACGAGCAACAGGAGTGGTAGAGTTCTTCTATGGAAGGTAGAGGGCAGCAGACGAGCTTCTGGGCAGTGGTGACAACCCTGTAGAGATGTTTCCTTTCTGCTACTGTGCAGCTGGCAAACCACACACACATGTAGTATGTCAGTGTGCTCTCTATGGAGCAGTGATGGACATAAGCAGTTTCTGAATGAGATGGTTCTTCCTGAGGATCCTCAGGAAGAAGAGTCCCTGCTACGCCTTCTTTACCAGTGCGGTATTGCGGTGTTAGTGTGGTATTAGTGCTCTGGGTCAGGTCTGCCTCTATATGGACCCCTACACAAACCATGAATTTGTGTCTTGAGCTTAATGTCATAAGATAAAACAAACTACTCTGTTGGATACTACCGCTACATTAACCTTTCTGCTTTGAGATCTCTGTGAAAATTCCACATAATATTAAACTTTCAGCCTGTATTGTGACATTAATTTAATAATTTTGGTAAGGATTACGAGAATACAAACGATCAATAGACAGAGACATGCTGCTTTTGCTACACTAGCAAGATGTCGTAAAATTATAGGTATGAAATTGATACTAGACAATTAAAAGATACTGTATACATAATTTCTAGATAAAGTTCTGATGACTTTTTCAGGGCCTTTCAATGTATCAAAGTATGGCTACATTTCCTGCTTAACTGCTGTATTTTTGGGCTCCTTTCATCATTTACATTTATTAATATGGAACTTTCAAAGTAAAATAATAAGATGTAGTTCTTGTGCTAATCAATCTCCATTGACATATCCACTGTGGATGGTCTGTATATGTTGGGTTAATAACCATCTTTCTTCACCACTTTTCACAGTGCATCGTGGGATACTTTGAGTGCACTATATAGGTGTTTCATATTTTACTCCATACATTTCGACACTACTATCAAATGGCAAACATCTTTGTTACAGCCTCTTGGGCAGTATGGCTAAACTAGAGGCCAGAACATATATAGGATGTGAGACTAAGGAAAGAAGGGAGAAAAAACTAAATATCTTTATTTTCAGCATAAATATTGGAACTAATGAAGCCAAAAGGAACAAAAGAAGGGGAATGACTAGGCCAACCCAGAACCATCAGACCCAGGTCATCCCCCTAAACTGATCCTATAAGAAACTAGAGCTGAAAAAAAAAAAAAAACCCTGGTAAATTAACAACTGTTAATCTTCAACCCAAACAAAAATAACAATACCCAACAATCTCAACCATGCTGGGTTAAAAAAACAAATAAACAAAAAAACACCTCAACTAGAAGATAAATTGAAGAAAACAAAGTTGCTAGCTATGTGTGTACACTCCTCCCACAAATACTTGCCTTCTCCTTTAAATCTCCTTAATTGGCAAAGTGCCTGAGATGGTTTCCCTCACCAAGGAGGACATTCATAGTGGCAGGATAGCAAGCTAACAGAAAATTAAAGAAAAACATACATAACAACCCTATAGTGCACCTTATAGGTAGTAGGGAGTGATTTCAGACACAGCCTACGTCATCTGGGCAAGGCATTGTAGTTAACCAGGAACTCTAGCCAGGTGTTCCCAATTAGCTTCCATCCAGTAAAAACCTGCAGACACAATCACAGACATAGTACAACTGGGGGGTGTACTACAAAGAGAGATCAGCGTCTTAGCAAGTTACATTGAGCAGAAAGCCAGGATTATCAATGTCACAAAGGTAGCTCTCTTTTAAAATGGCTAGAACAATGGTAACAAATGCTGCAAATATAACCTGGCCGGTTCCAGAGTATGTTCCCAGTGTGGGCTAAAGTCGGCTATAAACAGGATCTCCTTTTTCATTCATTCTATTGCTGCTGATATTTCTTAGTGAGATATAGATCTGGGTGGAGGAAAATCATTAAGGGCTGGAGAGCTGTAGATTACAGTACAATATATAGAGTAATGTCATCAAAACAAGGGCAAATATGCTATCTTGTTGTCCCTCCCCCCACACGCTTACATAAATGTTGGTGCTGCAGAGATTAATTTTCTTCTTTTCTCCAGATAGCAGTGACACATCCTCTCACAAAATTAATATCAACCACTGTAGATGTTCTTATGTTTCTGACTAGCTGCTGTGTCCGGTTATACTGTTGCTACAGCAGTTAAAAGAAATCTGCTAAAATCCATTCTTCCACTTGCATTTATCACAGATAATATTGAAATATTTTTTTTTTAAAAATCACTTTGAGTTGTAATTTCAAGTTTCCAGTATGGGACAGACCTAAATGTAATGTAATTTTGGAATCGCTGGCATTAGTTCAAATGTTGTTACATTATGCATTTGTCTCATTAGAAATAAAAACGGAGATATGAAAGTGAGTTTAGAGGTGAAATACAAATAGACTTGGTGAATTTTCATGAACAGGAACATTGTGTGTCACATGCAGCAACAATTTTGCTTTTCGTTGCAATGTATTAATATTTTTCACACCTCTCCTTTATAACAACTCATTTGAGATGAATTAAGAATGTGGCCCGTGATCAATTCATTTTGTGCAGAAGAACAGTCAAATGACACACAAAACGTCCCTTTTTATGTGAACGCTTACAGAATCGAAAGTGGAAAGCCTGAGTTAACAAAGAAATTGGATAACCATGTGCGTGATACCCAAAATCTCTAACTAGAATTTCAGGGTTTGTTGAAAGACTGGCTCTGCTGAAAACCCATCAGCACAAACAGGACCAAGACTCACAGGGCCATCACAGGATTTTATTCACAAACAGAAGTGAAAGTGGACTACAAATTTTAACCACCCATCCTCACAACCACAAAATCCTTCGAGCCACATCTGGACTCTGTTTCTCTCAGGTCACAATTCAATGAAATGGCAAAGTCGAGCCGAACATAGAGAATTGTCCATAATAAAAGTCTACCAGTGAAACATCATGACTCACCTTTGCAGTTATCAACAACACACGCATGGTTGTTTCATAACTCTTGAGTCTTAACCTGTCTAAATTTGAACAGAGCTTCCTGCAGCTGTGCCAAACCACAGCACCCATCCTTGCATTAAATAGAGTGTGAAAATATTGACCTCTGGTCAAAATAATGCGCATTGCCTTATTCTGCACACAGGGCCAACGTCACCATCGAAGGGCATTACTTAATGCACAACGCATTTTTTAAAAAATTTGATTTGAATTTGTTCTTGTGTTTTTGCCAACTCATCCTTTGCCAACTCATCTGCCAGTTCCACATACAGCTTTGTTTTACGGGTGCTGCCTTTGAGTTTCTCCTGAAAGTCAGGGATGCCCATATCCCAACCAAACATTTTGTCTCCGACCTTCTTTATTTGTCCGTCTTCTATTTTTTGTTTAATGGTGGGCAGCAACCAATGCTTGTTTATCTCTCCTTCCTGATAATATAATAATATAAGAAATATAATAAAGATACGCCCACCGAAGACATAACTGAAATGTCACTGGAGCAACGAAGAACCAGCTATTTTTTGGTTCTTGTACAAATCAATTTTTTGGATCCCAAACTAAAAAAGTTCTTTGTGTGAACAATCTGGCATAGTAAGTGTGGGAACCAGAAAGGGCATGGAGTCATTTCGGTGCGAAAGCACTACATTTGGATCGCTGTATGCTCACAGGTTGAATTCAGATTTGATTTGAGCCTCTCACTCAAACAACGTAACTGGGCTCTTGCACAAAAATCACCTATCTACGCTGATAACATAGATTTATAGGCCCTGCACAGAAATATATGGAACATTAAAGTTACGCTGTCTGGTGTGATTTTGTTAGTACCCACAATTCCCACCTTAAAACCCTAATACATCCTACCAGTTTACTGCTGATATATTGAAACTCAATTCTGAACCATTCAAAATTTCATTCGAAATGAAAAGTTAGAATCCCCATTTGACTTCATTGCTGGCTAATTTGGCAACACATGACTCCCACATTCTTTGATGTGAACCTAGGCAGCAATATGGATGGACTCTTTAGTGTGTATTAAAGCAGGTTGAATACTTCTGCAAAGGAGGTTATGGTTCAGGGTCATTTTTTTCGATATTTGTCCATTTTTTGCTGCTCTGCTTCATATAAGTATAAAATGTATTCGAACTATAGCAGACACCAGTGCGAGCCATGAATGCCATGCTGCATTTACGGTACAATGTTAATGTGACGAACCTTAAACCTAACACCTCTTCCTGAAGTTTAGACACTGCACCTGGTGGTGTAACTACACAATCTGGCATATTTCATTTCTGTTATACTTTGATTGTTGTTTAGTGTGGTCTAAAATAGCACACTAAATATAATTGTCATTAGTACCAGATTCTCATACTGCATACACTGCTTGGACCCAAATTGCTCCTGATGCTGCACCATCAGTATATTATTATAAATGTGTGAATGGTTAACGCTCCTGATGAGCAGGCGGAATCCTACAAGGTAGGATTCATACACTGCCAACCCCCATGCCAAATAGGCTCAAAGTCTGAACCTGAAAAAAAGATCTGAAAGCCAAAAAGAAAACTAAGGCCATAAAAAAGAGGCTTGAAGGTCTGAATATGAAAATATAAAATCTGAAACTGGAAAAATTAGACATCAAATATCAAAAAAGCTAAAATTGTTAATACATTTTGTCTGAAATGCTTTTGAACTTCAAAATAAAATGTTCATGTACAGTTTAAAATTTTAGTTTTTCAATCACAATTTAATTTTCTAAATTAATGAAACTTTTGACCCAGATTTTATTCCGTACGAGAAGGGGTAAAACACAAAACCAGCCGAAGAAGACACTGAAGCATTAAAAAAGTAAAACCAAATCTGAAATCATATGCTTGCCCACGGTTTTCTTGAGCTAATACTGCTTTCCTGTTCATATGACATGAAAACACAAAAAAAAAAACACAGCTGGGACTCTACTTCCTTTTAACATCTACACATGATCACAAGATGGTTTCATTGTAAATAATTATTCACCAATGGCATTATGTTTTTACCTGTATCTGTCTGTCTGACTATGACTATGACATTTCATTCATGTAGTTCAATGTTCTAGTAAGGTTTGGAATTAAACATAGATTCCAGTTAGAGTATGTATGTGTATCAAATAGTTTATGACTTGCACATGCACAACTGTTTCCTGTCTCATATACACATTCCTTGCACTATAAAACCAGCCACAGGAAGATAACAACATTGATTTACACAATGCACCCTTTTCGATGTCCCTGTTTTTTGTTCCTCTTAAAGTGGAAATCAGATTGAAAGTGGTTCCTAATGATGGCTGTCTCCGATGTTTCTCCTCTGAACATATTTAAGAGCGGACAGATTTTCTCAGAGTAGATGTTTAGGAGGGTGGGGGGATGTCCATGCTCTTTGACAAAATTGTAAAGTGGCAGAATGAACAGATGTCTCCCATTGATTAATGTTCCTCCCTGCCTTGCCTCAGTGGATCTGTGAGCCCTTGCTTCTCTACGCCTACACCTCCCCCAAGCATTTTATAAAGCTAATTTCTTTAACAGCATTTCTCTCTTTTCCCTGACTTAATCCTGCCTCCTCATCTTTTATATGCCCCCTCTGAGAGACACCTTCAATTTCTTATTTTTGAGAAAAGATAGAAAGAAGTGGTATCTTTTCTGGCTGATGAATTTTATTTTTAAAATGTTTGTAGCAAGTGTAGTAATGTAAAAAACTATAAACATCAAGGCTGAATGTTGAATGGATCAATAAGAGAGAAACAGGTAGATGGGATCGGGCACTTCTCTCTATCTCTCCCCACTGTAATTTACAGATAAGCTCAAAAATCTTTCAAGTAATGTAAGCCTGACCCCTACTGGCTAAAGGTGGGACGGAATTCTTTGGGTGTGATCTCTATGAGATAAGATAGTAGAATTTACTGCTTTACACAAGTAAAATAGTTACTTGTGCGTTGTTCTCGCCCATTTCTCCCTTCAGTAGCTGAATTTTCCCAGCCAGCATTACATGAATGACATTAAAATACAATGGGCATTTGGCACTCAAATCATTCCAGCTACAGTAATTTCCCATTTAACAATTTGAATGCAAATTTAGAATGATCTAAACTTGAACAATTTCATGTATGTCTTGGAAAAGAATAAAAACATACAGAGGAAATAGCATCATTCACTTCCTCAAAATATTTATCTTGGTTTGTCTTCTGAAAAATGTATTTATTTTTGGACATGTTTACCAAAAATATGGAGAAAGATAGCGCTCCCTGCTGCAGCCTTGAGCAAAAGTGGGAACCCATGCTTTTTCTCAACGGAAAGTGGCTATTAAAATCCAGTACTGCATGGTATTGAATATCAAGCCCATGGTTAAGGGCTCACATTAAACATTTACACTCCTGGTTAATATTTCATACATTAATTTTGTATTTAAATTTGATTTAATAATTAATATAAATACAGAGTTAGGTGGGGAATAGTATTTTCAAACATGAATCCAGACACCTTCAACATAACTGGGTGAGTAAATATGACATGGAGAGAATACAAATGTAGATCCTCAAAGTTAGAACCCACACACAAAGTAGGAGACACAGATATCCTACTGTCGGCATCTGCAGCAGAAGGTTTCCGCCTGAACAGTGGGATGGGGTGAAATGGAGAGTGGGGTCAAAAGCTTGGAAGGGGTGACAGTCACACCTTCAAGTAACAGAATTACAGATTGTTTTAAATATATATATATGTATTTACATACACATACAGTACACTTCTTGTGTTCCTTCTTCCTGATGTTGCTATCACTTGGGATTGCGACATCTGCCACTAAGGCCTTCTTAGCCTGCTTGTCGACCACCACGATATCCGGTTGATTAGCCACCATCATGTTATCGGTTTGGATCTGGAATTCCCACAAGATCTTAGCTCAGTCCATTTCGATCACCTTTAGAGGTGTAACCTCCAGCCCATATTCGGCACAGATTTTTCTGTATACTATGCTGGCCACTTGGTTGTGACGCTCCAAGTATGCCTGCATCTTGCACCTTGCTGTTATGTGCTGCACTGTCTCAGGGTTATATTTGCACAGTCTGCACCCTGGGTCCTCTATCGATCTTGTGTTCAAGGCCTGTTCTTGTGCTGCCATGTTCAATGCCTTTGTGCTGTCGCTGAGACCAGCCTTCTCCAGCCATAGGTATGTTTTCTCGATATGAGCCACTTCCTCTATCTGACAGTTGTACATCTCATGCAGGGGCTTGTCCCTCCATGATGGTCTCTCTTCTTCTTCCTTCTCCTCACTGGGTTCCTGCTGCCTAAGGCATTCATTTAGCAGGTCATCATTGGGGGCCATCTTCCTGATGTATTCCTAGATCTCGGTTGTTTCATCTTGGATAGTGGCTCTGACACTCACTAATCCTCGGCCTCCCTCTTTCTGCTTTGTGTACAGCCTAAGGGTGCTGGACTCGGGGCGAAACCCTCCATGCATGGTGAGGAGCTTCCTTGTCTTTATATCTGTGGCTTCTATCTCCTCCTTTCGCCAGGTTATTATACCAGCAGGTTATCTGATGACGGGTGGGGCATAGGTGTAGATAGCTCGAGTCTTGTTCTGACCATTCAGCTGACTTCGTGGGACCTGCCTTATGCTTCGTAGATATTTGGCTGTGGCTGAAGCTGACTTCCTTGCGACCACTTCATGATTTCCTTTTGTTTGCAGGATCCCAAGGTATTTGTATCTGTCCTGAACATAGACTATGTTGTGTTCTGGCAGTTTAATCCCTTCGGTTTTGATCATCTTGCCTCTCTTTGATATCACTCGACTATGTCTATGTCAGTGCTGTAGATCCTGGTGATGTGGAGTCGATGGTGTGGTGATGGTGAGTCGATGTCTCGTTCATTCTTCGCATACAGCTTGATGTCTTCCATGTAGAGGAGCTGGATGATCGTTGTTTCATTTCTGGCGGTATTCGAGGCCACTCTTTGTGATGATCTGGCTGAGGGGGTTCAGGCCAATGCAGAACAGCAGGGGGGATAGGGCATCTCCTTGGTATATGCCGCACTTGATGCTAACTTGGGCAATAGGCCTTGAATTGGCTTCCAGAGTAGTCTTCCACAGCCCCATCAAGTTCTTGATGAAGGTTCTTAGTGTCCTGTTGATAGCTCCAATAACTCCAGTATCCATGTATGTGGCATTGAGTCATAGGCTTTCTTGTAGTCAATCCAGGCAATGCACAGGTTGGTCTTTCTGGTCTGACAGTCTCTAGAGACTGCCCTGTCCACCAGTAGCTGGTGTTTGGCTCCTCTGGTGTCACTACCAACCCCTTTCCTTTTTTTTTTAAGACTCCGATACTGCCTGTATTCCTACTCTCTCAGAATGAATATTGGCCATTTTCTTCATCGTCTTATTAATATTATTTTTTCAATTAAAACAGTACAAACCTTTATTACGTTCAAATTGAAAGAGGAAAAATAGAAAAACAAAAAAACACACAAAAAAAGTACCTTCTGGCAGAACAAGACAATAAGTAACACGCATTAAATATTTAATACGTCCCAAGGGAGAGGGTTACCTGTCCTTCTGTGATTTTCTTTCCTCATCCTGAGGTTTGTTATAATGTTTTTAAAAACGGTGTCGCCAGTTATCACAATCTGTTCGATGACAACTTTGGCTCTGGTTTTCCAGATGTGTGTATTAATAACACACATCACTAGCCAAAACAGTCATCGTTTGGAGTCCATGAGACTCTGTCAGAACAAACCATGCATCACAGATTTAACATTACAGTGAACAGTGAAGCCAACACTCACCATTTTGTGTCTGATTTCTGCGCTCTAGTGGCAGTGGAGCAGCAGGGGTTCCAGGGTCTCGTCCTCATTACAAGGAAACATTGGACATTTCTTTGTGGTGACGGAGCAGCTCCACTGGACCACCGCTCTGACAAGTAATCTGCCAACAGAGATCAGCCAAACGGTGTCACGCATGTTTTCAGAAATGACTTTATCGTTTATGTTTTTAATTATTTGTGGGTGTTCGTTTTTTTCTGCGTGTTTGTATTTGAATAAGCCTCCGTTCATGTTTATGTTCAAAGTGTTATAAATATCTTTAGTGGCAGAGGCAGTCCAGTTTATACTTAAGTCCTTAGTTTGTTTGATAAAGTCTCCATACTGGAGTTTATAATAAAGAATGTTGGATCTGGCTCTGTCATATAATTTAGACCAGTAAAAGACGTTTTCTCCCGTCCACCCAGATTTTCTATTCAGAGCGTCTGAAACATTTTTCATAAAAGGGATTTTCAATAGAATTCTGAGGTCAGGAGCCCCCAGTCCTCCATTTTGTTTACTTTTATGCATTAGTTTTCTTTTTGTAACCTCCCTGTTTGTTCCCCAAATAAGCTTAGCACATAATTTATTTAGGGTTGTAATAGTTTTGGGTGTTGGGGGGAAAACAGTTGATAAAAACAGCAGTTTTGAAACTATATGCGTTTTCACAATATTAACGCAGGCTTTGTAATTAGTATTTTTATTCTCCCATTTTGAAACCTCCTCTTTAACTTTTGTCTCTTTTTTAGACCAAGTTCAGGGCGCAGCAGTCTTTCCCGTTGAACCAAATGCCAAGAACTTTAATTTCAAATTGTATCTGGACATAAACGTTGGGTTTGTTGGACTCTGAGCCGATCAAAACTCCCTCAGTCTTGTCCTGGTTCAGTTGGGATCCTGAAGCGTGCTCGTACTGAGCCAGGTGTTGCTTTAAGGCATCCAGCTCACTCTGCTCTCTGATGATGACGACGGTTACGTCATCGGCATAAGCCATAGCTGACACTCTGTGAGCACCGAGGAGGCAGCCTCTGATGCCACCATCACTGTTGATCCTTTTGAGCAGAGGACTGATTGACAGAACATACAGGGCAGCACTCAGAAGACAGCCCTGCTTCACACCGCAAGACGGTAGAAAATGGATGGATGGATGGATGGATGGATTAATGTTAGTTGTCTATAGTTATTTAAGTTGGATTTGTTTCCTTTTTTATACAATAAACATATTGTGCCCTGATAAAATGAATCACATAATGAGCCATTTTTGACACCAGAATTAAAAACGGAAGTCAAAATGTCGATGATGTCATCAAGGCACAGTTTGTAAAACTCTGCTGGTAAACCATTAGGACCTGGAGATTTGTTGGTGTTCAGTTGGTTAATTGCTGCGATTACGTCATCTCTTTTGATATCCCCTAAAAGTGATGTGAAAGTGCTTTCTTCGTAAGGTTTGATGTGTTTTAAAAAGGAACTAATGATGTCGTTGTCAGAGGCCAAAGTCCCCAAATCTGAAAGCAACTCTATGCAACAACAACTCTCTCTCATTGAAAATTAACTCGCCATTAAAATGTTTAAGGCTAAAGATAAAGTTGCTGCTTCTCCTTTTTTGACTGGCAGAGATAATGTGGGTTGTAGTAATAGTTCATTATTTACACAGTCAATATCATTCTTAAGTTTACATAATTTGTTCTCTTCTTCCTATGATCTGTGTTTTTTACACTTTAGTTCTACATATCTCCTCATATTGTCATTATACTTTTCATTTTTCATTTTGTTTAGTTGGACACAAATTTAAAGAAATCTTTTAATCTACTTTTCATTAATTCCCATAAATTGACATCTGATTTGGTAAAAATCTGTAAATTTATTATTTTATTAATTTCACTTTTTAATTCAGTTAACATTTCCAGATTATTTAAACATTTAACATTTAATTTCCAAAAGCCCTTCGGCTCATTTGAACCACACGAGACCTATGCTCTAACAAGTAGATGATCTGAGAAATTATTAATAATTGTGTCATATTTCAGAGGACGAATTTGGGAGGAGACATATATATACGATCAATTCTGGTTTTTGTTTTACCATCGAAGGGTGTAAAGTGGATGGTTTTAGGGTTCAAAACTCTATACAGATCAGAGAGGGATGCACCTTTATGGACTTCCACCAACAACTTACCCTCACGAGCAATTTGGAAAGGAGTAGCTATTCTATCTTGATCCTCTGTGACAGTATTAAACTCCCCACACAATATTAAATTAACCCCGACATTAACAATTCCCCTCAGTTTTTTGAATAACTGCATTTTCTTTGTTCTTTCGGGTGCAGTGTAAACATTTATAAGACGAAATCTATGGCCGAGGTACAGGCAGTCTATCAGGAGGAGTCTCCCAGGTATTATATTCTCTAAAGAAGATTCCCACTCCATCAGCGCTGTCCTCACCAATAGAGATCACTGACTCTCCTTCATGCCACAGACCACAGACATCAGCCACATCTGTGCTGTTTTTAAGACGGAGCTCTTGCAGAAACAAGACATTTCAAATCAGTATTTAATAAGTAATTTACTTTTACTTGTTTCTGCAGAACTGTAGACCTCTCACGTTCCACGTTGCCACTTTAAAAAGGCTCATTAAGGAGAGAAGAAGAGAGTTCTACTTACTGGGGGCTGCCCTTGTCATCTCTCCTTCCCTCTTCTCTCTGCTGTGATGACCGGAAGTGACAGGGCACATCCTTTTGCTGAGCAGAGGCTCATCTGAAACACAATCGCTGGACACAGAGATGGAGGAACAAGAAAAACTCACCTCCCCTCCATCAGAGGGACACACAGGGGAGCTGGTGGGTCATTCTCCATGGAGACGGGAGGTGCTTGGATCCTCGCTCTCACTGGTTGTCTCATAATGCTCTGAGACTTCTTCCTCAATGCCATCATCATCATCATCATCATCATCACTGCTCTCCAAGTGAACGGGAACAAAACCTGCTCACCAGATTCACTCTGACCTCCACAACCTGCGGATTAGCCTCCACCGGTGCTTCTGTGGGTGGAGACACGGCAGCAGCCGGCAGTTCCTCCACAGCTGGTGGATCTGCGTAATGCGGGCTGGAGGCCTGATCGGGCGCCTGCGGCTGAGACCCAGGCTGGTCTGGGATCTGCAACTCGACAGGAAGTGACTGTGCAGGTGTAGGTGGAACAGATGCAGGTCGAGGGGGAGCGGCAGGAGGATTTGGAGCAGCCTGGTCAGTGTTACTCGTCTGTGTGTTGGGATGTTTCGCATCAGGTTCCCACATTGCCAACACTTCACCGTTGGACAGTCCTTCACCTGGTGCTCCACTGACTGACAGATGAAGCACTTTGTCACTTGGCCTGGATATATAATGCGGCCCTTGTATGGACCGAGGGAGATTGAATTTGGGATCTGGATAAGGTGGCCAGAGCTGTCCTTTCGCATATGGACTTTACATTTTCTGAGACCATACCATATTCCAAATTTATCTACAGGCTTAATGGCAGGTTGCAAGATGTCACAATATCGTTTCAAATAAGGCTCTATGTCATGATCTGGGATCCGACCAGTCCAGAACTTAATTACAACATTAGTGACATCTAGCTGCAAATATGACTCGACATTCCACTCCTTCCATTTAGCCTCATTGCATTTGGATGACACCACCTCCAGAAAACATCTCAGCGTGGACTCATGACAGAAGCATAACTCAAAATCACATTTATGGGGCAACGCAATAAATGAGTAAATATCACGTTGACCGGAAAATTAATTCCTCCTCAACGTAATCCCTACTAGGAGCTTCACCATCACCAAAGTACTTCGGTTTTACCCACAAGTTCCTCTTCTACTCATCGTCACTGTTCCGGTTGTTGGTCGTTAGTGAGACCCCTTTCTGGACCCTGGTCATGTATTGAGCCACATGCCTACTCGTCTTGGCTGCAATGATGCCTGACAGGAGCTTCCATGTCGTTCAGAGGCAGGTTACTGTCTGGTAGTTGGATGGAATTGTTCCCCTCTGTGGGTCTTTGATGATCAGGACCATCTGGCCTTGGGTAAACCATTCTGGGTGGGTCCCATCTTTCAGCAGCTGGTTTATCTGAGCTGCCAGGCGTTCATGGAGTGCAGTTAGCTTCTTTAGCCAGTAGCTGTGGATCATGTCAGGGCCCGGTGCTGTCCAGCTCTTCATCCCTGAGACTATTTCTTGGAGGTCTGCCATTGTGATGTTTACTGGTTCTTGTTCTGTGAGATGACTGTGGTCCTCTCTCAGGTCCACCAACCACTGAGCATTGGTGTTATGTGATGCTTCTTTCTCCCATATGCTCATCCAGTACAGTTCAGTCTCACCCCTGGGTGGGTCTGTCCCCGTCTTATTACCCTCCCACTGAGAGTACACTTTGGATGGTTCAGTGGTGAGCATCCTGTTGATTCTCCAGGCCTCCACGTCTCTAATGTACCTTTTCCGGTGGGCAGCCTGGGCTGTGAGCTTCTGTTTGGCAGTCTCCAGTGCCTCAGTTAGGGACAGTTTGCTGTACTTTTTTAGTACTTTGGTGGTCTTGCCCTTTTCCAGCTCTGACAGTTGGCTAATCTCTCTCCGTGTTGCCTTGATCTTATCCTCCAACCGTTTTCTCCATGGAGGGTATTGCCCCTTGCTTGCATGCATCTTGTGGTCAAGCACCCCTAGGATTATTTTGTCTGTTGCTTATATCAGCTTGTTTGTCTCAGTGATTGTCACGGTAGGGACAGTTCACATCTTCTAGCAGACCTTCTGAGGGTATTGTGCCACTAAGCCTTGGTAACCATTTCCGGGGGTTCCAGGTATCCATGTTAGCCATTATCTGCCTTCTCAGGTCAGCCAAACTTGTGCTAATCTCTTCCGGGCTTCTTATTGGGGCTTGGAACCCAATTTTTGAGTGTTGGGGGGATGTTTAAATCCCCCCACTGACGTGATGTCCTGGCTCCCCCTTGCCGTAGCATTATTGTTGTACCTCATCAATCTCTAGTTGTGATACTTGTTGTCGATTGCGGACATTGACTTATGAACTGTTTCTTCATTAGCTTGGATGTAGGGTGTCGAAGCATCCATAGTTCCCACATCCGTTGCATGTAACCCCTCCAACTGGGGTTGCTGGTGTAGTAGCCTTCCATTAATCCCACATTGTCATGCCTGCTCCATGTATGTCTTGTTCCAGTAGCCCACTTGTCATCTGGCTGCCCTGGTTCCCCAAAACCCAACTCGGACCTTGTTGAGCCAGGCGAAGTCCGAGCTGGTATGGCTATCTTAGTCGTGTTTGCACTCATATCGAGGTATGGCAGGTAGCACTAAGGACCTTGCCAAAGGCTCAACTGGATTCACGTGCCCTGACCGGGATTTGAACCCCGATATATATATATATGGGTACCAACGTGGGTATGGATGAAGCAGGCTTTATTGCTAGGAAAGTGGGGGGAACGGAGGTGGATGATGCGGGAATGTAGCAGGCTGTCGTGGGTTGGAGAGCTGGCAAGCAGGCAGGCAGGCAGGCAGGCGAGTAGTGGTCCAGGAGTACTGGAGAGAGAGACGACAGTTAATACACAACCAACTAGGAAAAATCTCGAGACAAGGCCTGAGCGTAAGCTACCACTTAAGTGCATAAAACGATCTGGCGATGAGTGGGTGAAGAGCCGGGGTAAATATACTGCAGGCTGATGAATTGATGAGGCAGGTGAGCAGACTGGGACAGGTGATGGGCTGATTGCAGACAGGAGTGTAGAGCCAGGAACCAGGAGAGCCACGGCCAGGCCAACACACACACACACACAATAACCAATACTTTATTA
>KV751342.1:7772258-7796610 GCA_001698575.1 Mola mola
TACTGCAAAAAAATATAGCATATTTTCTTTCCTCATTCAGTAGTAGTAGTAGTAGTAGTGTACCTTAGTGTAGTATTAGAACTAGGGCTGTATACAATTGTATAAAGTGAAATTGCCTCAAATCAAGACTCCTCTCTATTGGAATATCTTTAAGAGGTAAAAAAGAAATGAAGCAACAGTTGGTTCAGATGAAAAAATTCAATGGGATCGGGTTTCAACTGCAATTATATTCAACTTCTACGCTTTTCCTGTTTGTTGATGTTTTTGGCTGTTTCCCACTCACATTACATGTCATGTACAGATCACATTACTCACAAGATAAACTAAGATAAACAAAGATAAACTTTTTCATATAGGGACACCAAGTTATCTTCCAGTGCCCTTTGGTTAAGTTGACACAAAAGTTTAAACCTGAAATGATCTGTGCAGGTGGTGCTCCTGCCACTGTATGGAAAACGTGGAATCCAACCTAAAGACAATTTATCCTGTGTTAAGGTTTTTTGATGTGTGTAAATCAAGTCTAACTCAAACCCAGAGCACCCAGTGTGTCCTAAATCAAAGCCAGAAAGTTAAACGTTGCAATCGGTGCACTCACTGAAGGTCACTCCAATTATCTGTGATGAAACTACATTCTCATAAACCACTTTTCTATAATAAGCATAGGAGGAAGATGGAGATAGCTGTCCAGTTTTCACAGCTGTAAAAACTGTGAGTTGGTGATCCCAATATCGATGTGACAGCGGAGGACAGAGCTTTCATTAGGGCAGGGACATGGTAAAATTGTGAAAAGGGAATACAGACCCACATTCCAGTTATCATGGAAAGACTGAGATGCAATACTATTGTGCAGTATTCAACCATAAAATGCATATTAGAAGATTAGGTATTAATTTAGCTGACGGGGTTAACAGGTATTGATTAATGTTATGTTAAAATTTCCCCTTCTATTGTTATAATTTATGACTATTATTCTTCCCACTTCTTCGCTTATTTGTATTTTAAAAAGCAGAAATAACATAGCTAATGAAGTGAGGGAAATATTAATGTCGTACTCCTTTAAAATTAAATGATGCATATTTTATCATAGCCATACATTTCTGGACTTTTCAAAAATATGTCATATAAAATAAGTAATATTGCCCTCTGAAAAAATTTTAACTTCAGGTCAAAACTTTCAGGTCTGTAAGCATACAATTAGAATCACAATTTTTCATGCATAATGCATTTTTTTTTTTTTCAATCTTTGAATTGCAGAGAACATTACGTAAGTGCAAAACCTGAGAAAAAGATAATAATCATGCCAGAATAGTAAAAATCCATCTCTTTCTTAGGCAGTGTTTCTGTTGGCTAAATGAGCAAATCTGCTGGATCCAAGTTAGCAGAGATGAATTCTGAGCAGCAAGTCCAAACGGAGATGACAAGAGATGGGACAAAATCAGCCAACTGTAAAACAGAGAGCACATTCCCATAACATGAAATTGTATTATTATGATAGTGTTACAATGTGTCAGTCGAAAACCAGGACACTGAAACTGAAGCAACTAAATGTAATTGAGCCATGATTCCTTTTATTATTTAGTCTTCACATGAAAGTTTCTTATTTAGTTTCATCACAAAATAGACAGATTCCGTTGTCTTTAAATTATATCTGAACAACTACCAATCAAACAATTGCAATGCTTTATTCTTCCATATATTGCTTTATAGGCTTATATAGGCTTATCTTATATAAGCTAGCTTTATAGGTTTATAGGCTTATATTAAAAGATCAAAAAAAAAAAAAAAAAAAATATGGTTGGTCTGTTGATATCTGACCATCAGGAAGTTCAGAGACATAAACTTGGAATGAAGCTGTAGGAAAGATAAGCAAAAAATGAGCAGCTCATATAATGCCTTGTTCTCTTCATGTAACCTTGACAAACAGTGTGAGTGTTAGAGGAGTGCGTACAAGATTATGAGGGTCAGAGCCACATGGGGAGACAGGGGAAAACAGAGTTTATATGGATCCATCCTGACCTCTGAAAGAAAGAGACGCAAGCAGGGCAGAGTTTATTAGATTACTTACTGATCTCTGGTGATGGACTACCCTTTTCGGTACACAACCACAGGTAGAAAGACTAATCTTCAGCTAAAACCTGCCACCAAGTGGAGAAAATAGAAACTAGCTCTAAAACAATTAATTGCCGTACATGCGACAAGTTACTGCAAAATAACAATATCTAATGATTTATCCAATAACCGATTCAGTATGGCTATTCAGATGGAAGAAATTTAGCATTATACCCCTACAGTGAGCTGCTAACACCATAAATTCTATCTTCAATTTATTTTTGTATGATAATATTAAGAGTCAAAGTATTCTTAATCAATTTTGGAGTGATATCCATGGCCAAACATAAACTTCGAACTGTAGTAATGGGTGACTATCTGCCTTACATTGGAATATAAGTTTGAACAACTTAAATCCTTGCCAATTCTTCCTTTGCTCTACATGGACTTGAACATATCACATATATATTAATTAGGTAATCATCATCATTAGGCAATCATTCACTTATCAACCGATCACAATAAAGCTGAAACTAAGTAGTCATTGTCATCTGCTATTGATTAAATGGCTCATCATTTCTATACATTAATACCTCAACTTTAAAAGTATGGAGTGTACCACTTTAGCCAATAACTAAACAAATTCAAATTAAATTCAGGATTGAAAGGTAGTGAAAGATGCTACACAGCAGTGAACAGGACTGGGTATTTTGAGGAGGAAGAGGAGGAAGATGATAAATCAAGGAAGATGAGACTGATAAATTAGAAATACAGGAGGATTCTTCAGCAAAACTGCACCACAAACATCACTAAACCCTGACACCATGTCTGTAGTTCACATGGCACAATGCCTGATTTTACACATTGTATGAATTCTTGATCATGTTGCATCCGCCCATTCCCAGGGATATAAGGGTGCCATGGGTGGTGCTTTTCAGTGTCTCTGACACTCACAAGCATGAACCGCCTGTTCCACATCTCGATCCGTCCCGGCCACCACACATATGATCTTGGTAGACCTTTCATTCTCGACATGCCAGAGTGGGTTGGATGTAAATGTTTAGAAAAACTTATCTCGAGCCTTTGCTGGAATGATTACTCTTGCCCCACAGACCACACATCCATCTTTAATACTTAGTACGTTTTTTTTCTGGTGATATGGTTGCAGATTTGGGTCCACCTTTGAAGGCCATCTGCTTAATACATATGCCTGAACCTGTGACAAAACAACATCTTCAGCTTGTCAGGGTCCGGTAGTGTCAAGTGTCTGTTGGTTAGGGTCATTTGGTGTTGCAATTTTGATTTGTTACGATTCTACGAGTTTTACAATTTGATTGTATCAGTTATTGTGATTTCGTTCTATAAGAAAAAAAAGGTAAATAAACTTCTAGGGGCAATACTAGTACATTATGGGTCATATTTCCAAAAACAAGGCTTATCAGATATCCGTGGGTCAGTCTCATATTTATTTCACCTGCATAGACAAGTACCACTAAAAGCCAGCTAACTGTGCAGCAACGACCGTATTACCTGCATTGTCTGTGACTAAAACAGCGTCTTTCTCTGAGATGTCTCATTCAGTTCCAACATTGTGAAGTGGCTTTGCAATGTTTGCCCCTGTTATCAGACTGCTGCATGACTCTTGCCCACAGGACAAAAGAGGACAGTAACCAATCTTCCGTAATGTAATCACAATGGGTTGTGATAGTAATATAAGACTGGTGTGCTGTGAGGTCATATATCGCAAGTAAGAATGACTTGTTCACCTCTGCTCAGTTTTTCTTTGACTGACATCACCTTGTTGTAGATTTGATTAGATTTTCTTAAAAATATTATCAGCTGGAATAATTTACAATGGGTACAAATCGTAAACCTTGTTTTGAAACTCTAGGGGGTCATAAACCAGTGTATTTCTAGTGCCGGTTCCAAGTCCCGATAAATGGTGAAGGTTGTGTCAGGAAGGGCATCCTGCATAAAAGCTGAGCCAAATCAAACATGCAAATCACAAAAATAAATTTACCGGATTGGTCGGGCCCAGGTTAAAAACAACTGCCACCGGTGTTGTTGGCAAATATGGTGCCAGCGGAAATTGGTCTATTGTTAGTTGAAAAACAAGAAGAGGTAAATATGTTTGGAGACAGAGAGAGAAGAGGAAAGCCAAGAATGTAGGATTGAGAGTAGGAATGATGGTGTGATGACAGGCAAAGGTAGAGAGCTGGCTGACATGATGCAGAGAATAAAAAGGTAGATGTTCTGTGTGTGCAAGGGACCAGGTGGAAGGGCAGCAAGACTAGAAACATTGGAGCAGGGTTCAAGCTGTACTACCATGGTGTGGATAGGAAAAGAAATGGAGTAGGCATGATCCTGAAGGAGGGGTATGCAAAGAGGATCAAATGGTGGAAGCTGAAAAAGGAAGGACTGCTTTAAGGATTTCAAAGAGAGGTTAAGACAGGCTCTGGGTGGTTGTGAATAACTGCATTCTTGTTTGCTATGGGGATGGACAGACTGACAGAGGAGGTCAGGCAGGAATCTCCATGGATGATGATGTTTGCAGATGACATTGTGATCTGGAGTGAGAGCAGGGAGCAGTTG
This sequence comes from Mola mola, assembly GCA_001698575.1. NCBI lineage: Eukaryota > Metazoa > Chordata > Actinopteri > Tetraodontiformes > Molidae > Mola > Mola mola. The sequence continues at coordinate 7,776,900 of KV751342.1, forward strand.
GAAGAAAACCTGGAGGGGTGGAGGTATGCGCTGGAAAGAAGAGGAACAAAAGTCAGTCATAGCAAGACAGAATACATGTGTGTGAATGAAAGGGTGGCAAGTGGAACATTGAAGTTACAGGGAGTAGAGGTGGAAAAGGTCCATGAGTTTAATTACTTGTGGTCAACTTTTCAGAGCAATGGGAAGTGAAGAAGCAAGTGCAGGCAGGGTGAGGAGGTTGGAGACAAGTGTCAGGAGTGACCTGCGACAAAAAAGTAGCAGCAAAAGTGAAGTGAAAGGTTTTACAAGAGGGTAGTGAGACCACCAGGGTTCTTTGGTTTGGAGACATGGGCACTGACCAAAACACAGGAGGCAGAACTGGAGGTGGTAAAGTTAAAGATGTTGAAATTCTCTGTGGGAGTGACGAGGATGGACAAGATTACGAATGAACACATCAGAAAGACAACACAAGTTGGATGCTTTGGAGACAAAGTTAGAGAGGCCAGATTGAGATGGTTTGGACATGTGCAGAGGAGGGACAGTGAATATATTGGTAGAAGGATGCTAGATGGAACTACCAGGCAGGAGGCAAAGAGGCAGTCCAAAGAGGAGATTCATGGATTTGGTGAGAGAGGATATGCAGGTAGCTGGTGTGACAGGGGAAGATGCAGAGGACAGGGAAAGATGGAAGATGATGAATAGCTGTTGTGAGTCTTAGAAAAATGTTCCAAATGTCCATGTTCCACGAGGGTTCAAAGAAGAATGATAGGGTCAAAATCATAGTCATCATATTGGTCCATGTATCCAAATTTGTGTGTTTCTTATGAAATCTATAAATTCAAGAGTATGTGTAATCTATAAATCCAGAGGTATGTGAAGTATATTGTTCCAGAAGTAGTTGTAGTCTATTGGTCCAGGAGTTGTTAGAGTCCATTTATCTAAATCTGAGAGTTCCTGATGAAGTCAATGGGTCCAAGAGTATGTGGAATGAATAGATCCAGGAGTATGTGATGTCCAGTGATCCAGACCCAGGTATAGTCTGTTGGTCCAGAAGTCATTGTAATCCATGTATCCAACTTTGCGCTGGGCAATCCAGCATAGGATACAGGTCACAAGATCTCCTGTCCTAAAGCTGGTAACAGGCATCGGGCAGCTCCTCTTGTGAACTAGAAAACCTGCAGGATAATAAAGCACAAAGTCTCTAGGGAAGAAGTAGAGTCAATATAATGTTTTGTTCAGATATGGACATTTAGAGGAACACAGATAGAGTTAGAGCCACAGGGGGAGGAGAAAAGAGGAGCTCAGTGTATCATGGAGTGTTAATCTGGCAATTTAAATCTATAGTAGCATAACAAGGGTTTAGATAGGCCAGGCCTAACTATAAGCTTTATCAAAAAGGGAAGTTTTAAGTGTACTCTTAAAATCAGAGAGTATGCCTACTTTTGGAGATTCTTGAGATCACCAGTAACCCTGCATCTGGGGAGCATAAGGTTCTAGTTGGGTGATAGGGCACTATGAGCTCTTTAAGATAAGCTGGTGCCTGACCGTGAATAGGTTGGTTGGTGAGGACAAATATTTTAAATTCTATTCTGGGTTTAACAGGGAGCCAGTACAGAGAAGCCAGTACAGGGGAAATATGGTTTCTGATCCTAGTTCTTTTCTGTACGCGTGCTGTTGCATTTTGGATTAACTGAGAAGTCTGAGAAGGCACCTGAAAAGAATTAAAGCAATCCAGCCTGGAAGTACCAAATGCGTGAACTAGTTTTTCTGCATCTTGTTGAGACAGAATGTGCCGGTTCTGGCTCTGTTACGGAGGTGAAAGAAGGCGTCCTTGAAAACTGTTATATGTGTGAGTTAAAAGAGCTCCTTGTCAACACCCAGGTTTCTGACACTGGTGCTGGAGGCCAAGGCAACGCCATCCAGATCAACTATGTTGTTGGATAATGAGTCTCTAACGTGTTTAGGGCCCAGAACAATTACTTCAGTTTTTAATGTCCTCAAGACATGCCTTGAGTTTAACTAACTGATGGGATTCATCCAGCTTCATTGATAAGTATAATTGTGTGTCATCTGCATAGCAATTAATGTATGGATTGCTTTCTACTAATATTACCTAAAGAAGCAAGAAGGAACGAATAGTAATGGTCCAAGCACAGAAACTTGTGGAACTCCGTGACTAACCTTGTCATATCTGGATGATTCATTATTAACATGAACAAAATTAAATTAATCAGATATGCTAGACTTAAACCATTTTAAAGCAGATCCTTTAATGGCAATTTGGTGTTCCAGCCTCTGTAGTAGGATGTGGTGATTGTGTCAAAAGCCACACCGAAATCTAATAAGACTAGTACAGAGATAAGTCCCTAATCAGGTGCAGTGAAGACGTCATTTGTAACTTTTTCCGGTGCTGTTTCTGTGCTGTGATCCTTTCTTAAACCTGACTGGAAGTCCTCAAATAGACTATTATCCCGAAGAAAGTCACATAGTTGTTTAGCCACTGCTTTCTCTAGAATCTTTGAAAGAAAGGGGACTTTGGATATCAGTCTATAGTCCTCAGGCCCTCAGTGTTTATAATGTGATTAAAATTGAGAGGTTGTGGACACGGTGGAGGGGGGCCACCGGATGCCACGGCAGCCCGCAGGTCACGACCCCACCACCAGCCCAGAGGCTATTATTGGGGACCGGACTTGCTCAAATTCTGATGACTGATTTTTTGCAAAAACAGACATTCTCTCCATGAAGTTGTGGTCTAATAAAAGGTTTCTATATTGAGTAATACTTAAGCTCTCAGTCTTACCATCCAATTCATGAGGATGGTAAGACTTGTTTTTTTTCTATATTAATATTGGTGATGTCACCTAGCAGACAAAGTGGTGGGGAGGCAGGGATGGGGTATCCAAAACACGTTGTTGGGTCTTCACAAAACCTTTGCCAAAAATTGCTGACAGGGGTACAAAGCCATAGAGCATGCAAATAACTGTCTGGTAAGCCAGCCATGCAGACTGAACAGATGTTTGTTTGTGTGAGACCCATTTTCAACATCCGTTTTCCTGTATAGTGTGTTCTGAGTAGAACCTTGTATTTTATGAGTTGTAAATTGACATTTTGGATAATTCTGAAGGTATTGTAACAAATTTGTATCCAAAGATTAGGATTAGATTAGAATCCCATTTGGAAGTAGGAAGAGAGACTGTTAAATTTATTTAAGACAGTACTGAATTGAATTTGGAGAGTAATTTTGGAGGTGAAAGCTGTAAAAAAAAATCTATTATTATTGGTGATAGCTCTATATCCAATTGGCTAAGGTTAAACCTTGCTTTAATTATAGATTTCAGTTGAAGATATTCCAGGAATTTGTTTTTATTGAGACCATATAGTGCTATGAGTAAATTAAATGGGATGAAATCATTGCTTTGGAGGATATGCTCTAGATGTCTTATCCCTTTGTCATTCCATGTTGTAAAGTTTATAGATTTTTTGTTTTGCAGGATATTAGGATTGTTCCAGATAGACGTGAGTCTGCGTGGGATGTGTGGAGACCTATTTGTTTTAAGAAATTCCCACCAGGCTGTAAGAGAGTTGCTAATGTTAATACTCTTGAAGCATCTATGTTGTCTGATAAGGGGATTAATAAAGGGCAGATCCAGAATTTGGATTTCTTAACACAATGTTTGTTCAATATCTAGCCATGCTTGGTCTAATGGATTCTGCTTGATCTCATTTTAGGATATATTATAATCTATTGGCCAGGTAATAGCTATGAAAATTCAGTAATTCCAAACCACCGTTATCTTTAGTCTTTTGCAGAGTTTTTAAACATAAGTGGGGGTTTAGCTTTCCATAGAAATTTGGAGTTGCTAGAGTCTAATGATTTGAACCAAGCCAGGTGAGGTTGGGTTGGGACCATTGAAAGAATATGATTAATTTTTGGCAAGACGATCATTTTTACTGCTGCTACTCTTCCCATAAGTGAGATTGGTAGACTCCTCCATCGAGTGAGATCATCCTCTATTGTTTTAATTAGGGGAATGTGATTTAGCCGTGTCAGTTCAGACAGCCTGGCAGGGACATTGATACCTATGTATTTAATGTTCCCCAATTGTAGCAGGGCAGTTAATGTACTCTGAAATTCCGAGTTTATAAGTAGAACATTTGATTTGTTCCAATTAATAGAGTAGTCTGAAATAATTGAGAATTTATTTATGCGTGTTATTGTCTCTGAAAAATTAATTTGTGCACTTTGTAATGTGTATAATGTGAGGTGTTATTTTTTTCAAGTCTTCTAGCCAGCGCCCTGCAGATAATTTTTATGTCTGCATTTATAAGTGATATTGGTTGATAGCTAGATGAAAGTGTGGGGTCTTTGTCTGGCTTAAGAAGGAGGCTAATATTTGCACAGTGTTAGGAGGAAGAATGGAAGTTTCCTTAATTTCCATAAGCATGCTGAGATAGGCTCCAGCCCCCCCCCGCGACCCCTAACGGGATAAGCGGTAGAAAATGAATGAATGAATGAATGATTCTGTGGAATACTGGTGTGAGCTCTGGCCAGAATTCTTTGTAGAATTCGGTAGGAAAACTCATCTGGTCCTGGAGCTTTCCTGTTGGGCATATGTTTAAGGGCTTCTTGAAGTTCCTCCATTGAAATAGATGACCTCAGAGCTGTTATTTGTTCTTTGTTTAATTTTGATTGGTCAACAGTGCTCAAGAATGCATCTATGATAGAGTTAGATGGGTTAATCTGTGATGAATACAATTTTTTTTAAAGAACTCCCTAAATGTAGTCTTTTTTCTGGGACGCAGGTTGTTTTCCTGATGGAGTCATTTACTGAGGATATTGTTACTTTTTCTTTGTTCTGTTTGAGTAGGTTTGCTAGGAATCTGCTGTTCTCCAAGCATAATCTCTGTAGCTGAAATTGTGTTTTAGTGTCAAGTAAATCGTTTAATTTTAGTTTTGGTTTTCATAACTCACTCAACAGGTGTTCCTCTTGGGAGGCGCCATGAGCTAACTCCAAAGCTTTAATTTTATCACTCTAATTCTATTTCAAGTGCTGTCCCCTGTTTTTTTTTTTGTTTTTGGTATTAAGAATAAGACATTATTTTACCAGGCATGACTGCTTTTGCCGCCTCCCAAAGAACACAGGTAAAGACATCAGGCTGGTCATTTATTTCACAGAATATCGTCCACTCTTTTTTAAAGAATTTAATCAAATCTGAGTCCTTAAGCAATGATGTATTAAATCTCCCTTGTTTAGATGGTGGTGTCACTAATTTTTTAGTGATTGTCAGGGTGACTGGTGCGTGACCGCTGATGGTGATAGGGTGAATTTGTGTCAAAGATGTCCTTCATAATTGAATTACTTGTGAAATAGTAATCTAAACGGGAATAGGAAAGATAGACTGGTGAGAAGTAGGTGTATTCTTTAAGCGTGGGGTTACACGAGCGTCAAGCATCACAAAGACCGAACTCACTCATGTATTTTTTTATTGTATCAGTTGATTGCCAGTTGCAATGACTACCTGCTCAACTGAGTCTGTCCCTTTCTGGATCGAATATCTAGTTGAAGTCCCCTCCCCCTAAAAGATTTGTGTCAGATGGGGCCGAGAGTGCAGTGAAGAAGCTGTGGAAGAAGGAGGGGTCAATAACATTCGGACCATATATGTTGGCAATACATACTTCTGTGAAAAAGAAAACAAAACCAGTAAAGAGACTAGCTCTGTGGTATAATCTTAACACTCGCAAGTTAAAACAGAAAACTCATAAACTTGAAAAGAAATGGCGTTCCACTAAACTGGAAGAGCCACACATGGCCTGGCAGGATAGCCTTAAAGTATACAGGAAGGCCCTTCGCCGAGCAAGAAAAGACTACTATTCAGCGTTGATAGAAGAAAACAAGAATAAGCCCAGGATCCTTTTCAGCACTGTAGCCAGGCTGACTGAGAGCCATCATTCTATTGAACCATGCATTCCTAGAGCCCTCACCTGTAATGATTTTATGAACTTCTTCAACAATAAAATTATACTTATCAGAGAAAATATCCTACACCTCACAGATTCCAGTTCAGCAACAGGAATTATAGAGGCCATTATTAGTCCTGATGTGTGTTGGGAAAGCTTCCATCCAATTGACCTTAAGGAACTAACAACAACATTATCTTCATCTAAATCATCAACCTGTATACTAGACCCCATACCTACTAAGTTACTCAAAGAGGTTTTACCCCTAATTAGAAATCCACTACTAAACATTATCAATCTATCCCTTGTAACAGGTTATGTGCCCCAGTCATTTAAAGTAGCTGTAATTAAACCGCTCCTAAAAAAAACCTACCCTAGACCCAGAAGTTTTAGCCAACTATAGACCAATATCCAACCTCCCCTTTCTTTCAAAGATTCTAGAGAAAGCAGTAGCGAAACAACTATGTGGCTTTCTTCAGTATAATAGTCTATTTGAAGAGTTTCAGTCAGGTTTTAGAAAGCATCACAGCACAGAAACGGCATTGGTAAAAGTTACAAATGACCTCCTCACTGCATCTGATGCAGGACTTATCTCTATACTAGTCTTATTAGATCTTAGTGCAGCTTTTGACACTATCGATCATCACATCTTACTACAGAGGATGGAACACCAAATTGGCATTAAAGGATCTGCTCTAAGATGGTTTAAGTCCTACCTATCTGATAGATATAATTTTGTTCATGTTAATGATGAATCATCAAGATATGACAAGGTTAGTCATGGAGTCCCACAAGGTTCTGTGCTTGGACCATTACTATTTACTCTATATATGCTTCCTGTAGGTAAAATTATTAGAAAGCACTCCATACATTTTCACTGTTATGCAGATGACACACAACTATACTTATCAATGAAGCCAGATGAAACCCATCAGTTAGCTAATCTACAGTCATGTCTTAAGGACATTAAAAACTGGATGTTTCATAACTTTTTAATGTTAAACTCTGACAAAACTGAAGTCATTGTGCTGGGCCCCAAACACATTAGAGACTCATTATCCAGCAACATAGTTAATCTGGATGGCATTGCCTTGGCCTCCAGCACCACTGTCAGAAACCTGGGTGTTATCTTTGACCAGGAGCTGTCTTTTAAATCACATGTTAAACAGATTTCAAGGACCGCCTTCTTTCACCTCCGTAACATTGCTAAAATCCGGCACATCCTGTCTCAACAAGATGCAGAAAAACTAGTTCATGCGTTTGTTACTTCCAGGCTGGACTACTGTAATTCTTTATTTTCAGGTTGCCCTAACAAAATTTTAAAAACTCTTCAGTTAATCCAAAATGCAGCAGCGCGTGTACTGACTAGAACTAATATCAGAGACCATATTTCCCCCATACTGGCTTCTCTGCACTGGCTCCCAGTTAAATTCAGAATAGAATTTAAAATCCTTGTTCTCACCTACAAAGCTATTCATGGTCAGTCACCATCTTATCTTGAACAGCTCATAGTACCCTATCGCCCATCCAGAACCTTACGCTCCCAGGATGCAGGGTTATTGGTGATCCCAAGAATTTCCAAAAGTAGAATGGGAGGCAGAGCTTTCAGCTATCAAGCTCCTCTCCTGTGGAACTATCTTCCAGTCTTGGTACGGGAGGCAGACACACTCTCTGATTTTAAGAGTAGGCTTAAAACCTTCCTTTTTGATAAAGCTTATAGTTAAGGCTGGCCTATCTAGCCCTTAGTTATGCTGCTATAGGCTTAGGTTGCTGGGGGAACACTCCATGATTCACTGAGCTTTCTTCTCTCCCCCCTCTGACTCCGACTCCTTCTCTGCTCCTGTAAATGTCCATATCCTTACACTAACTTTACTTCTTCCCCGGAGTCGTTGTGCTTTACCATCCTGCAGGTTTTTCTAGGTCACGGTGGGAGGTGCTGCTGTGGTCCTGCCTGATGCCTCCTGGCCACATTAGGAAAGGAGATCCTGTGACTTGGATCCTGTGACTTGGATCCTAGGCTGGATTTCCAAGTGCAAATCGGGACCCACAGATCACAATGGCTTCTGGATCAATAGACTACACCTGCTTCTGGACCACTACACTTCACATATCCCTGGATTTACAGATTCTACATACTCTTGGACTCAGCAACACCCAGATCTTCCTACATGGAGTACAATGACTCCTGGACCAACAGAGTCCACCTGCGTCTGGATCACTAGACTTTCCATACATCCGGACTCATAGAATCCACAGACTCTGGGACTCATGGATGTTTTATGCATTCTAAATGAACTGTTGTTATCATGTTTTTGTGTTCTGTACAAGTGACATTTATTGCACGTCTGTCCGTCCTAGGAAGAAGGATCCCTCCTCTGTGGCTCTTCCTGAGGTTTCTTATTTTCCCTGTTTAGGGTTTTTTAAGTTTTTCCTCACCCGGTTCGAGGGTCTAAGGGCAGAGGATGTCACATCTGTACAGTTTGTCAAAGCCCAGTGAGATAATGTGTAAATTGTGATTTTGGGCTATACAAATAAAATTTGATTTGATTTGATTTGATTTGTGTTATGAATACTGATTATTATAAATCTTCCTTCTGGGTCTATGCTAGTATTAGTACAGGTGAAATATATATTTTTTGTTAATTAAAATGGCTACACTTCTTTGTTTGGAATTATAGCTAGCTATGTATGTGTGAGGGAACTGTGATGAGCCAAGTTTATGGTTTCTGACTTTGGGTGTGTGAGCTTCCTGCAATAGGACAATGTTTGCTTGTAAATTATTTAGGTGCTCTAAAATTTTAAGACTATTTTTCATTCGAGCCAATACCACACACATTTCAGGTGACAAACTGTAATGTGTTCCAAACTAAACTAGCTTGCTGAGTGTAAATTGTGAGGTGTATCTGTGTAAGAACTGTAACTGCACATTATAAAGCAGCACTGGGCACCGTTCGAACATTACAATTATGAATACGCGGTAAAAGAAAAAAACATTAACAGGAGGGATATAGGGTAACATAAATACACTGATGTACAAAGACGGTCTAAGGGGAACGTGCGTTGTGCATTTTTTGTTTTGTTTTGTTTTATTTTTTTCCAAAAGAAAAAATAATGGCACTCCAGAATTTCCTTAGGGAATTGATTGTTTATACTTAAGTCCATTCCTCTCTCTTCCCTGCTCTTCACCAGCTCCTTCTGCTTGAAGTGTTCAAATTTCGCAACGATGGGTCTGGGTCATTGGCTGTCCGGTCTCTTTCCTTCAAGACGGTTGACCTGGTGGAAGGCGATGTCCTTCAGTGTCCGTCAGAAGTTTCAGGTGTTTCTGGAGGAATTCCTTGATGGACACTTCAGGATCTTCCTGCACCCGCTCTGGAATCCCCAAGAGGACCAAGTTGTCCCGCATTCTACACGCCTGAATATCAAGGATAGACTCCTTCATCCGTTTGTTTTCTCCCGAAATCTTCGTCAATCCCTTGGTGAGAGATCTGACAGAGTTTCTCATGGACTCCTCAGCAGTCAGCGAAGCCACCTGTTGCTGACTAAACTCACATAGTGCCTGAAATTCTCTGAGGAAGACTTCCACCAGAGCCAGTCAGGCATCAAACCTAGCTTGCTTCCTGTCGATTGAGTCCAGGATGTCTTCGTAGTCTCTGTCAGGGGGATGAAGCTGCACTTGGGGGTTTCTCTGGATGGCTTCTTTTGGAGGTAGGAGTCGGCATCTTGGTGGCCTTCCCCATGACAAGTCAGTGATGGCGTTCGTCAATGTAATCCTGCAGACTTTCCAGGGTTTCCTCTTCCAGGATTTATTGGAAGGAGTTGATACAAGCAGAGGAAAGCGTATCATTTAACAGTTAACTTTTTTCAAAGACTTTGAAAATTAGGTTTGAGTGAGCTGGCGTTTGGGGTTGGTTTAGCTGTTTTTATTCAGAGGGTTGCCACCATGTTCATTCACCCACAGGTCTTGCAAGGTCTCACAGTGGCGCCATTCTGCTTTGCATTCACATTTTGATTTGCATTACATAATAATTTTGTTTCAGTAAGGCAAAATAAATCAATATCGTTATCTGATATAAGTTAATTTATTAATACACTTTTAGATGATAGGGATCTTATATTCAGGATTCCACATTTAATTTGCTTTATCTTGTAAACTGTCTCATTAGTTGTGTTGATTTTTATTAAGTTCCTGTGTGCATGTTTTTTTATTTGATTTACTGAATTTATGTGGATGTGGGATAGACACAGTCTATGGAGTCGTAGGTGGATGACTCTAAAGGAAGCATAGAGAAGCGTGTAAGGCTGCAAATCTGTTTCCTGACCTCAACTCTGAATTGTCAATATGGCTGACTAATAAATCTGGCCATATTTCTAGAAATGAGAGCAGCTCCTTCTAAAGTAGAACGCATGCCATCTCGTCTAATTAGACCAGGTATTCCCCAGAAAGTCTGCCAATTGTCAATGAAGCCCATGTCATTTGCCGGACAAAACTACGGAGACAGTGTTTTGGCAAAAGCATACACCAACTCAACATTACTTTTCTTGAGTTTGAGTTTGTTTATTATCTTATATCATCTTATATATGTGCACATTACTGGTTTCCTGTTTCTTATTTTTTTCACAATTTTGCCACACAATTCAACTTTTTTACACCCATTGAAACGATTGAAAAGTCAAAGCATTCAGCTCTTAAAGCGCGTTGCTTGTATAATTCTCATTTCTACTTTTTATACTTTTTGAAATATTCAGCTTTTTCTGGGATTTTTACTTTATATTTTCATTCCTTTATCCCCTGATTTTGTTTTCTATGATGCTGCTGTGATCTGTGAAATATTTTGATGATACATAAAGCCTTGGATGGGGCATAAGGCATTTATTCAGCTTGGCATTGAATTTTCGAACATGGGTTTCATTTTTTAGCGTCTTAAGTATATTATAATTCAGCTAGGAACTCAAGGTTATATAATTCTTTTCAAAATAAAAAATGTGAAATCATCACTTATTGCTATTGAATATGAGAAGCAGGTAATTGTCAGTTGTTGGAATTTTTTCTTTGTTTCAATTTTAAAGCACACATACATATGTGCTTTGGAAAAATTGAAGCATTTTCTTGAGAACATATTAAAACTAAATCCGTGGTCTTCCTCTGAAACTGGATGTGACATACATATTTGGCAGTCTAGTCTAATAAAAAAGATATAATTTGATAATTTGGAGTGGGATTTAAAGTGGTGTGGGATTGTGGAAATTTGCCTTGTCATTGTCATCATACACAATTGTAAAAGAAAACACATAATCATACTCCATGAGTGAGCAATACAAACAACAAAGTGGCTACCTAGCGATTTTACCAACTCTCTTCCTCACTTTCAATTAGAAGGGTAAAGGTGAAACGCATTGTTACATTAATCATAGAATAGTGGAAAGTGTCTGCATTTTTTTCAAAGGAAGTATAAAACTATGATTTACAGGGCACTGAATATGATAAAACATGCTACACTCTAGAGTATGTCTCCTAATATTAATAATCTGGGTTTTTAATCACCTTTGGGTGTGAGGAAAGCCAACATTGACCTTCAGCTGAGAATAACGATGATGTTACTTGCAGCACTAAAAATTCTCTAATGGTGTGTTCCTTGCACAATTGCACGTATATGGCATCCCAGAGACATAGAACTCCATATGATGATTCACACTCCACCAGTGTTAGGTGTAGCTTGGTGGAACCAGACGCAGACACAGACCAACGTGGTTTTCGGTAAACGAGATTTTATTCCACAAAATGTGCAAGGGCTGGCAGGCGGGAGCAGGGAGCAGGCAGCAGTGGGTAGAGGGGCTGGGTGGCAGGCCGGCAAGCAGTAGTGATCCAGGTATACTGGCGAGAGAGAGAAAACAGTTAGAACTGAGCTGACTAGGACAGAACACAAATTGTAGCCTGAGCGAACGCTACCACATGGTGGGTACAACGATCTGGCGAAGAGTGGGTGAAGAGCCGGGGTTGATATACTGCTGGTTGTGTCGTTGATGAGCCAGGTGTGCAGACTGGGACAGGTGAGTTGATTGCAGATGGGCGTGTAGAGTTGGGAGCCAGGAGAGCCACACCCAGGCCAACCCACACACCATGACAACCAGTCTGAGCAGTCCCACTCTTGAAAACCTACGGTGCACATCAGGAGAGTATCAGGTACCAGATCTGGGGGATCCAATAATACAGAGACAACGGAGAGCTTCCTGAATCAGTAGATGTTTTAGTAATAAAGGTCAAAACCAGGATTTCAGATTATACAAAAGTACAGTTAAGGATAAGGCAAACTGGTAATCGAAACACGGAATACAGATCGGAGACAAAGAGACTCATCAGGAATAAATGCTGGAATGCTCGAAGGGAACATGGGGCTTAGATACACGAGGGAGAGGTAGACAATTGGACGCAGGTGGGACACATTAGGGAGAGGTAATAATCAGACACACCTGGGGGACAACACTTGACAGGACATGGGGAGTAAGACACAACCAGAACTTCAAAGTAAAACAGGAAACACCGAATGACCCTAACAGACAGACACTTTACACTAGCGGACCCTGACAGAGAGAGGAGCCCCAACCAGACAAATTCAGATATTACTCCAGCAGTCAGCACAGACAGCACTGATAGTCATTCCCAGGAAAACAGTGAAGACGGTTACTTAAACTTCTCCCCAAACTACCCCTTGGTAGTATTACCTTAATCCCTCGGCAGTAGAGCAGCAATTAGTGAGTTAATATATATTGTATATATTGTCATTCACTACCCAATAGAAGTTCTTCCTTTATCATGCTTACATGAAGACTATTTGATAAACTGGCAATTCCATGTGATTTTAAGCTAAATTTGCCTGATTGCCTTATTTTCCTGATGGCAGGAATGAAACCTAAATTTTCACTTAACAGGCAAAAAAGATATTGTATATTTTTCACATTAAACAAAGGGATACCTTTTAATTGGCAAAATTTGAAATCATAAAAGTGTAAGGATACATATATAGTAAACAACACTGACTGGTAGTATGGGGCAATAGTCCAGTTGCCTTCAGAAGAAACACCAAGACTACCATGACCTGGATGACTGAGAATCTTCACAGACGAGTAGCAGTATCCTTAATTTCTCAATTATTTTATTATTAATCAGTCATTGTTATTAATGAAAGAACAAAATAATGAGTTCTCCAGTTGAGGACAAGTTGTAACTGTGTTTACAAATTATTGCATGTGGGCACCGACACTGTTCATACACTATTGTTTATTGTTTAATTATACTTTTGCCACATTCATGTGGGTCCCATCAACATCAAATCAAATCAAATCAAATCAAATTTTATTTGTATAGCCCAAAATCACAATTTACACATTATCTCACTGGGCTTTGACAAACTGTACAGATGTGACATCCTCTGCCCTTAGACCCTTGAACCGGGTGAGGAAAAACTTAAAAAACCCTAAACAGGGAAAATAAGAAACCTCAGGAAGAGCCACGGAGGAGGGATCCTTCTTCCTAGGACGGACAGACGTGCAATAAATGTCACTTGTACAGAACACAAAAACATGATAACAACAGTTCATTTAGAATGCATAAAACATCCATGAGTCCCAGAGTCTGTGGATTCTATGAGTCCGGATGTATGGAAAGTCTAGTGACCCAAACGCAGGTGGACTCTGTTGGTCCAGGAGTCATTGTACTCCATGTAGGAAGATCTGGGTGTTGCTGAGTCCAAGAGTATGTAGAATCTGTAAATCCAGGGATATGTGAAGTGTAGTGGTCCAGAAGCAGGTGTAGTCTATTGATCCAGAAGCCATTGTGATCTGTGGGAAATCCAGCCTGGGATCCAAGTCACAAGATCCAAGTCACAGGATCTCCTTTCCTAATGTGGCCAGGGGGCATCAGGCAGGACCACAGCAGCACCTCCCACCCCGACCTAGAAAAACCTGCAGGATGGTAAAGCACAACGACTCCGGGGAAGAAGTAAAGTTAGTGTAAGGATATGGACATTTACAGGAGCAGAGAAGGAGTCGGAGTCAGAGGGGGGAGAGAAGAAAGCTCAGTGAATCATGGAGTGTTCCCCCAGCAACCTAAGCCTATAGCAGCATAACTAAGGGCTAGATAGGCCAGCCTTAACTATAAGCTTTATCAAAAAGGAAGGTTTTAAGCCTACTCTTAAAATCAGAGAGTGTGTCTGCCTCCCGTACCAAGACTGGAAGATAGTTCCACAGGAGAGGAGCTTGATAGCTGAAAGCTCTGCCTCCCATTCTACTTTTGGAAATTCTTGGGATCACCAATAACCCTGCATCCTGGGAGCGTAAGGTTCTGGATGGGCGATAGGGTACTATGAGCTGTTCAAGATAAGATGGTGACTGACCATGAATAGCTTTGTAGGTGAGAACAAGGATTTTAAATTCTATTCTAAATTTAACGGGGAGCCAGTGCAGAGAAGCCAGTATGGGGGAAATATGGTCTCTGATATTAGTTCTAGTCAGTACACGCGCTGCTGCATTTTGGATTAACTGAAGAGTTTTTAAAATTTTGTTAGGGCAACCTGAAAATAAAGAATTACAGTAGTCCAGCCTGGAAGTAACAAACGCATGAACTAGTTTTTCTGCATCTTGTTGAGACAGGATGTGCCGGATTTTAGCAATGTTACGGAGGTGAAAGAAGGCGGTCCTTGAAATCTGTTTAACATGTGATTTAAAAGACAGCTCCTGGTCAAAGATAACACCCAGGTTTCTGACAGTGGTGCTGGAGGCCAAGGCAATGCCATCCAGATTAACTATGTTGCTGGATAATGAGTCTCTAATGTGTTTGGGGCCCAGCACAATGACTTCAGTTTTGTCAGAGTTTAACATTAAAAAGTTATGAAACATCCAGTTTTTAATGTCCTTAAGACATGACTGTAGATTAGCTAACTGATGGGTTTCATCTGGCTTCATTGATAAGTATAGTTGTGTGTCATCTGCATAACAGTGAAAATGTATGGAGTGCTTTCTAATAATTTTACCTACAGGAAGCATATATAGAGTAAATAGTAATGGTCCAAGCACAGAACCTTGTGGGACTCCATGACTAACCTTGTCATATCTTGATGATTCATCATTAACATGAACAAAATTATATCTATCAGATAGGTAGGACTTAAACCATCTTAGAGCAGATCCTTTAATGCCAATTTGGTGTTCCATCCTCTGTAGTAAGATGTGATGATCGATAGTGTCAAAAGCTGCACTAAGATCTAATAAGACTAGTATAGAGATAAGTCCCGCATCAGATGCAGTGAGGAGGTCATTTGTAACTTTTACCAATGCCGTTTCTGTGCTGTGATGCTTTCTAAAACCTGACTGAAACTCTTCAAATAGACTATTATACTGAAGAAAGCCACATAGTTGTTTCGCTACTGCTTTCTCTAGAATCTTTGAAAGAAAGGGGAGGTTGGATATTGGTCTATAGTTGGCTAAAACTTCTGGGTCTAGGGTAGGTTTTTTTAGGAGCGGTTTAATTACAGCTACTTTAAATGACTGGGGCACATAACCTGTTACAAGGGATAGATTGATAATGTTTAGTAGTGGATTTCTAATTAGGGGTAAAACCTCTTTGAGCAACCTAGTAGGTATGGGGTCTAGTATACAGGTTGATGATTTAGATGAAGATAATGTTGTCGTTAGTTCCTTAAGGTCAATTGGATGGAAGCTTTCCAAACACACATCAGGACTAATAACAGCCTCTATAATTCCTGTTGCTGAACTGGAATCTGTGGAGTGTAGGATATTTTCTCTGATAAGTCTAATTTTATTATTGAAGAAGTTCATAAAATCATTACAGGTGAGGGCTCTAGGAATGCATGGTTCAATAGAATGATGGCTCTCAGTCAGCCTGGCTACAGTGCTGAAAAGGATCCTGGGCTTATTCTTGTTTTCTTCTATCAACGCTGAATAGTAGTCTTTTCTTGCTCGGCGAAGGGCCTTCCTGTATACTTTAAGGCTATCCTGCCAGGCCATGTGTGGCTCTTCCAGTTTAGTGGAACGCCATTTCTTTTCAAGTTTATGAGTTTTCTGTTTTAACTTGCGAGTGTTAAGATTATACCACGGAGCTAGTCTCTTTACTGGTTTTGTTTTCTTTTTAACTGGGGCAATGGAATCGAGTGAAGCACGTAGAGAGCCGGCAGTGAAATCGGCAAGGTGATCAAGCTGGGAGGGGCTAAATTTAAGATATGACTCCTCTGTTATTTTGGGATATGGCACTGAAATTAATGCAGAGGGAATAATTTCTTTAAAATTTTCAACAGTGTCCTCAGATATGCATCTGCTATAATAACTAGTGACTCTTGGTTTATAGTTGATGAGCAGAAATTCAAATGTTAGAAGATAATGATCTGATAAAAGCAGATTTTGCGCAGAGACATTTAAATGCTCAATTTCAATGCCATATGTCAGAACAAGATCAAGGGTGTGATTAAAAGTGTGTGTTGATTCTTGTACACACTGACAGAAGCCGAATGAATCTAATAGTGAGAGAAATGCCGTACCAAGGCTGTCGTTTTCAATGTCTACATGGATATTAAAGTCACCTACAATAATGACTTTATCTGTTTTGAGGACCAAAGCTGAGAGAAACTCTGAAAATTCAGATAAAAATTCAGTGTAGGGTCCAGGTGCTCGATACACTATAACAAACATAATTGGAGTTTTCATGGTTGGATCGGAAATGCTAAGAATGAGATTTTCAAATGAACTAAATTTTTGTTTGGGCTTAGGGTTTATTAATAGGGCAGAATTGAAAATGGCTGCAACTCCACCACCTCTGCCAGTGTCTCTGGGAATGTGTGTGTTAATGTGACTGGGAGGAGTGGATTCATTAAGACTTACATATTCGTCTTGGCACAGCCAAGTTTCAGTAAGGCAGAATAAATCAATATTGTTATCTGATATAAGCTCATTTATTAATACACCTTTAGATGATAGGGATCTGATATTCAAGAGTCCACATTTAAGTCTCTTTACTTTGTAAACTGCCTCATTAGTGGTGTTGATTTTTATTAAGTTCCTATGTGAACTCTTATTTGATTTAGTGAATTTAGTGAATTTATGTGGACGGGGGACAGACACAGTCTCTATGGGGTTGTATGTGGATGACTCTAAAGGAAGCGCAAAGAAGCGTGTAAGACTGCCACTCTGCTTCCTGGCCTCAACTCTGAATTGACAATTTGGCTGACTAATAAATCTGGCCATATTTCTAGAAATGAGAGCAGCTCCATCCCAAGTAGGATGGATGCCGTCTCTCCTCATTAGACCAGGTCTTCCCCAGAAAGTTTGCCAATTATCAATGAAACCCACGTCGTTTGCTGGACACCACCTCGACAGCCAGCGGTTGAACGATGACATGCAGCTAAACATATCGTCACTGGTCAGGTTAGGCAGGGGACCAGAGAAAACTACGGAGTCCAACAGTGTTTTGGCAAAAGCACACACCGACTCAACATTAAGCACACACCGACTCAACATTAAATGTTATCATATTCAGTTTCCACTTGCAGCTGTTAATTTATTCATTCATTGTTGTGGAGTATGAATGGTTTGAATATGTTCTTGTAATTGTATCAGATGGAGAATCAACTAAATCGTAAGTTTTGGTTTCACAGCAGTAATGCACAATGTTAAGTTTTTGCCAATATCTGATATGCAGGAAAATGAATATGTACAACCCTAAACCACAATTCATGTAGCGTAATATAATTTCTCCTCCCATGCAATCTGAATGTGTAAGTATGTACAGTAAGCAGTAGTGTAAGTAGTAAAGTTGTGTTGAAGGGCATGTGGTACAACAGGAATAAAAATATCAAAATACTACAATAGAGATCTGTAAATGTAATCAATATATCTTTCCAGTGATTCATCCGAAATTTCATATTGTTAAACTGCCATAATGTGACCTTTAACTTTTCTTATGCTTTTCTTTTGCAGAACTACTGGGGCCTGCGACGACATTCAAGAAGTTTTTGAGGAAGTCTCAATCTATTCAGAGGGAGGAGGAGTTTCCAGGAGAAGTTGGTTTGAAGAAGGGAGGGCCAGAACCAGCATTTGTCATTAGAGACAGTAGTGAAATGGAAGGTGAGTCTGTGACAATGGTTAACTTAACTGAAGTAGACTATGGCTCACTAAACACTATAACTCAAATTCCAGTGTTGGTATGTAAAATGTCAGGAACAGAATGCAATGATTTGAGACCCAATTTGTACATTTGTTTGTACATGAAAATGTGGTGAATTCGGGCAGTAGGACAAGTGCTCTAAATTTCCTGATACAATAAGAACTTTTTACTTGGTCATAAAATTTTTGATGTATCATAGATGTTTCCATGTGTACATGATACCAGCTGAGAACAAGACCAACATAGGCCTGGTCACTATGGAGGAAGAAGAGGAGAAAGCCATTTTTTTTCCCCACTTAGAAACAGGAGCTTCATCAACAATAGATTACTACAAACTTAACAGAGAGCTGGACTCTACAAGTTCTACCATCAGTATTAGCAACAGGTATGTAAGCATCCATCCTCTAATCTTAACAACTACCAAGCACAAAGGATCAATCTGAAACAGTCATAAGAAAGATAATAGAACACATTTTGCAGCCAACTTAGTATTAATGTTTCTAAGACAACTTAGTGTCTTCATTTTGCTTCCTTTTCTGTCACTTATCCCGGTCCGGGTTGCGGGGGCAAAAGTTTGAGAAGGGAGATCCAGACGTTCCTCTCCCCAGCCACTTCCACCAACTCCTCAGGGGGGACACCAAGATGTTCACAAGCCAGCTGAGAGATATAATCTCTCCAGCCTGTCTTTGGTCTGCCCCGGGGTCTCCTCCCGAATGGGCATGCCCGAAACACCTCCCCCGGGAAACATCCAGGTGGCAGGGGGACAACATCCCCTGTCTGCCACTCCAAAAGCACAGTCCTGGATGTGCAGGCAATGTTGCAGAGGCGTGTCAACCAGGACAGCCCTACAACATCCAGAGCCTCGAGGAGCAGACCAATCTCATCCATTCCCCGGGGCACTGCCGCTGCGGAGTTGTTTGACAACCTCAGCGACTTCGACCCCAGTGATGAGAGAGCCCACCTCAGAGTCCTGCCCCAGAGAGATCTGCCTCCTCTTTGGGATGCGTGTTGGTGGGATTGAGGAGATCATCAAAATATTCCTTCCACCGCCAAACTACACACTCAGTTGAGGTTAGCAAAGGCCCGTCCACCAGGCGCTCGCCTACGGACCCCTTCCCCAGTCCTGGCTCCAGGGGGGGATCCCGGTACCCCTCCAGGCAGGGGGCACAAGTCTGGCCCCTCACCTAGGACCAATTTGCCTTGAGTGACCCTACCAGGGGCAAATAGCGCCCGACAACATAGCTCCTAGGATCAATAGGGCAACCAAACCCCTCCACCACGGTAAGGTGGCTGTTCCTGGAGGGGTTCCTTAGTGTTTTCATAGAGTGAATGAGAGTTAGTGTAGTGCTTCTTACAGTTTTATGAAGTGAAGTCAGTTTTATATGCAGCACAAATTCACAGCAAAAGTCATCTCGTGACTTAGCGTGTACAGCAGGTCTAGACCAAACTCTTTCATTATCAGTGAATTTAATATTTGTTAATTAATCAAGAGAGACCCAACAATCCCCCTGTAGGGAGGGAGCTGTAGGGAGAGAAGGGGGTAGATACACATAGATCCAAAGCTACATAATAATAGTAACTATATAAATATTACTGTTAATATT
>KV751342.1:7803317-7816026 GCA_001698575.1 Mola mola
GAAAAGGAAGAGTGTGTGTGTGTGTGTGTGTGTGTGTGTGTGTGTGTGTGTGTGTGTGTGTGTGTGTGTGTGTGTCATCCCTTGTTGCTGATCTACACAGATGTTCTTTTTTTCTACACTGAAAGATAACAGATTGGCATCTTGTTACATGATTCATGATTTTTAGATGTCTAAAGTGTTTCAGATTCTTGCCAAAGGTAAAAAGAGGTGATAGTGATGATTAATGCCTACTCCTTTTGCCTGTAATTTGAGCGCAAGTTGAATTGCAATTGTATCGTTTCTATGTTATTCAATTTTTTGTTTTGTTTTGTATTATATTAAGAAATAGTACATTTATTAGTTCTTCACTGTTATTCTTAACTTAAAAAATGTAATATGGTTTCATGACTAATCATATAGTTATTTTTTGTCTTAGTTTCTCTATATGATTCCTTGGATGACACTGTTAGAGATGACAGGAAGAAGGATGCAGCAGGATCAGTGGAGAGAGGTACCACACACATAGGGTCAGTTGAAGGGTTATCCAGTAATCTTAGTATCAAAGTAATCTAAGTAGAATGTATGTATGATACAGATTGTAAATATTGAGAAACATAAATAAAAGGGTCTGAATGAAAAGGGGAGGAAATGAAGCTAATGGATGGTTGTGCTCTGAGTTACTTAAATATTACCCTTACAAAGTATCATATTATTCTGTACTTTTTTTCTTAACTTTTTGTTTTAGAGTTTTAATGAGTATATAAAGAACAACAAACAAACAAAGTGAGGCACATCAGATCTGACATCTCCTGTCCATACGTTAGAGGTGCAATGCTCAGTCCCAAAAGAGAACCAGAGCCAAACAACGCAAGGATGAAAATACCTCCCCCAGGGTCATACAACACACCCCCTTTTCACTGATTGTCCAAAAACTGTTCTAAAGTTGTAGCCTCCCCAACTTTTTGAAGGAAAGAAATCCATTTTTCCCATTTTCTGGCAAAGATTACTCCTTTGGTTCTCAGATTGAAAGTCATTCTTTCCATTGCAAAAATGTCTTTGACAATGTCCATCCACTGTTTGAGGCTTGGAGGCTCGGGTGTATACCAAATTTTGCTAATTTGTTTTTTTTTTTTGTTTTTTGTTTTTTTACAAGCAATAAACAGAATTTTACAAAGAAGTCTTTTTTTTTTTTTAAACACATCCTCCTTAAAATGAAAAAAATACAGGACTTCAACAGTATTAACTATCTTATATCCCAATATTTTACTTAATGTCAAACACAAGTTTTGATAATTGGTTAGTGTTCCTTGTGCTACTTCTTGAACGTAAGAATATTTTTATCTTTGGGCATAACAAAAAAATATGTGAGTGATTCGCATTCAACATCCCACACCTCCTCCAACACTGCTCTGACAACTTAGATTGTTTACTTTTAATACGGTGTTATGAAAAAACCAACCAAATTTTTCAAACCAAACCATCTCCAATTCTCTGAGCTTGTGGATGAATGATGTGCATTTAACATTGAACACCAATCCTCCTGTATTATTTCAATATCAAGTTCTATTTCCCACTTAGCTTTGACGTACCCTGTGTTAAATTTATTTACTTTCTGTTGCCCCTGATATCCTCTAGAAATGGTTTTCTTATTTTTACCTTTTATATGCTTCAGCTATGATACCAATTACTGTATTACCTTCTCTTGATATTAATGGTTTAATTTTTTTTTCCATAACAATCCCTTATTTGTACGTACCTAAAAATTCTTTATGCTTCAATCGGAATACCTTTTGTTATTCTACGAAATTTTCAAAATGTTCCCCTTGGACTAGCGTTCAAATAACTGTAACATCATTATCCCACCATTGTCTGAAACCAATATCAATGATTCCTGGCTTGAAGTTAGAGTCCAAATTGTGTTTCAGGAATTATATGGGATCAAAACCCAAGAGGTAGAAGCCTTCACGGAACACCTTAACTCAGTAGACAGGAACATCAAATTCACAAGGGAGGACATGAAAGAAAACAGGCTGCCTTTCCTGGACTGTGCCATACATCTTGAGAAGGACGGAGGGCTCAACATTGAAGTCTACCGGGAAACCTACTCACACAGACCATTACCTGCTCTTCAACTCCCACCATGCTTTGGAACACAAGCTGGGAGTTATCAGAACCCTACATCACCTGGCTGGAAATGTTCCCACAAAGACAGAGGGGAAGACTAAGGAACACAAACACATCAAGTCTGGGCATATGTCAAAGGAACAACACCCCGACAACTCAGGAAGAGGAGAGGAACAAACACCACGTGGTTGTCATTCTTTATGTGGCAGGGGTGTCAGAGAAATTTAGAAGAATTTTCTCCAAGCATGACATCCCACTTCACTTCAGACCCTGCAACACCTTGAGACAGAAACTACTTCACCCTAAGGACAAGACTCCCAGACACAAACTAAGCAATGTAGTTTATGCAGTCCAGTGCAGTGAGGATTGTCCAGATTTTTACATCAGGAGGACCAAACAACATCTCCATAAACGCATGGCTAAACCTGGAGAGCCAGCCCCGCCGGCCAGGAGTCCAACTACATTTAAAGGAGAAGGGACACTCCTTTGAGGAACCTTTGACGATAGATGGTTTGAGAGCAGTGAAGGAGGCCATTTATGTCAAATTGGAACAGCCATCACTTAACAGAGGAGGAGGCCTTAGACATCAATTGTCTGCCACATACAATACAGTTTAAAATCCCTCCCCAGAAAACATAGCCACCGTTCACACTGGGGGGGGGTGACAACCCAACAGATGGTGGGTCCTCCATGATCCTCCACAAAGCCTTGGTGTTTGTTTTGAAGGTGACTGGACTTCTTGTAGTTTCTTTAAGACGTTTCAAGAGCCTTCCTAATTTCTATATTTCTGGTAGGGAGTCCCCAGTATTTAACCTTGTGGAGGATCCTTCTCACTCAGGGTAGTGGCCAAAGGGTACAAAGCCCTGCCCCTAGTCTGTGTGGCCCAGATTCATCCCCCATCAGATGGGTAATCACTCCCCTCTGTCATCATGTGAGTTGCTGGTTTCACATGAACCAAGGTTTGAACCGTAGTTAAGTTTCCTGGGGAAGGATTTCAAAACTTCATTGTATGTGGCAGACAGTTGATGTCTGAGGCCACCTCCTCTGTTAGGTGATGGCTGTTCCAGTCTGACATAGATGGCTTCCTTTATTCCTCTCTCAAACCATCTATCCTCCCTGTCCAGCACATGCACATTATCATCCTCAAAGGAGTGTCCCTTCTCCTTTAAATGTAAGTGGACTGCTGAGTCCTGGCTGGAGGAGCTGGCTTTCCGGTGTTGAGCCATGTGTTTGTGGAGAGGTTGTTTGGCCTCCCTGATGTAAAATTCTGTGTGCACTCCTCACTGCACTGGACTGCATAAACAACATTGTTGAGTTTGTGTCTGGGAGTTTCGTCCTTGGGGTGAACCAGTTTCTGTCTTAGAGTGTTGCAGGGTCTGAAGTGAACTGGGATGTCATGCTTAGAGAAAATTCTTCTGAATTTCTCGGACACCCTTGCCACATATGGAATGACAACGTTGTGGTGTTTGTTTCTCTCCTCTTCCTGTGTTGTCGGGGTGTTGTCCCTGGAGCGCTTAGTGGATTTAACATACGCCCAGTAAGGGTATCCACAGGTTTTTAATGCTGTCTTGATGTGTTTGTGTTCCTTAGACTTCCCCTCTGTCCTTGTGTGAACGTTATCAGCCAGGTGATGTAGGGTTCTGATAACTCTCAGCTTGTGTTCCAAAGGGCGGTGAAAGTTGAAGAGCAGGTACTGGTCTGTGTGAGTAGGTTTCCGGTAGACTTCAATGTTGAGCCCGCCGTCCTTCTCAAGGTGTATGGCACAGTCCAGGAAAGGCAGCCTGGTCTCTTTCATGTCCTCCCTTGTGAATTTGATGTTGCTGTCTACTGAGTTAAGGTGTTCCATGAAGGCTTCTACCTCTTGGGTTTTAATCTTGACCCAGGTGTCATCCACATATCTGAACCAGTGGCTCGGGGTTGTTCCTTTGAAGGAGCTCAGTGCCCTACTTTCCACTTCCTCCATGTAGAGGTTGGCCACAATACGAGACACTGGGGAGCCCATGGCGCAGCCATGCTTCTGTCTGTAGAAACATTCGTTGTACTTGAAAAAGGTGGTGGAAAGGTATAGGTCCGACAAATTATAGATTTGTTCCAGGGTGAAGTTGGTTCTAAGGTCCAAAGTGCTGTCTTGCATTAGTTGTTTTTGGACGGTTTCCACTGCTTCAGATGTGGATATGCATGTGAAGAGTGAGGTGACATCAAAGGAGACCATGGTTTCCTCTGGTGCCAGCCTGAGGTCCCGAACTTTGCTGGTGAAGTCATTAAAATTCTGGATATGGTTTGGAGTTTTGCCAACCAGAGGTGAACGTATAGTTGGGAGATGATTAGAGATGTTATAAGTAACTGAGTTTGTCCACTACCCTGAGTGAAAAGGATCCTCTACAAGGTTAAATACTAGGGGCTCTCTACCAGAAATCTAGAACTGAAGAAGCCTCTTGGATGAGAGGCAAAATGTCTTCAAGAAACTAAAAGAAGTCCAGTTGCCTTCGGAAGAAACACCGAGACTACCATGACCTGGATGACTGAGAATCTTCAGAGATCCTCGACAAGCTTAAATACTGGGGACTCCCTACCAAAAACTTAGAACTGAAGAAGCCTCTTGGTTGAGAGGCGAAACGTCTTCTAGGAACTACAAGAAGTCAAGTTGCCTTCTACTTAAATACCAGGATCAGAGAGATCAGTTGCCCCTATTCTGCAATCCTCTATTCTATTTCTAACTACTGTGTTCATTAAAAAAAATGTTCTATCCAAGAATAAACTCAGTGTGGGCCAGGTTAAAATGTATAATCCCTCTCTATAGGATGAAGTTCCGTTCTGTGATCGATATACTAAGAAGTTTTGATAATTGGTTATTGTTCCTTGTGCTACTTGTTGTGTCAAGTTTAGTGTTGAATATCATCTTAAAATCCCCTACACAAATCAGAATCCCCCCATTTTCCAAAGCTCTGATCCCAAACTGCAAATTCAGAAGTCCCTTGTTACTGTTAGGTGGAATGTAAATCAAAGTCACTTCAATGTTGTCCACCTTCCCCTTTACAAAAACATATCTTCCCTCACTATCATTTATTTTCTTGATCATTTCAAAGTTGACAACATCTGGGATTAAAATATCAACTCCTCTCTTAGGTATTTTCTTAAAAGTACTGAAATATGTGTTTCTATATCCAAATTTTCTCAGTTTAGCATGTTCGTGTTGGGAGAGATGTGTTTCTTGTAAATATATAATTTGAATTTTCTCCTTTTTCATTTTGGTCATTATTTTCCTTTGTTTGATGGGTTATTTAATCCATTTACATTTAAACTGCAGGCAGCATTAATTACAAGAACAGAGAGAAAGAACATCAGTAGTCCCACTAACATTGTCAGAACATCAACACGAAACAAAAAGAACGCATGTACTTCCTAGAAGGAGGACTCCACTCCCTCCTGTGCATCGATCCCGTTAGCGGACCATAGGTAGAACCTCTTATATAAGGACATTTAATCCTAGTAAAATGGGAATGGACATTTTAAATGACTCCAATGTAGCCTAAATTAAAGACTTCTTCAGACTCCCGACAGTTACTTTCTGATTATGGGGGGAGGATGCCAATTACCAGAGATGAGCAGAACCAAAACATTATTAACATGTTGCTATCAATGACCATATTTGATTGTGCAACATTACTCAGGAGATGTCCTGAATTCTATTAACTTTCTTTTGCTGGCTCTGCTCCATTGTTCCTGCGTCCCTTCACACGCTGACATTCGCCAAAGGGAGCCGCAACGCCAGGCCGACACCTTCCGTCTGCTGAGTTGCTGTCTGTTCCACGAGACTGTGTCCTTCCAATTCTTTCTTCTCCTCTATTGCATTGTCATATATTCGGGTTCAAGTTTCCCAATGAATTCTAACTCTGGTGAACGGAATCTGAAAGCGAATTCCCTTTTCTTTCAAAATTTTCTTGGTGGTGTTGTATTCCTCCCTCCTCTGAACAATTTCTGGAGCGCAGTCAGGATCGAATGATAGCACTTTGTTTCCCCTCTGTACTTTCTTCTTCCACATCTCTCTCAAAACCCTCTCGTTGGTGCTGAATTCCAAAAAATTCACAATGACAGGCCTCGGGGGGATCCCTGTCAGCAGGTTTCTGTGCTAATGATCGATGCGTCTTCTAAATGTGGAAATTAAAGCCGTCTGGTGGATTAGGTTTACATTTAAGAATATTTTGCATAAATTTTAGGGTTTACTTGCCTTCCTTGCCCTGTGGCACCCTGAAAATTTGAGCATTATTTCTACTTGATCTTGACTCCAAATCAGTTAACTTATCCTGTAGACTTTTTTGTTGCCCCAAGGAGTCGACAAGGGCGGTGTTTGCTTCTAGTGCCCAGTTTTCGAGCTTCTCCATCAGCGCTCAACTTCATTCATTTTCCCACAGTATAGCTGCTGTTCAGTGGCTAGTGTAGAAAACTTTTGGTTGATTTCTTGTTTAAACTTGTTCAGGTCTTTTCTCACGCTATTCCTCAGATTATCTCCAAACGTATGAAGAAATCCTTGATTTCCATTTTAGATCTCATATTTCTTTAATTATTTTTTTCACTTCATGGCCACCATCTGCTTCCATCTTGTGATCTGCTTGTTTGTTCTCCACTCTTTCTTGCACTGAATCGTTTGCTTTCGTTTTATTCCCCATATCGATTTTTTTCCCTTCACAATTGAGCTAGAAATATTTTTTCATCGGTTAATGCGTATTTTGGGGGAATTTTAGAATCAGCTATTGGGAGGTCTTAAGTTTCACAGTCTATCTCTGTTTTTTTTGTCATAATGTATCAGTGGTTCCAAATTAATATAATTTGTATAAATACAACTCATTCATCCTGTTAACAGCAATTTTTTCTTTATTAATGCATGAAAAATAGCATTAATTTACTCAACTTTCAGTTGTTTCCTATCATACTATATTAAAAGGCTATTGATGATCAATCACAGGTTTCTTTTTGTTTTGTTTTTGCAGGCTTTTTTTTTTTTTTAATCCATTGTGCACAAAACTTGTTTTCTGTCCAGACCAGGCATATTTGCAGAATGGAGGCTCTTCATAAAGCATACATACAGATCCGTGGTGCGGAAGATTCGGATGATGATCATCACCATTTTTCATTTATGGAAGAGAGGGGGAAGAACAGCAGACTTGATTCTCTGTCCTCCCTTTCTCAACATGACAGACATACTGTAGGTCAGAAAGTGAAGCTCCATTTGGTCTGACTCTTCTCTATCTGTATTTCAGAATTATAGTTTGGCATAAAAATTCAAAAGACTGCTTCATTGCATTTAATTTGAGAAATGCGGCCATGTTTTCCCCAATTTGCATAATTATTCTACATTAACTTAGATATACCCACTGGAGAAGTGTTGATGAAACCCATCCAACCAGAGAAGGATTGTATCAGAGGCATCTCCCTCCAGCTTGTCAGGTTAGGACTGAAAAAATTTACAGGGGATTACCCAGAAAATTTTATTAAACGGTTTAGTGTAATAAAGAACATAAAAGCAGGTGAAATTATATTATCATCATCATGATTTTCTTAATAGATGCACACATCTTTTACCCAATGTCACTATTTCAGGTTAGATCGATAAGTATTTTCAGAGAGGTATGGTATTTGTTATTTTACCTATGTACACCACAACAACACATTTGAAAACATTAAAGGGCTGACTTCCAGCTTTAATTTGTAGGTACTACATTAACCACAGAAGAATTACAGTCATTTTGCACTAATTTCCCAATTTACAGAAGATGAGCATTAATTGGAAAAACTAACATAATTGAAAATAGGATTGTTTTTAATATTTAAAGAAAAAATCCTTTGCAGTCAATAATTGCCTGAAATTTTGAACCCATGGTAATTACTAAAACTTGAATGTACTCCCTTAAGATGCTTTCAGATGGGAGACTGTGTAAAAATGGCGGTAATTCCTAAATGATTAATGCTGTACTCTTGTGATATGCCTTTAATTAAAGTTAAAAGTCCACACTTTAATCAAACCTTGATTTTTATTTATTTATTTATTTATTTATTTTCCCAAATTCATTGTTGTTGCGTATGGGCAAATTTAGTTGCTGTCAAAACATTTATGTAACAAACTGTACATACAGTTTGTCAATTTAATCACATCAAATGAAAGCTAATTGCATCCAAGGGGGTGATGGTGTAGAGTCTCTGACTGTCCTTAATTTTGTAAAACACTCAACATGCAATGAACTACAATATTTATCATGTACCCAGGTGCTTTGTACCCTTGTACTCCCCTATTTTTCCTATTGTCTAATTTTTCCATGTTTCTTATTAAGACCCCACGCAGTTAACACTTGAAAAGTTTAAGTATTGTTTTTTGTTTGTTTGTTGGTTTGGTTTTTTTTTAATAATTTCTGATTACAGTGACGTTCGAGCCGGCCAAGAAAAGACATCTCATATCTTGGAAGGTAGTTTCTCAGAGAAGACATCTTCACAGTCCCAGCTGAAGCAACCAGAAGATCCTGTTGCAGGCCTTAACGGGACCAGAAAATCTCCAGACCTTTCCAACCATAACCTGACATGCAACATCAGACAGAAAGTAGTGAGGCTGATGCATGATCACAACAAATATTCCTCTCACACATCCTCTGTGGCTTCCAAAGCTAATAAACAACCAGTGACAAACTTGTAACTTCCCTCCTTTTCAACAATGCTTAGATTTGTACTCTGCATCAGACACACCTTTAAAAGTAGCAGCTCTTTTCAAAAGAAAATTAGTAACCGAAGTGTTCAGTTGGTTGGTTTCGAGTTCTCATGTTGTTCATCTTTATTTTCACAATCAGTAGTTAAGACAACTTACAGTTAGGTCTAGAAGTAGTTGGACAGTAATACAGTTTTTATCATTTTGCCTCTGTACCCCACCAAAATAGATTTTACATAAAACAATACAGATTAGACGAAAGTGCGCACTATCAGCTTTAATTCAAGAGGCTTCACAAAAATAAGGCATTTACTGTTTAGGAATTTCTGACATTTTAAAAATATCAATTTCAAAAAGTCTTGAGTTTCTTTTGCAGTATGTTTAGAGTCATTGTCCATCTGTTCAGTGAAGCACCTTCCAATCAGTTTCATAGCATTTTGCTGATTGTGAACAGAGTATAGCCCTATACACCACCATCTTGCTACTTCTGTCAGCAGTCACATCATTAGTAAACACCAGTGAGCCCATTCCATTGGCAGCTATATGTGCCCATGCCATAAAACTGCCCCTACCATGTTTGACAAATGATGTGGTATGCTTTGGATTATGAGCTGTGCCTTTCCTTCTCCGGACTTTTCTATTCCTATCAGTCTGATACAAATTCTTTTAGATGTCTAAAGTCTAATCTGGCCTTGCTGTTCTTGACTGTAACCAGTAGATTGCAAATTGTTGTAAATCCTCTGTATTTACATTCATGAAGGCATCACTTGATTGTAGACTTTGAGAATGATACACCTAACTGCTTCACAGTATTCTTGACTTGTCTCCATGTTGTGAAGGGGTTTTTCTTCACCAAGGAAAGGATTTTGCCATCATCCACTTAGATGTCTTCATGGTCTTACAAGCCTTTTTATGTTTTCTGAGCTCACCAGTGTATTCTTTCTTTATAAGAATGTACAAAATTGTTGATTTAGGCACTAAAGTTTTTGCTATGTCTTTAATAGATTTTGTTTTGTTTTTTCATCCTAATGATGGCCTTCTTTACTTGGATTGATATCTCCTCCTCGGAAGGTGTGACTTCGAATGCCAGCTTGTGCTGCTCATTGGTCTATGACCCACATGTCCTGCCCAGGAGTGAGTCTGTCGATTCTGCACCCGGCGCAGGTTGTAGCATTGTGCATCTTTCGTCCTCCTCTCCCCCTCTTTCAGCCTAACAGCATCTCCAACAGGAAGAGCACGAAAGGACAGGCACAGTTGTGCAGAGCCTCCTACCCATGAGAAGTTGTGCTGGACTATACCCGTTTTGGAGAGGGGTTGTCCTGTAAGCGAGTATAGCAAGACAGGGATCATCTGATTTCTTCAGGGGACACTTCACTGTCTTTACTGCACGTTCAGCTTCAGCATTGCCCTGGGGATATTTTGGGCTGCTGGTCACATGACGGAACCCATAGGACTTTGTGAACGTTACAAAGGCTTTTCCGGAGAATTGGGGTCCATTGTCTGTCACCCGGGTCTCACAGATTCCATGATGTGCAAATATTGACTTGAGTCTTTGGATCATGTCATTAGAGCTTGTTGGGGTTAGCAGAGAAATCTCCACATATCTTGACATGTACTGTAGTATAATACCAGCAGGTATGCATTTGTTAATGCTCCCTAGCATGAACAAATCTGCTCCCAACTTTTGCCAAAGTCGGCCCCGGTACGGTGTAGGCATCAGTGGCTCCCTGTGGTTCTGTCTCTCCTGGCAACATGGTCGGCAGTTGAGAACCAACTCGTTCAGCTGCTGGCTAAGCCCCAGCCACCATACTGACTGTTCCACCTGGTTTTTACACTTGATCACGCCCTGGTGTCCTTCATGCAGCTTGGCTAGAATGTCATTTTTCATTGTTGTAGGTATGACGAGTCTGTGTCGCCTCAGCAGGATACCATCCTGGACTGTAAGGTGCCCCAGGCACTTTCCTGGCAAATGAGATATGGAGTAGGAATAATGCATCAGACACATTCGGAAACGTTAGATCCGAGGAGGTAGAACATCTAGTGCTCGGGACCCCAGGAGACTTAGGACAGGCTTGTGATCCGTCTCCAGCTGGAAGTGTTTTCCTATGAGGAAGATACGGAACATTTTGCAAGCCCAGGTGAGGCCCAAAGCCTGCTTCTCCACTTGCGCGTATCTCTGCTCCATTGGTGTGAGAGACTGTGACATGTAGGTTACAGGCCTCCACCCCTCACCCCTGAGACTCCACCTAGTCTGTATTATGACGCTTCTGCTGAGACTTTGCATTCCCTGTTGGGATCGTACATGGCTAGCACCGTTCACAATGTCAGTGCATCCTTTAGTTCTTCAAAGGATTTGGCCTGCTCCACGCCCCACATCCAGCAGTTCGTTTTTGACAGGAGATCTCTAAGGGATTTGTGTCTCTCAGCCAGCTGTGGTATGAACTTGCCCAGCTGGTTTACCATTCCGAATCAAGACCTTAGTTCGTTCACTGTCCCAGGCTCCTGCATCCTCTTCATGGCCTCTGTCTTGCCCGGGTCTGGGCTGATGCCACTGTCGGAGATTACGTAACCTAGAAAAGTCACCTCTGACTTGGACAGGTCACATTTGTCAACATTTAATGTGAAGCTTGCTTTTTGGATCTTCCCCAGCGCAGCATGCAAGTGAGCATTGTGTTCCTGTTGTGTGCGGCCCCACACCAGAACATCATCCATGTGGCCAACCACGCCCTCGAGCCCATCTGCGACCTCCGTCACCATTCAGTGT
Source organism: Mola mola (assembly GCA_001698575.1). Taxonomy (NCBI): domain Eukaryota; kingdom Metazoa; phylum Chordata; class Actinopteri; order Tetraodontiformes; family Molidae; genus Mola; species Mola mola. Next base: position 7,814,876 of record KV751342.1, read on the forward strand.
TCGGGGGCGGATGCTATGCTTTAGGGTAGCCATTTGAAATAATAGCGTCCGAAGGGTGTGATGAAGTTTGTAAGTTTCGCTGAATCTTGTGTCTATGGGATTTGCCAAAACCCTATATTTGCATCCAGCTTACTGAATATTCTGGCTTCAGCCAGCATCCCCAGTGTTTCTTCCACTGACGGCAGGATGAACTTCTCTCTACACACGCACCCGTCTTCTTTACTTCACTATCACAATGGCAGCGCACCAGTCAGTTGGCTCCTCCACTCTGCATATCACACCAAGGCTCTCCATGCGGGACAATGGCTGGCATACCTGTGCGAGTCCACTGCACAGTTTTGGGTAGGTCACCTTTAAATTCTCTATAGTGATACTGTCTAGGCGCACCACATACCCCAGCGTACAGCTCACAGACCTCCCCAGCAAGGCAGTGCACATATGATGGACAATGTAAACATCTTCCATCACCTCCTTCTCACCTCTCCTGAGCAGCAACGTGGTGACGCCCACAACGTTAAGCCGATCCCCGGTCCTAGGAGTGGCTTTGTTGCTTTGCCGAGCATAGGTGGATCTTTATTGTAAATGTTTTGTAACACAGCGTGTGGTAAAACTGTGACATCGGTACCCGTCTCGATTTTGAATGTGACACTACTGTCATGGATGTCAATATCGACATACCAAGGATCGCCATCTGCTCTGATGCTGCCAAGAAAGATAACATTCCCCTCATCCTCTTCCCCTCATCAAATTCATGCACAGATGTTGGTGTCCTGCAGACACATTTGTAATGTCCCTTTCTCCCACATGCATGACGTTTCACTTCATTTGACAATCACGTTTTGGATGTGATGGAGACCTGCCAAATTTTTGACACTGTGACTGAGCACTCTTTTCCCTGCTGCCCTCAGTACTTTGTGGCTTGTTAGCATGTTAAAGGTCTTTTTAGCAGGTTTGCTACTGTCCTTGAACACTATCAACAGACTTTGAATCAATTGCCTGTGCTCTGGGGTCCACTCGCTGAGAAGCCTGCTGTGTTTTCCCCTCCTCACTCTGGCGTGCCATCTTGATAGCTTTATCCAAAGTCAGTTCTGCATCTAGCTGCATACATTCAGCCCCTTGTCCAAAAGGCCGACGACAAGTCCGTCTCTAAT
>KV751342.1:7816036-7830358 GCA_001698575.1 Mola mola
TTTCAATGCTCTGCCAGTACAAACGAGTCCACAGTCTCTCCTTCTTTCTGTCTGCGCATATTGAACTTAGCACGTTCATAGATCACATTCTTTTTAACCACAAAAAAACCTTGGAAGGCATCGCGGACCTCTATTTAAGTGCCGCGTTGAGCATCGTTAAGGTTAGCCCACATAGGATATCATCCGCCTCGTCTCCCATGCACTAAATCAATGTGTTAACTTGATTCTCTTCAAAGCTTGCATTCAGTTTACTTACCAAGTCCAATCTTTCAAATCTCCGGATCCGCTCTTGCGGCTTTGAAAAGTCGAAGGGCTCCGGTGGCTGGATTTTGAAAGTAGCGCACGGGCCTGCCTCTAAAGTGGCTCTCAGTGGGGCTTCTGCCCTGCTGCTAGCACTTCCTTCCTGGCTCATCCTGTCCATCTGTACCCGTCTTCCTACCGCAGTGTAAAATCAGTCCTCTTCAACAGGCTTTTATCATCCACATTGTTTACAAGACTTATGACACCATGTTGTGTTATTGAAACACTGCGTGAGTCCAACTGTATCTTTTTACCTTGAGCTAATTGAACACATGCCCGTATCCTGTGCTAGTTTGTCTCCCAGTCTTATCCGCCCCGCACCTATATCTGATGTCATCATTGATTGACTATGTAGTTCTTTTCTAGCTAACACAGTTACACAACAGTTAGTTGCATGCAGGACCTTGAGTCTGTGTCAGCTACCTAACCTTAGTTTATAATTGTGGCTAATCCACTTATTAATAACCTGACTACAGTCACAATGTTACCGTTCAACAATGCAAGACAAATACTTTCATCAAATATGCATATTTGATGAAAGTATTTGTCTTGCATTCGAAGAAGGCTGCTTTCAAAGACAGTGGGTTGTGTACATACAAACTCATTGCATTTTAGCTGCGCTGTGATGAGTTGATGTGCCCAGGCAAACTGTATCAGTCCTTACAAGGGGAGAGATGTTCTCCTGGTGAAGTGATCCCTGTTTGATGAAGAGTCCAAGTTGAGGCTCTTGTGAGGAATTATCGGGAGAATGCTATTCTTGTTGTTCAGTCCTGATGCTGGAGGGAAACCTGTCGCTCCTTTGCTCCTTCCAGAGTTATCAGTTGTGTGAACTCTTCAGTAACTCCCTTTGGTTAGCTTGCAAGCCTGGTTGCTGCTGCTGGCTAAATTTGAGCTTCTTGAGTCCTCAGCAGGAGCTCTGTGGCTCCAGCTCCAGCAAGAGCAGGGAGAGAGCTCTGTGGCTCCAACTCCGACAAGCGCCGAGAGGCAAGAGCTGTGTCTCCAGGTCCAAGGAGAGCAGAGAGAAGCTGTGGCTTTAGCTCCGAAGAGAGCAGAGAGAGAGAGGATCTTGTATGTCTGGTGATTAATTGCAGCTCTTGGTTCCATTAGTGAGGTATTTAGCACCAAGTTGGAAAAAGTTGTAAATAGTTGGGTGCTGGGAGGATCACTCAGTTGTGGGGTCCAACACAAATGAAAAATCACAATGTTCTAATTTTTCAAGGTGCACTAGTATCTGAAAAGTAGTAATTTTTATTCAAAATTATGCATGGAATAACCTATAAAATGAATAACTGGACTTTAACAGCTTGTTTAAAAGATGTCAAAGGAATAAATCAATAATCTTTATTTTTTAAATAGACTAATTGTGCAGTGCTTTTAGAGTGTCAGGTTTTCCAACTTTACTGACTCCTCGAACAGCAGGTAGACACAATCAGTTATCAGGGGTTTGCAGACTAACAGGAAGCCAGATTGGCATGTTATCTTCCAAAAGACGGCATAATAAAATACTTAATTTTCAATTTTCAAGTTCGATTTTGCTTTCATTACAAATCAAATCATTCATTCATTCATTCATTCATTTTCTACCGCTTATCCCTAACGGGATAAGCGGCGAAGGCGGGGTACACCCTGGGTGATGAGTCGCCAGTTCATCGCAGGGCTGACATGTAGAGACAAACAACCATCCACACTCACATTCACACCTACGGGCAATTTAGAGTGACCAATTAACCTACCCCCAGATTTGCATGTTTTTGGAATGTGGGAGGAAGCCGGAGTACCCGGAGAAAACCCACGCAGACACAGGGAGAACATGCAAACTCCACACAGAAACGTCCTGACCCAGAATCGAATTTACACATTATCTCACTGGGCTTTGACAAACTGTACAGATGTGACATCGTCTGCCCTTAGACCCTCGAACCGGGTGAGGAAAAACTTAAAAAAAAACCCTAAACAGGGAAAATAAGAAACCTCAGGAAGAGCCACAGAGGAGGGATCCTTCTTCCTAGGACGGACAGACGTGCAATAAATGTCACTTGTACAGAACACAAAAACATGATAACAACAGTTCATTTAGAATGCATAAAACATCCATGAGTCCCAGAGTCCTTGGATTCTATGAGTCCGGATGTATGGAAAGTCTAGTGATCCAGACGCAGGTGGACTCTGTTGGTCCAGGAGTCATTGTACTCCATGTAGCAAGATCTGGGTGTTGCTGAGTCCAAGAGTATGTAGAATCTGTAAATCCAGGGATATGTGAAGTGTAGTGGTCCAGAAGCAGGTGTAGTCTATTGATCCAGAAGCCATTGTGATCTGTGGGTCCCGATTTGCACTTGGAAATCCAGCCTAGGATCCAAGTCACAGGATCCAAGTCACAGGATCTCCTTTCCTAATGTGGCCAGGAGGCATCAGGCAGGACCACAGCAGCACCTCCCACCGCGACCTAGAAAAACCTGCAGGATGGTAAAGCACAACGACTCCGGGGAAGAAGTAAAGTTAGTGTAAGGATATGGACATTTACAGGAGCAGAGAAGGAGTCGGAGTCAGAGGGGGGAGAGAAGAAAGCTCAGTGAATCATGGAGTGTTCCCCCAGCAACCTAAGCCTATAGCAGCATAACTAAGGGCTAGATAGGCCAGCCTTAACTATAAGCTTTATCAAAAAGGAAGGTTTTAAGCCTACTCTTAAAATCAGAGAGTGTGTCTGCCTCCCGTACCAAGACTGGAAGATAGTTCCACAGGAGAGGAGCTTGATAGCTGAAAGCTCTGCCTCCCATTCTACTTTTGGAAATTCTTGGGATCACCAATAACCCTGCATCCTGGGAGCGTAAGGTTCTGGATGGGCGATAGGGTACTATGAGCTGTTCAAGATAAGATGGTGACTGACCATGAATAGCTTTGTAGGTGAGAACAAGGATTTTAAATTCTATTCTAAATTTAACGGGGAGCCAGTGCAGAGAAGCCAGTATGGGGGAAATATGGTCTCTGATATTAGTTCTAGTCAGTACACGCGCTGCTGCATTTTGGATTAACTGAAGAGTTTTTAAAATTTTGTTAGGGCAACCTGAAAATAAAGAATTACAGTAGTCCAGCCTGGAAGTAACAAACGCATGAACTAGTTTTTCTGCATCTTGTTGAGACAGGATGTGCCGGATTTTAGCAATGTTACGGAGGTGAAAGAAGGCGGTCCTTGAAATCTGTTTAACATGTGATTTAAAAGACAGCTCCTGGTCAAAGATAACACCCAGGTTTCTGACAGTGGTGCTGGAGGCCAAGGCAATGCCATCCAGATTAACTATGTTGCTGGATAATGAGTCTCTAATGTGTTTGGGGCCCAGCACAATGACTTCAGTTTTGTCAGAGTTTAACATTAAAAAGTTATGAAACATCCAGTTTTTAATGTCCTTAAGACATGACTGTAGATTAGCTAACTGATGGGTTTCATCTGGCTTCATTGATAAGTATAGTTGTGTGTCATCTGCATAACAGTGAAAATGTATGGAGTGCTTTCTAATAATTTTACCTACAGGAAGCATATATAGAGTAAATAGTAATGGTCCAAGCACAGAACCTTGTGGGACTCCATGACTAACCTTGTCATATCTTGATGATTCATCATTAACATGAACAAAATTATATCTATCAGATAGGTAGGACTTAAACCATCTTAGAGCAGATCCTTTAATGCCAATTTGGTGTTCCATCCTCTGTAGTAAGATGTGATGATCGATAGTGTCAAAAGCTGCACTAAGATCTAATAAGACTAGTATAGAGATAAGTCCCGCATCAGATGCAGTGAGGAGGTCATTTGTAACTTTTACCAATGCCGTTTCTGTGCTGTGATGCTTTCTAAAACCTGACTGAAACTCTTCAAATAGACTATTATACTGAAGAAAGCCACATAGTTGTTTCGCTACTGCTTTCTCTAGAATCTTTGAAAGAAAGGGGAGGTTGGATATTGGTCTATAGTTGGCTAAAACTTCTGGGTCTAGGGTAGGTTTTTTTAGGAGCGGTTTAATTACAGCTACTTTAAATGACTGGGGCACATAACCTGTTACAAGGGATAGATTGATAATGTTTAGTAGTGGATTTCTAATTAGGGGTAAAACCTCTTTGAGCAACCTAGTAGGTATGGGGTCTAGTATACAGGTTGATGATTTAGATGAAGATAATGTTGTCGTTAGTTCCTTAAGGTCAATTGGATGGAAGCTTTCCAAACACACATCAGGACTAATAACAGCCTCTATAATTCCTGTTGCTGAACTGGAATCTGTGGAGTGTAGGATATTTTCTCTGATAAGTCTAATTTTATTATTGAAGAAGTTCATAAAATCATTACAGGTGAGGGCTCTAGGAATGCATGGTTCAATAGAATGATGGCTCTTAGTCAGCCTGGCTACAGTGCTGAAAAGGATCCTGGGCTTATTCTTGTTTTCTTCTTACAATGCAACATTACAACAATGCAATGTTGTAGTGCAAAAGTTGTTTAAAATGTAAATATATGTAAAATGTAAAAAAATTCTTCAGCATTCATTTAATTTCTACACAAATTATGTAATACTAACGCAGCTGCATAAAAGACAATAGCTTGTGGATCCCAAAATAAAAAACATGAGATGAGATGATTCATGTAGAATGTTTGAGGAAATGAAGAAAGACAATTGATTGTTCCCTTGTTGTCGGATGGGGATATTACATTTGCATTTTATTTGGAGAAATGTAAGAATAGACTGAAAATAGTTGTCTCTGAGGTATTGAACAATCATGTGTGGAGAAGCATATTAAGGCAAAATACAGAAAGGTATTTGCAGATGACATAGCTGTGAGGGATCATGTCAATGCTGCTGTGCTGGTTATTCCTACAGGTTTTTGGGGGCATTTGAGCAGATGAGTGGGGAGAGGAAACATTTGTGTATGTTAACTTTGATGATTGTTTTGTATTGATGTGTGACTTTCAGATGAAGGAAAGTAACGCTTTGATTGAGGAGCTTGAGGATCTTAGAGTTTTTGAGCCAGGTGGACCTGGCTCAAAAACAGAGGGAGCTGCGATTGATGAAGGAAGGAGCAGAAGAGCTTAAGTCTCTTAAACAACAGAACTACCTACTGCAAAGTAAGGTGAACACCCACTACACAGGACAAAATAAACCTTTATTTGCTTCATTGTGATTAAGAATGGGGGCTGTACATATTTATCTTTCTTTTGTTAACTATTTTACTTCTGGATAGCTTTTTCGGTACATTACTACAAGCAGGTTAAGATTAGACAAGGTATTCTGTGATCAAATGCAGAACCGTAGACCTGGAGGCCACTGAAGTCAGAATTTACAGTCTCATTAAAAAGTTGATGTGCACTGGAAGCCAGCGAATTTGACATGAATGAAATGGATAAACCGTTTCAAATAATGCTTTGTGGAGCACCACCTTCACTAACCCTGTTAACACTGTCACTGCATGAGCTGCATATTTCTTTGTAGATAGCATACGTCATATATAAAAAAAATTAGGAAATTAAATGAAAACTGTCATCAAAATCTTACCAACTCTAACTTTTGTAGTCATTGTACATACTGGTAGATAGAGATACAGTAGAAGGACAATCTATAGCAGCCATGTTATAGCAGTGTTGCGTCGTTACGTATTAAGAATTGTTATTTTTTGACTCCTGAGTTGCAAGCATAGAAGAAGCCAGTCAGAAGATGAGATGGGCTGAGGCCACTGACTACCATAGAAGAAAGGCTGCAGCAGATGGATAAAGAAATAAAAGAGCAGGAGATGCTCAAAAGATGACAAGCAGGTGTGCTTCCTTAATGTTATCTCTAAGTTGCTATGTTTCATTTCCTGTCCTTAATTTGTATCTTTTCCATTATTTCTTTCCAATTTAAGTTATAGTAAAACTCATGTGTTACAGGTGAAGGAGAGATTGTATTTGCAGCTGAAGGCTCAGCAGGCCAATAGTAAAACCAACGGGGAGGCCATGTTTAATGAAAACCAGAGACAGTTGAGTGAACTTGCTTTCACAAGGTGTTTTCAGTAAAGTACCTATATAATACAGTATGTATACCTGTGTATATATCGGGGATCTCCAGGGTGGATGGGCAGTTTCCCAACCAACTGTACAACTTTCCAATCCAGCTGCCCCCACAAATTTTCAGTTCTTAAAATGCTACTTTCAATACAAATTGAAAATATGTCCACAAAATGCTAGAGTAACAAACAAACAAACAATAAATTATGTTATAACTAAATTCAGTAAATTCCTTGTTTCAAAGTAAGTTAGACATCAATGTCTTTGTTTCAAAATGAGTTAATTATATTTGTTAAAAACTGAATTTTTAAAATGACATCTGTTTAACATTATTTTGTTAATTACCCTTCATTGGGGTTTTTTTTGTGTACCTGGCCAGGTCTATATATATTGGTTCAGTTGTTCCGTATTTTAGTTATTAGTTACATTGCAGTTGAGTGGATTGTTTAAAGTTATTCGGGCCCATTTATGTGTTTTATTTTCTTTTAAGCACATTTTTGTACAGCACCTTGGTTTACTTACCCCTTTTTTCCTACTCTTGGGTAAATAAAACCCTTATTTTTGCACCTTATCCTGTGTCCTCGTGCCTTGGTGTGCTTGGTCCATTATAGCTATGGCGCACAGCACCAACACAGTTTCATTCGCTTACACACACGCTCAGTCCGCTTGCAACACGGTGCAGAGAGGAGCTGCTCAGCCACGCAGCCTGTGCTGTACCTGAAGGTAAACTACTCCAGTTGAAATTTAACCAAACACACAAGTTCACCTCAAAGTTAATTTTGTAATTGTATAATGTGATAAAGCCGATTTACCAGTGCAGTACTGACAGCGCACCTTGCTCATGATGTTAACGAAAAAGAAATAATAAATCACTTAGTAGGTAATTTGGAGGTTTCTCTCTTTGATAAGTAGCAATTTTAGTATAGATGAACAGTGTCTACACTGGCACGTTTGTATAAACCCCAAAAAGTTAGAAAAACGTGATCCTAAAGTGTAATATTATAGGCTACACAGACTTTAACCAGACAATTTCCTATTTTGGCTAATGTAATATTGGACTTGCAAATTGACAATGAAGACAATGTAAAAGTGGTGATATTGCCAGCTTTTTTGTCAGGAAAATGCAAAGGATTGGACAGGTTAAGAGAGTCTCTTCTTCTTTTTTTCTTCATAAGATGGAGAAAAGGATGAAAAAGACACTAGGTAGGAGAGATCAGGGGAGACAAAGCAAGAGAAGGCCAGAGGAGATTGAGAAATGAGTGAAGAAGACGAAAGAGAAGAAATTAATTTGATGGATGATGGTTCAGAAAGAGGGACAGAAGCAGGGAGCGATGAAATAGATGAAGAGAGGGAGACAGAGGATCCCACTTCTGCTGCAGTTACAGCTGGTCTGCATGGAAAGTTTTATCCGTTCATTCATATGTATATTCATGCACCAACATGCTGTGTCAGTAAAATGTAGTTGAAAACATTATGTTAAAGTAAGTAAAGAAAGTTAAAATAACACATTTGCAAAAATGATATGTGCTATTAATAAGCAATTGTGATCAAACTAATGGCAAAATGAATGCCCAAATGCAATAAAAAGGGAAAACTGCAAAACTAGAAAAACTTATTTTTATGTGCCTGCCACCTTTTTCTTTTTATAGATGTATCCAAGTTTGAAGGTGATGCAGCAATGCAGCCTCAAAAAATTGCATGGAGCAGCACAAAACAACTTCCTTAGTGAATGGTAGAAGTCTTGGCCCTGGATTGAATATTCACAATCCAATGATGCAGCATACTGCTTAAAATGCAGACATTTTGCTGTCTCAAAACCTAGTGTAGTCATGGGTAATGTCTATTCTAATTGGAAGAAGGCTGCTTTCAAAGACAGTGGGTTGTGTACATGCAAACTCAGAAACACATGTGAATGACTTTATTGCATGTACAAAACAATGACCCAGAAAGATACATCTGGGAAGATGAAGATATGGGAGATGAGAATAAAAAAACGTAATAGAAGATGAAAAGTACATTAAAAATTTTGGCTGGAATGTTGCTTTTGACAGCCTTTCAGAATATTTCAGTGTGGACATGATGAAAAGGAAACTTCAAATAACAGGGAAACCTCCCTGAGATTTTAGAACTTGTGACTAAGCATGATGCCTTAGTGAAAAAAGGCCCAAAATATACAAGCAAAACACTTAAAATGAGATCTTGAAATGTTTAACAAAAATAGTGAGAGGAAATTATGAAAGAAATGACCATTTACCTATTTTAGCTGATGAGTCTAAAGACCATGTCTATGAGGCTAATCCACAAAGAACTGTAGAGGCAAGAGGACTTCATTGTCAAGTTGAATTGTAGTTAATAGGGCTTCTTTTAGTGTTCACAAAGATGCAAGGTGAAACAAAGATTTTATCAGATATGCTTCATTCACCTAATGTGGACCGTTCCAAAGCAGCTGATACCTTACTGATACTGTTAGGCGGCGGCTGTTTCGGAAGGTCCAAATAAGGTAAAGGAAGACGCACGGGGCGTATCAACAAGCAGGTGTGATCATGAACTCAAATTAACTTAACTAAGAGAACACTGTACTATATTGTGAAGCAAAAGATGCAAAACAGGAGACAGAGACTGACCTTCGAAAACCGGAAGAGTGGGTTGTGGTTTGTAGTGTCCTTCTATTATGTTTTAGGTGGGAGTCAGATCTAACGGGCAGGAGATATCAACAGACTGCTTCCCACCCTGTCTACACCCTCTTCGGCGGAGCCAATGAAAAGACGGCCATACCTGCAAACTCACGCCCATTGCACATTTCCTGTTTGTATAGAAATACTGGATCAGGGATAGAACAGCCAGTCAGACTTCGTGAACTGATACACTTTGTTGTTGTCAGGGAAATGTAGTTTGATCCAGAGCTCTGTAACTTCTTCTTTTTGCTTTTGCTGAATAAATAACTTCGAACAAGAGAAGTTGTCGGTCTCCTCCATTAACGAGCACACGGAGAAAGTAATTTACATATTCTTTGTGAGTATCGGATCAGAGGTTTTCTCCAACAATACCTTCAGATGGACCTTAGAAGATCAGAAGATTGTCACAAAGAGGACAGCTTTAGTGAGCTGGTGAATACAGTTATAGAAATATGCAATAATTGCACATCTACAAGTTAAACCAAACCAAAACCGTTGTATGAGAGTAATCTTACAGTATCTTACTTTTAACTTAAGTAAAAAGTTCTCAAAATTTTAGCATGGTACAGTTAATGTTTTTGTTTGGCCATTGGTTTGATGTTGGGCATTATTATTGTTTCAATATGGACATAATATAGAAATATATTTTGAAAATATTTTTGTGTTTCTTTTGCTACCCATCTGTGGTAAACACTGATGAATTTTTTTTACCTCTTTCATCTTGATTAGGGAACACATGAATAAAACCTAAGTGGGATGGCTCTGGCTCAGATGGTAGAGCGGTCTTCCAGTGATCGGAAGGTCCCTGGTTCATTCCTAGTTAACATGTCAAAGTGTCTTTGAATGAGACACTGAACCCCAAATTGCTCCTGATGCTGCGCCTTCAGTATATGAGTGTGTGAATGCTTAACGCTCCTAGCTGGTGGCCCCGCCAGGTAGTCACTGCCACCAGTTTATGAATATGTGTGTGAATGGGTGAATGCAGAACCTGTAGTGTAAAAGCGCTTTGAGTTGTCGAAATTACTATAAAAACGCTATATAAATACAGGATATCTAATGAAATTACATGTATAATCGAGTCAACTAAAAACCAGCCATTTATATCTATCTATATATATATTGGAAAAAAACAATGTAACCTCAGTTAATAAACTTTATAACTGTGTGAAACTACTACTCTTAAGATGCTATCCAGAACACTGTGTGTGTGTTTGTGTGTGTGAGAGAGAGAGAGAGAGAGAAAATGGTGGATGGGATTTTGTGGGGGAAAGAGCCAAAATGGCGGCCGAAATCTGGAAGGGATCATGTGCCAGATGTTCAAAATGGTGGACTTTGGCACAACACGCCAGGTGTTGGACAACAGAGCTGACTGGTTTTAACACAGACGGCTCCACATGCTCCTTTAAAGCACGCGTGAGTTGGTGCTGAGCTGAGGCTGAATGAACAGCTATTTCATCCCACCTGTGTAGGTGTGTCCAACATGGATGAAATAGGTGTTTGGGATAAATGTGTGTGAAAGTGTGGGTTGATTGAAAAGGGAAAGGAAAGGAAATAAGCAGGCGCTCAGAGTTAGTAGAGGATAACAGCTGTGGATAAGTGCAGTAGTCACTTTCCTATCACTCAGAGGCCAGAAAATGAGCCAGAGAGCCTGCTTTCCGTCCGCTGGTCTTTGTTTTGGATATGAACGTGTTAGGAATTAGATTTTGGCCTATAATCATTGTAAAGCTTAGAATACATTGGTTACACATACAATGAATGCATTGCATTGTGCTCATATAGAGTTGTAGTGCTCCTGAATTGAAGGTCTAAAGCGTTAGTTCCATGTCACAATGATTTAACAATTGGTAGAGCACTCTGATAGTTAAGCTGCATTTTTACACACACACAATCACAAGATTGTCCAAAGGGGAGTGAAACCTGTCACTCTTTAGGAGATAAAGAACACTGAGTGCATTCCTTTTTTTCCAGGATAAATAAGACAGAACAGAACTGGAGGTTAGGAAGAGGTCACAGTGATTCAGATGGCCTAGCATCAGGGAGGCAGGGAGGAGTTTTCACATGAACATAGAAGACGGCCAAATGGAGGACATTGTGTGACAAGAGGCTGTGACCAGCCTGTGCACCAACGAAGGGAGAGCTGAGTCTAAACCAAGGCTACTGCCCACCTGTCGAGCCAATCTAAAAATACACATTTGCATACACGTAGTATATTAACCGTACCTATGTAAAAGTAGCATCCTCTTTCTGAGCAGACTGCCCAGCAGAGAGAGGTCCACAGCTGTGAACAACTTGAACCTTCAACCATTTTGTACTTTTGAATAAAACTCAGACAACGTTACTGCTAGCCTGTCTTCCTTTCCCAGATCAACGAACCCGACAGACGCTATGTATTGCGAGCACAGCGCACGGCGGCACACTTCAACACGTGGGTTATCCGAAGAGTGGATGACGGCACACATGGGCGACGCACCCGTGGGGTACGGTTAGAGGATTCAAAACCCACACTTTTTCAGCAATTTTGCGCAAACGCTTTATTCCAGTCGCTCCGTTTTTTCGGTTTTTCGTTATTCACGAAATAAAAAGCCGAACTTAAATGATCCAACTGCCATCTGCTTATACTCGATAGCAAGGAGTATGTGCTGCAATGCACTGTGGGAGTTTTTTTGGTTGATGTCAGAACCATGGGTGTGAGTGGTGTGGCATTCAATGTTATTCAGTTGTTGTGTAGCTCTTGCTTATTCACTGTTAAGTGAATAGTTGCCGCTATTCTGAGGCAATGAGCGTTTAATATGAAGGACTTTGATCTGCGTCCTTACTCCACATAGCTCGCCACAGGGAGCCGCTGGTTGCCGACCCTGCCCTAGATGGTACGCCTTCAGCTGTTTGCTGTGTTAAGGAAAGTTTTAGCAAAAAGAGAAACACGGAGTTTTCAGGCTCTTTACTCGAAATCAACTGAAATCAAAACAACCACAAATTCAGATTTAAATAATACCTACCACAATTAAATGTGGATTGTTGAATATTCGATCACTATCATCCACATTTCTGCTAGTCAATGATCTGATAACTGATCATCTTATTTATATATTTTGTATCACTGAAACCTGGCTGCAGCAGGATGAGTATGTCAGTATAAATGAATCTACACCCCCCACTCATGTTAATTTTCACATTCCTCATACCATAGGTCAAGGAGGAGGGGTGGCTGCGATATTTCAGTCCAGATTATTAATCAATCCTAGACCAAAATCTGGCTATAGGTCTTTTGAAAGCCTCACTCTCAGTCTTTCTCACTCAAACTGGAAAGTTGAAAAAACAGTTCTACTAGTTATAGTATATCGTCCACTTTGTCCCTACTCAGAGTTCCTATCAGAGTTTTCTGAGTTTCTATCAGAGTTACTACTCAGTACAGATAAAATCGTTATAATGGGTGATTTCAATATTCCTGTAGATTTAGAAAGTGACAGCCTTAGTTCTGCATTTCTCTCATTATTAGACTCAATTGGCTTTTCCCAGCATGTGAATGAACCCACTCACTGCTTCAATTATATCCTTGAACTTGTTTTAACATATGGCATTGAAAGTGAACAATTTTTCCTCAAAAACCTCTTCTGTCTGACCATTACATCATGACATTTGAGTTTACATTAATTGACTGCACAGCATCTAGGAATAAATTCGGCTATAGGAGGCGTTTATCTGAAAATGCTGTGGCAAAATTTAAAGAGAACATTCTGTCATCATTTGCAACAATGCTATGTCTAAATTCAATGGAGGACTTCTCCCATGCACGGGTTGATGACCTCGTGATTAGCACTATGGTCTCACTGTGTTCAAATCTTGATACTGTTGCCCCTCTGAAAAAGAAAGTAATAAAACAGAGGAGGCTGGCTCCGTAGTATAATTCTCAAATTCGTGCCTTAAAACAGACGTCACGGTAATTGGAAAGAAAGTGGCGTTCCAGCAACTTAGATTTTCACCTAGCCTGGAAAGAAAGCTTAAAAACGTATTTTAAAAAAAGCTCTCCGCAATGCTAGAAGCTCGTATTACTCTGCACTAATAGAAAAAACTAGAACAACCCCAGGTTTCTCTTCAGCACTGTAGCCAGGCTAACAGAGAGTCATAGCTCAGTTGAACCATTGATTCCCTTAGCTCTCAGCAGTAATGATTTATATGGGCTTTTTTACAAATAAAATGATAACAATCAGAGAAAGAATTCATTAGCTCTTACTTACATTAGGCAGTAATCTTCTATTAAATACAGCAACTTTTGAATCAACTGAAATGCCTATTTCACATTTGGAGTCATTTTCATCTCTGAATCTCTCAGAGCTAGCTTCTATAGTTTCATCATCTAAACCATCAACTTGTCTTTTAGACCCAGTACTGACTAGGCTGTTAAAGAGGTTTTTTATTTAATTAACACGCTCATTCTAGATCTGATCAATTTGACCTTATCTTTGGTTTATGTACCACAGACTTTCAAGATTGCAGTTATCAAATTTCTACTCAAAAACCTAATCTTGATCCACATGTTTTGGCTAATCATAGACTCATATCGAACCTCACGTTCATTTCTAAAATCATCAAAAAAGCAGTCGCAAACCAATTATGTGACCATCTGCATAGGAATGGCTTGTTTGAAGAGTTTCAGTCAGGATTTAGAGTTCATCACAGCACAGAAACAGCACTGGTTAAAGTTACCAATGATATTCTAATGGCTTCAGACAATGGATCAGCCTCCATACTTGTCCTGTTAGATCTTAGTGCTGCATTTGTCACCATTGACCATAATATTTTATTACAGAGACTGGAACATGAAATTGGGATTGAAGGAACTGCATTAAGATGGTTCAAATCATATTTATCAGATAGATATCAGTTTGTCCATGATAACAATAGCTCCTCCTCACACACTATAGCTAATCATGGAGTTCCACAGGTTTCGGTACTTGGACCAATCCTTTTCACCCTATATCTGCTTCCTTTAGGCAACATTATCAGGAAGCACAGCATCAATTTTCACTGTTATGCAGATGATACTCAGCTGTACTTATCAACGAAGCCAAATGAAGCTAGTCAGCTAGTTAGACTACTGGCATGTCTTGAAGACATAAACGT
Source organism: Mola mola (assembly GCA_001698575.1). Taxonomy (NCBI): domain Eukaryota; kingdom Metazoa; phylum Chordata; class Actinopteri; order Tetraodontiformes; family Molidae; genus Mola; species Mola mola. Next base: position 7,830,155 of record KV751342.1, read on the forward strand.
CTGGATGACCTGTAACTTTTTACTTTCAAATTCAGCCAAAACCGAAGTTATTGTACTTGGCCCTAAGCACCTCAGAGAAGCTTTATCTGATCATCTAATCAGTCTGGATGGCATTACTTTGGCCTCCAGTTCCACTGTTAGAAATCTTAGAGTAATTTCTGACCAGGACATGTCCTTTGTCCCTTACATAAAACAAGTCTCTAG
>KV751342.1:7830370-7840737 GCA_001698575.1 Mola mola
TAACAATAGCTCCTCCTCACACACTATAGCTAATCATGGAGTTCCACAGGTTTCGGTACTTGGACCAATCCTTTTCACCCTATATCTGCCTCCTTTAGGCAACATTATCAGGAAGCACAGCATCAATTTTCACTGTTATGCAGATGATACTCAGCTGTACTTATCAATGAAGCCAAATGAAGCCAGTCAGCTAGTCAGACTGGCATGTCTTGAAGACATAAAGTCTGGATGACCTGTAACTTTTTACTTTCAAATTCAGCCAAAACCGAAGTTATTGTACTTGGCCCTAAGCACCTCAGAGAAGCTTTATCTGATCATCTAATCAGTCTGGATGGCATTACTTTGGCCTCCAGTTCCACTGTTAGAAATCTTAGAGTAATTTCTGACCAGGACATGTCCTTTGTCCCTTACATAAAACAAGTCTCTAGGGCAGCTTTCTTTCACCTGCGCAACATTATAAAAATCAGAAACATCGTGTCTCGAGAGGATGCAGAAAAACTAGTCCATGCATTTGTTACTTCCAGACTGGACTACTGTAACTCATTACTATCTGGATGTCCCAACAAATCTCTGAAAGGCCTTCAGTTGATTCAGAATGCTGCTGCATGAGTATTAACAGGAATTAGAAAAAGGGATCACATTTCTCCTGTTACATTCTCTTCATTGGCTCCCGGTAAAATTCAGAATATAATTTAAAATCCTTCTGTTAACATACAAAGCACTTAATGACCAAGCTCCATCATATCTCAGAGAGCTCATAGTTCCTTATTGTCCTAGTAGGTCACTTTGCTCTCTACATGGAGGTTTACTTGTGGTTCCTAGAATCTCCAAGAGTAAATCGGGAGGCAGATCTTTCAGTTATCAGGCTCCTCTTTTATGGAATCAACTCCTAGTATCGGTATGGGGGGGTGGACTCTCTAGCAATTTTCAAGACCAGGCTCAAAACTTTTATATGACAGAGCCTATAGTTAAAAAGTTAAAGTTTAGTTGCTCATTGGTTGTGCTGCTATGGGCCTAGACTGCTGGGGGAAGCACTGAGCACCTCTCTCTCTCTCTCTCTCTCTCCCCCATGCATGTATATCACACCCTGACTTGTTACTAACCATGTTCCCCTGTAGTCTTTGTTTCTCCCCTTACCTCTCCTCTCTCTCCCTGTCCTCATCCCACAGGTGGTGAATCATCGCTACTCCATGTTCCTGCAACACCTGCTGCTGCCATATTTTTATGCATGTTCCTGCTTGCATTTGTGTTGAGTATCCTCTCCTCCTGCTCTCATTCTCTCCTTACTCAACTCCGTTTTCCTCTCTCTCCCCCTTCTGCATCATTCTGTCTCTCTCTCTCCGTCTCTCTCTCTCTCTCTCTCTCTCTCTCTCTCTCTCCCAACCTGTCGAGGCAGATGGCCGCCCACCCCCGAGCCTGGCTCTGCCTGAGGTTTCTCCCTCTTAAAGGAAGTTTTTCCTTGCCACTCTCGCCAAGTGCTTGCTCATGGAGGGATTTGTTGGGTCTCTTTAAATAATTCTGTAAAGTTCTATAAAAGTTTGGTCTAGACCTGCTCTATATGTAAAGTGCCTTGATGTAACTATGTTATGATTTGGAGCTATATAAATAAATTCAATTCAATTTGATTTGATTTTGACACCTACAAGACTGAATTCTATAAAGTTATGGATTTTGCTGACATGCAGTTTAGAGAAAGATTTGAGCAGGAAGGAATGCAAATGTTAAGGCATCTGGAACAATCTCTCTTAACTGGGTAGATGTGTGGTGTCATGCAACAGTACCAAGAAATCAACCCAGAGATTCTCGAAGTTCAGCTTTCATTGTTTAAAATGAAGTACAGCTTCCAGTCCATTACTGACATTGTTACTGTCCTTCAAGGGATGACCCCAGAGGTCTGTGGTCTCTTTGACCAAGTTGAAACAGTTGTCAGACTCTTCCTAGTTGTGCCTGTGTCATCAGCGGAGCCAAAAAGGAGTTTCAGAATCCTCTGGAGGCTGAAAACATGGCTAGGCAGCACCATGACCCAGACTCACCTCAACAATGTTGCTGTGTGCCATGTACATAAAGACAAGTTGGACAGGGTAAACCGAACAGTTTGTCTTGTGTAAGGAAAGTAGAAAGAGCACTTTTGGTTCTTTTAAATTATGTTTCTCTATTCTTTTAAATTATTTGAAAGTTAAAGCTGTTTATGTGTCATTTTGGTTAATGTAAAATGCTATTTTTTATGGAACGGTAGCAATCATTCAAGTATCATTTGTAAGTATTTTTATGTATATGAGTTCTAAATAAAAAAAGACATGTAATAACATACATACATTAAGAGTATCAATATGTAGCTGATTTTGAAAAGCTTGCTATGCCCCTGATGGCACAACAAGCTCCAAAGAAGCGCAGCAACAATCAAAGTACAGCAACATGAATAGAGAGGACGCGGCAGTCTTTCAAGTCACAGAACAGCTGGGTTGCACAGTGTTCCTTGGCGGATCCGTCGTATGTTAAAAACACACAAAAGGACATTTTTCCTCTTGTCCAGTGACTAAAACCACTGCGGTATAGGTCTGGTTAATTTGAACGTTCAAAGAATGCTCCCTTCAGGCAACTGCTCGCTGGAGAGTTTACGTTCTCACAAGCAATGAGTCACACAGGGATTGCGCAGTGTGGAGCAGCGCCACAGTATTTAACCTGGTGGTGAGGTCACGCATCTACTGTTTGGTGGGTCTTTCCCAATCAGAGGTCGTGGTTTGAATTCCAACCAGTGTTGCACTTAGGTGTGATTTAATGGCTGGTCCCGGGGTTGGTGCACTTTTATGGATATTTGTTTAGAGGGTACTCTCCATTGTTCTGATAGTGGAGTGCTGAAGTCCCAAAAAATGGTTAAATAATTGCAAGGTTGCTGATACATGTTCAAGTCCAAGAGTATGCAAAATCTTTAAATCCAAAGTTATATGTGGTCTGTTGAGCCAGAAGCAAGTGTAGTCTATTGATCCAGAAGTACGTATATGTGCCATCCAGACTAGAATCTAACTCGCACAATCTTCTGTCCTAATATAGGCAGTTGGCGTCACGCAGGACCACAGCAGCTGCTCCGACCACCATCCATGGGAACCTGTGAGACAACAAAGCACAAAGACTCCTGGGGAGATATAAAGTTAGCATGAGTACAGTCAATCACTCGTATTACTGTCAGGAAATCAGCAACCTCCTAAGTAATAATGCTTTCAGGACTTGGGACTGCACACCTTAAAAGCCACTTCCCAGCAGTAATAGCTACAGTACACTGGAATGGTCCAGATGCAAGTGTTGCAAGGTCTTATGGCATAGCAGTTATTGCATGACTGGCTTGAAAACAGCCCTGTGCTCATCCACGAGCGCCAACATTGCATCACCGAAAAGGATTGTATTCATATTCAACTCACCTTAAAACCAGCCGTCTTATTATACGCCATCTCCCAAGCTGGCGATATCCTGTACATCAGAATAAAGGAATCATGTACTGAGCCATAGGTATTATATAGATATGTATTGTTTTTTCTTGTATCATACCAAAAATGTTGACACAAGTGTTGAAAAAATTCTCATTTTCTTAGTTTGCATATACATTTTCCTTGCCACAATAACTGTTTGTGTGTAAGGCTGGGCAGATTAACTTTTTTTTAAAAACATATACTCTGTAAGCACACAGTACACAGTCACCCAAAATTGCTTTTTACCTACCTTGTTCAGTTGAAGTGCGTGTGTTAAGATATTTTCATATTCCCCCTGTATTTTACACGCTTTGCAAGATGTAATCTTCAGTGTGCATCCTTAGTAGATCAATTTGCACATTTGTATGTAGGTGATATCAAGCATGCAGATTTTCATACCTACAATACTTAGTAAATTGAGACCGTAGATTTGTGCTGGGTGATAAAATTATAATAATACGTTGAAGTAAACATTTTAATCTATATGGATCTCACACGGCATGGATACATGCAATCAAAGTGCATACAAACTTTGTACTGAAAGACACCGTTTGAGGTTGCTGTGTAGAATTATATGTATGGACATGTCTTCATGATGAAAAAAGAGAAAAGTTTACTCTTCCACTGCTGACTCGTGACACCAGAACAGAGCTCATAGGGAATGAAACCGACTTCAGGATATATTTTACTTGAGTTAGCACTGCTCATCATCCACTGGTGTAGCTGTACCTCCTTCCCCACCATGTATTTCAGCCTTCAGTCACTTACAATACAGCTGTCTGCACTGACAACACAACATGATGTTATTCATGCATGACTGCAGCTCTACTGGGGCTGTCTGACTGACCCTGACTGGGGCGGCTGTGGCTCAGATGATAGATCGTCCAGTGATCGGAGGGTTCGATTCAAGAAGTTAACATGTTAACATTGAGCAAAACACTGAACCCCAAATTGCTCCTGATGCTGCGCCATCAGTGTATGAGTGTGTGAATGGTTAACGCTCCACGTGGCACCCTGCAAAGAAATCACTGCCACCAGTGTATGATTGTGTGTGTGAAAGGGTGAATGCGAAACCTGTACTGTAAAAGCGCTTTTAGTGGTCAACAATGATTAGAAAAGCTAGGTATAAATACAGGACATTTTCCATTTACATTTACTGTGGATAATATTGCACCTGACGTGTATTGCATTTCAGTTGTGTATAATGTACAGTGCTACTTCATATGCAGTACTATTTTTCTAATTCGTTACATTTGAATGTTTCTGACCATTCAACTAATTTTTATATAAGATAAAAACAAGACAACAAACACTGTTTTTAAATAATGATTTGTTTTTTGAAGGTCAAGATTTATTTAGACCTTACCACTCATGTGAAGACAGAATTCTCCCTGTGAACTAGTTTGGCCACCTTTGGTGGCAATAACTGCAATCGAATGTTTATAACTTCTGAATAATTTACATTGCGGTGGGAGGACTCACTCTCCTTTGCAGAATTGTTGTAATTCAGCCACGCAGTAGTATTTTGAGCATGGACTTCCTGCTTTAAGAAATCCTACCACAGCACCTGAATCAGATTAAGGTCAGGATTTATGATGTTCACAGGTGGACTTGCTTGCATGCGTCATGTGATTGTCCTACTGCATAATCCAACTGTGCTTCAGCTGTAGATCACAAACCGATGGCCAGACATTCTCCTTCAGGATTTTCTGGTATAGAGCAGAATTCATGGTTTCATCAATTATGGCATGCCTACTGTAGTTGTATTAGAGTCTCAGAGCCTTAGAAATGCCTTTTTTTTTTTTGTTTTACCCTTCAGACGGATTGATTTTCAATTCGTTCATCTTAATTGTGAAAAATTTTAACGTTTTTAATTCAAATCTTGTTTACCATTCCAGTAAACACAACATTTTAGTATCGCTTTTCGGGAATTTTTTAAAATTTTCAAATGCTGAATTGGATTGAAGGATAAAGTGATAAAATTTTGGTGGTCAAGGGTCAGTCACTGTGATCAGTTACATGTTTTTCATCAAAACTCAACAAGAGATAACCTAATTACTATAAAATTTGGCACAAACTGTTCTTAGTGTCATCCGGGTCTGGTCGCTGGGGCAGCAGAATGAGAAGGAATACCCAAAAGCTCCTCTCCACGGCCACTTCCAATAAGTCCTCAGAAGAGGACCCAAGGTGTTCTCAAGCCCAGAGATATAGAGTAATCTCTCCAGTGACATTTATTATCCATCCAACCATTTTCTACCGCTTATCCTGTTAGGGGTCGCGGGGGGCGCTGGAGCCTATCTCAGCATCTTTGGGCGAAGGCAGGGTACACCCTGGACAAGTTGCCAGTTCATTGCAGGGCTCACATATAGAGACAAACAACCATCCACACTCACATTCACACCTACGGGCAATTTAGAGTGACCGTTTAACCTAACCCCCAGTTTGCATGTTTTTGGACTGTGGGAGGAAGCTGGAGTACCCGGAGAAAACCCACGCAGACACAGGGAGAACATGCAAACTCCACACAGAAACACCCTGATTATTATTATTATTTTGAAGTCATGTTTCATGATGCAGGGCATGTGATACCTGCAAACACAGCACAGGGCTTGACTTTCCCGACTCTGTTTGTCTGTGTCTTTGTGCGTTTTGTTTTGTTTTTTTTATCAGTAGCATCGTAATCACTAGCCAGGTATACTTATAAAACAACTGCATATGTACAAATATAGACTCCTGTTTCACGCTGCAATTAACCACTGGCACAGGCAAAAACTCATGCCTTTATGTCTAACAGAATGCAAGTGGATTTTTTTTCTTTATTTCACTTGGGTTATAATGATTGTGTCAAAACTACTTGTACCAAAAATAACTTAGTTAAAGCGTGTTTAGACACTGGGGCTATGCATCTAGAGATGTCCTCAGAGGGCCTCAGGCTGATCTCATCATATTTTGGTTTCATATGATTATTGTGATCATAGTCTAACCACAAATAAATCTAGTCAAGGTCATCTTCTTCCTCACAGTAGGAATCAAATCTTACAATTTAAAAAAGATTAAGGTATCCTTGATGGTGCCCTCTGGACTCCATCTCTGCTTTTTGCAGATTACATGGTCCTGTTAGCCTCATCAAGACCTCCAGCTTGTGCTTGGACAGTTTGCAGTCGAGTGAAACGGTGGGGATGAGGATAAGCACCTCTCAATATGAGGCCATGATTCTCAGTCAGAAAAGGGTAAATTGCCCATTTCGGGTTGGGGAAGAGTTGCTGCCCCAAGTGGTGAAGTTCAAGTATCTCGGGGTCTTGTTCAAGAGTGAGGGGAAAATGGAGCGTGACATTGACGGTCGAATTGGTGCTGCATTAGCAGTGGTGCGGACGCTAAAGTGATCCGTTGTGAAGAGAGAGCTGAGTCAGAAGGCGAAGCACTCAATTTATCGGTCAGTCTACATTGCAACTCTGACCTATGGTCATGAGCTCTGGGTAGTAACGGCAAGAGTGAAATTTCGAATGCAAACAGCGGAAATGAGTTTCCTTCACAGGGTGGCTGCTCAGACAGCCAGGTGGAGCTCTGAGTAGAACCGCTGCTCCTCCGCGTTGAGAGGAAACAGTTGAGGTGGTTTGGGCATCTGGTCAGGATGACTCCCGGACGTGTCACTGGGGAGGTGTTTTGGGCATGCCCATCCAGGAGGAGACCCCGGGGCAGACCCAGGACATGCTGGAGAGATCATATCTCTTGGGTGGCTTGGGAACATCTCGGTGTCCCCACCCCCGCGAGAAGTTAGTGGAAGTGGCCGGGGAGAGGAGCGTCTGTTTCTCCCTTCTCAGACCCTGATCTGGATATGAGGGCAGAAAACGAGACAAGACAAAGTATCCCTGAGTGTCAGAAAGTGTGCTTTATTTTTTCCAATGTATGCCAATGCCAAGCACACATTTTTGGCATCCAAAATGCTATGGTGTCCACTTCACTTTGGCTCCTCAATGAGGTGTTCGAAGTGGGTAGTCAAATACCACATGTGGCATCGTGTAGACAGAACTCCAGCTCGCACAGTTCATAGTCAAGACTGGTCACTGAGCATTTGATAGCTATTCATTCTACAGGGGAGTCATACTGGTAGGCATTAAAGAAGCTACACAGAGCAGAGACATCAGGACCACATCAGGAGCTTCTGGTCAAGATGTGTGAGGATTGGGGTAGTGCTGCAGTGACACAAGTTTGGGGCTGGCTAACCCTGACTGGGTTGACATTGTCTGATGTCCCAGTGCACTGTAAGAAGTTGTTCAGGTACTCCTTTGTTTGCAGCTGCATCTATGCAACTGAAATATTACGTAATGATCAATCAGACAGGATCTTCAGCTTAGACGTATTAATAAATAAATCTAAAAAAAATATTAAGTGATTTCATAATGGAACTAGCCTGAATCATATTTTTTTAATTTGTGTTGGATCGGTCTTGTTAAGTGGAAGGAGTGATCGGCACTGATGAATAAACTGGCCTATTTCAAAGACAGTGTTTCCCACAGGATTTCAGGACACTATGGTGCATGGACCTCCAACCCATAGGGAGGTCTGGGGCATGGTATATCTATCTGGTGAACCTTGAGAGTGGGTTTAAGAAGTTAGATCTATGAAGAACTTAACTTACCCTTACAAGCCCTTACAACAAAAACCCTTTTGTGCTTTTATAAAAATTCAACACATTCCTGAGGCCTATACAATCTTATCATTTTGTAAGGTCAACTAACTAGAAGTTAACATCAGAGCTTACACATCTCATGTAAGTTATTATTAAAAAATGCGGCAAAAAACAACTTGGAAAAAAAATTATCAGCAACTTGGTGGCTGTGGTACAAGCAGTTGATTTGCTGATAGCAATGTGATGTTTTTCTTTTTTTTGTTTGTTCTTAATTTTCAAAATATGCTTTTATAGAAATGAATGGGATATAGTCAAAATGTATGCACCTTATCATTTTAAGTACTGTAGTTAATGAACAAAAGTTTTTATAGCTAACTTTCTTATTTTAAACAATCGCCATGGCCATTTGTGAGTAGATTTCTGGGTCCCTGATGTGTAATTGAACACTCCATGATGTCCCTGTCATGGTACAGTCAATGGTTAGCATGTGCTGTGCATCCTATGCCAAATTAAGTTTTTAGATTTTAAGACTTGTACCTGACGGTAGAGGAGAGACAAAGATAAATAACACTGAGGTGACAGTGTTAAGGAGGGTATATGTGTTGTCTAGGCAGCCGTCTGAACTCTAAAGCTCAGCGGGAAACCCTCATTTACTACAAATGATACTGTGTCAAGAATGACGCAACAAGGAAAGTTGTGTGAGCGTGTACAGGCAAACATAGTTGACAGTGAATTATGAAATTGAAAATAAATAGAACATAGAACACAGAACGCAATTTCAAAACATTGGCACTGAAAAGCTTGTATTGTAAAAAGATGTATTGGCACAGAAAAAAATATTGGCATTGAAAATAAGTTTAATTGAAAAGTAAAATACAGGTATTAAAATGTTTCATATCCCAACGATATTGTATTTACTTTGTTTTGTATTGTGATGTTTTTCAAAATCAATCTGATATTTTCTTTATGTGTCTTTTTAAGTACATTAGTACATACAATATTATCTAGCACACAGCGCTATAACAAGGACTTTAGTTAGCCAAGAAATAACATTGTCACTTTTATTCTAATATTCTCTGTTGTGTGGATTTTATTAAGTTCAATATAGGCCTAAAAGGATTGGCAAATCATTACATTCCGTTTCAATTTAACTTATATTCAAACATCTCACATAAACTTCATCTGTTTACATAATCCGATTAATTTCTCTTGACTCAGTATAATTATGTGCTTCTACTTTGTACACTTTTACAATGTGTCAACTCAAAATTGTCAGGAAATCCATTTACTTTGTTCCTGATACTAACCAAGTTGTCAAAGATCATGAGAATCTGACCGCACTCTAGTTCTGTGACAATCCATAAAAAGTGGTGTTTCCTGCTCTCATTAGGTTTGATGCATAGAAATATAATTTTCCTTTAATTTTATGAAATATAAATTATAATCCACTCTGTCTCCCACATAAACATACATACACACAGGCACAAACAGTCGTTGCAGCGTGGAGTTGGGTTGAGCATAGCTCATCAGCCCTGAAAGGCATGGAACTCCTCTTCGGTGAAGCCCTGCTGCTTCAACAGCCTAAACAGAAAAGAAGGTAAAACAAAAAAAATCTCATGGCCAAGAACTAAAGAAATACATTTTGATGTGTGTGTTTTATTGACCAGGAAGGCCCTTCTGCATTAAAATAAGTTCACCTGACACCAGTGCTGTTATCTGATGTGTACAGTTGTATGTAAAGTAGTGTGCTTTTATTGTTTCTTTCAGAAACACAAAATTAAAGTTCAGAGGGTGTGGAGACTCTTTCTGCCAAGCATTTATTTTTCTCGACAACAGACTCCAAGATGGCCACTTGATCAAGTTATATTCTGACCACATAAGCTTAAATAAAAAAGCTTTCACTAAATTTCAATAAATAGTTTCCAGTCCTCCTGTGTGGTGTTGCCTGTTGTTTCTCCCTGCTGGCTTTGATATGTCATGACATGACAGGATAGTTTAACAAGTATTAAGCATTTAAAAACCATGGGAGATCATTTTGGTGGACTGGAGAAAACTCTTTGCCCCAAAAGTGACAACTGTCAAACACTGGTAGAAAAGTTGATTGGTGAGGATATTCCAAACTCATACATTTATATAATATGGTGTTCACTTGTGTAAGCTACTCTCATAGGATAGAATGTGGTGGAAGGCATTATCCAGTTTTATTCCTAGTTTAACTGACAGTGAGATTCTTACTGTTGTGTACACATATATATTCTGTTCAGGAAGGGATG
>KV751342.1:7850530-7861693 GCA_001698575.1 Mola mola
CCAGCGATGCACCTAAACACAAACAGCCATGTTACCACAGCAACACATATAAACCCATGTCACCCATGCCCACATTAATGAGCTTACAGAACTAGATCAAACACTGTAGCACAAGGCCACCAAAACAAAACATATTCCATTTCCAGTCTTCCTTGAATCCTGGGGCTTCTTTTATTCCTTTGGCTTTTTCAGGACATCTTATATTCACTTTTTTACAGTCCTTTACTTTGTCTCCAGTTAACTACAGAGAGCAAGCAGGAAACCAGTTTTTAACATCAGTGATAAATACTTCATACCTCAATACCTCAATATCCAGCCGATATCCCTGTGAAACAAAAGTGGCAGAGCATGGTGTCCGTAATAGCCAGATATAGCAAGAAATGTTATTGAAAATAACACTTTTAAACTAACAGGAAAAGGTAGGCGCTTCCATACCTGGTCAAACAAGTCAGTACCATCTATCCCAGCTGCCTTCATCAGCTCCTCTTTACCTCCAGGGTGGTAGTCCATATAAGGGGTCACATTGTAAACCATACCTAAAAAAACAGAGAAAAGTAAAATGTTTAAAATTTAAAAAAAAACAAAGTTTTAAGTACGAAATAAAAACCTATTTGAAGGTGGATCCTGTAAAGCAACCACATAAATATTTATCACAGCAGAAAACCCATTTAATTGTCAATTTACGCATGGAAACCTAATTTAAATACTGAGCCCTATGGGAAAAAAAGTATCAATGCCAGCAAACAGGCCATCATGTAGACAAACTACAACGGTTTTTTAAAAGTTTGGTATTATGTATGAAACCACATAAAGTAGTTGGATTAACTATTGCCATCAAACTGGGTAGAAGACAAAGAAGACTTTAACTGATGCACTGAAACCCAAGGACTTCCAACTTAGGCTTTTACAGGCCAAACTAATGCATTTGTTGCCAGGTAAAATCTGACTTTCAAAAGTGCTACACTTTTCCTCACAAAGCATTTTTATACCTTTAATACTTTATACCCTGTATACACCATTGTTGGAGGGATGTTCTTTCAAGTATGTAAGGGTTTACTTTTTCGGAAGTAACAAATAACCCACACACGTACAGGGAGAACATGCAAGCTCCGCACAGAAAATCCCTGACCCGGGAATCGAACCCAGGACCTTCTTGCTGTGAGGCGACAGCGCTAACCACTGCGCAGCCCTATTTTGCACTCATTTTTACTATTTTTTTTTAAAATCAGTAATTCTACTTTTATTCAAGCACCTTTCAAAACAAGTATAGTTACTACATTTCAAGGTGAACCTGTTACTGAGTAAAAACAATAACGCTCAAAAATTTTGGATGATGATGTTATATGTTAAGACTATCACTGATGTACCTCACTGTAGTTAAAAAGTGACCACATCTATGTCAATCACTGATTTAATCCACCGCGCAGTGAGTACGCTAAATGACATGTGATAAACATAACCTCCATGTTATGTAATTAACAGGCTATTTGGCAAAATGCTAATAACTAAAATGCTTGTGCTGGCTCCTCAGCAGTGATTTCCAAATTTGCTATGTCGCACATTCTACTCTTTCCATTTCTGTCACAGCTGAGCCTCTTTCAGCTAAAAATGTTTTAATACTGAATAGCACATTGGGTCACAGAGGCTAAAGAGAGTAGTTATACTGGGACAGTAGACTGGTTATTACATAGTAGGCACTCAGAATGGATAAGAAAATGAGTGGAACCAACAAAAGACTGAGGGTAAACAAGGCTCAGAGACTGACATTCAAATAGGTGAGTACACCCGCAACGCAGCATTGTGTGTGAGTGCTATGCAGTGTGAGAACTTGTGCAGTGCTCTTTGCAGCATGATGGCAGCTAATTAATTATTGATTATTGCTTCTTTTCCGCTTTTTGAGAACCGAATCCGGTCCATTAGGCTATGGCCAGGCTTCAAGGCCACCTAACAAGGGAAAAAGCAAAAATATTGACTGTTGTCGTGAGGCATACTAAGACCAAATTTAAGGGATAATACAGTCACCTGGTGGGCTTTCAGACAAACGTTAACATACTGTCTGATAGTCAGCATCCATACTATTATTCTCTTGTTCTTTATTCCACAGATGGCTTATTTGTGGTGATGTGACTGTCTCAGTTCTGTACTCTTTTCCAGTTACAAATGAAGTTTATTGTTTCTTCAGTCATAAGGGCTTGGTGGCTTAATGTTGTTTAGTAGTATTGTTAGATTGTTATTGAATGAAACATTGAAATTGTTAATTTCAAATTGACATTACCACCCCACCACAACTGAATAAATTCGAAAATGTAATGCAGCTTAGTCGGAGAACATTTTAACAAATTTAGTAATCTACACTTAGATGTTGATCAAAGTACATTCTTAGTATAGTACTTTTACTTGTAATTGAGTAACAGAATATAATTTCTCTTTTGACCTCTGTGTTTGGCTCTTTAGACATTAATACTGGATATCACTGTCTAGAATACACTTCTTTAAATTCCACTATATTCAAGACAAAGTGATGTTAATTGTCATCAAGTTGACATCAAGTACTCACGCAGGGTCTGAACACATGAAGGGCTTTCATCTATCCCCATCTCATGTCAGACTACCATGCAGGCTCACCTCGTATACAGGTCCAACAGTCATCTCGTTTGTTGTGTTTTTGCAGTTCTTCCTGGCTAACTTCAATTAGACGCCCTCTGAGACCAGTAAGATCTTTTCCGCTTTTTGAAAACCGAATCCAGTCCATTAGGCTATGGCCAGGCTTCAAGGCCACCTTACAAGGGAAAAAGCAAAAATATTGACTCTTGTCGTGAGGCATACTAAGACCAAATTTAAGGGATAATACAGTCACCTGGTGGGCTTTCAGACAAACATTAACATACTGGCTGATAGTCAGCATCCATACTATTATTCTCTTGTTCTTTATTTCTATTTTTCCACAAAATGTCATTGTTTTTTGGGGTTTTTTTTTGGCATACTCCTAAATTTTCCACCTAATGAAACTATCCGAAAAAAAAAAAAATCAGCTCTGCATGTGTGCTTGTATTTTTTCTCATTTCTACCATGTAAACATTTTTTTTTTAAATATACAGCTTTTTCTGAGATTTTTATTTTACAATATATTTGTATTCCCTTTTCCCTGATTTTGTCTACTATGGTGCTGCTGTGTCCTCTGAATTTCTGAGACCTTCCGTCATTTTTAGCTTTTTGAACGATGGATTTCATCTTTTGGCTTATTAAGTATGCTGCAGTTCAGCTAAATGCTGGCACCATTACAAGTCAACTTACTTTGTAGCTCATGACTTTTCTGGCTAGTCATTTCACATTTGTGCAAGTCTGATACATGCTGTCAGCAGTTTTATTTCCACAATCAGCATCACACACATTTTTACCAGGAAATGCAATTTTTTTAAACTAATGTAAAAATTTCAAATTGATGCCTATTACAATTCTGATCACTTCTGATTACAAGTAAGGTGGGATGAAGATGAGCTCTGAATATACCTCACTGTTACTATTTCGGGTTTATTCTGTCACATTACACAGCTATAAACAGTCAGTTTTGTAAAAAGTTCAAAATACTGTCTATAGAGGTGTACTAGTATAGATAGACGACATCTGTTGAGATTATGACGTTACCTTATTCCTCCCGGACTGGCCGGACGGAGCAACTCGCTGCTGTGAACCCGGCGGAGGGAACGACTGAGTCGGAATGTTCAACATGTTATGAAAGCTTCGGAAGCAACCCCAGTTTCGAAGACAACCTATTTAATAAACGGCAACACAATAACCACAATGGCGTATCTTAATCACGCTGGCTCGCAGGCGTTACTGGAACAAGTTCCTTCATTGTTGAGAATCATGTCTGTTGAAACTGCCTTGAACAATGCAGCTTAGCTAAAATGCTATCTTAGGCTAACAAGACAACAACGTAAGCTGCATTAAATCGTCAATTAGCTAGAAATTGGAAGATCAATAATATGATATGTTAATTAAACAATTACCAAGTATTTTTTTTCTGTTTGCTTTTCACTATCCAGTGAAGGATTCGTTACCAATAAACTCCTACTTTGTGGTCCTGCCACCATGTAAAAACTACAATAATTGTCGCACAGTGTGATCACAACGTCAACAAACTACGTCATCACGCTGCGACGGTTCTCTGTCGCCCTGTATTGTTTGTAATGTAAAATGTAAACGATGCCAATAGTTGTTTTCAATATAAATGCATTAAAACAGCCCTCTTTTACAAGTATAGGCTGTTTTATAATCATGCAGATATTATACATATACATGTTTAGTAGGAAGCAACTGGACTTCTTATCTTGTTTGAAGACGTTTCGCCTCTCATCCGAAAGGCTTCTTCAGTTCTGAAGAACACTGAAGAAGCCTTTCGGATGAGAGGCGAAACGTAAACGTAACACTGAAGAAAGGCTTCTTCAGTGTTCTTCAGAACTGAAGAAGCCTTTCGGATGAGAGGCGAAACGTCTTCAAACAAGATAAGAAGTCCAGTTGCTTCCTACTAAACACTCCGAGATCAAGATGACCTGGATGACTGAGAACCTTCACGGACATTATACATATCATTTTGCTCAGGTGTAACTTACAACAAATAATGGTTGCATGAAGATCAGGTGGCACTAAAAGCCTATACTATTGTGCAAATTGTCTCCGTTGTTAAATTTATAAGTCATCATCACTAACAACTTTGCTTTTAACTCACACCAATTTAAAAATGGATAATGACCTACCTGAAAATAAACTGCTTGTTGCAGTCTCACTGTCATCACTTCCATCGTCCTCTAAAACTCTTTGGCGTTCATCTTGCATTCTGGAAACGTGGTAGGCCTACCCTATTTCACATAGTTTGGATGTTATACATATTTACATTGGGATAGAGTGTACCTGTGCCACACGACAAATGAATGGGTTGCTAAAAGGGCTAATCTGCTAATAGGATTAAAGGACAACAATCTCCTGACTTTAAAGTTCCAGACGCACAGTAAAGACTTTAGTTGGAAGTAAAACATTGTAAAACAGGACTGTTTTGTTTTCAGATATAAATAAATTATCATTTCAAGACAGTGATTATAACAACACTGATGATGGTTCTGTTTCATGAAGCCATTTCAGTAATCCAGCATCCGCAACACTGCAGTTGGCAGTTTATTCATTTTACCCGCAGTAAAATAGGTTTATGCTTAGGAAGGTCTTGGTCATTGAGTAGCAGGTAAAAGCCAAATGGATCAAATTTCTATAGCCTTTTCTAGTCGAGAATTGGAGCATTGTATATATAATACACATGTACCATATGTTCATATTTTGATGATCCTCTCCGCCCTCTCTGGCATTTGTTTATTTTGTGTGGCTAATGTCATTGCAGGTGAAGAAAGTGGGAGGACAGAGAGTGTAGGACTGATAACCCTGAACTCACCTGAGCTTGTTAGTAGCACTCACACATCAACATTGCGTGCGCACAAATTAGTGCGTAATAAGTGAATAGCATTCCCACGCAAAGTGTGGAATTTACCAGCCTCTATTTATACTTATGACTATATCTAAATAAAAGAACAGCTTTGACCATGCGTATGCACAAAATCTAGTAGTACAATAGTGAAATTACACATTCTGCCCACACTAAGCAATCTCACAAAAACTTATATTTTTGTTTTTTCTATAATTAATGCTTAGTAATTTGGCCTAGTTTGAAATAGACAAGTTGCCTAATTGATGTCAAAACAGATAAAAGACATCTGTGACATGTATTTTAACTGTAGGGCTGTGGCTCATCTTCCATTATTTGTAGATTTGGCAAACCATGCACTCCGCAGGGAGCACGTTTTCAAAGAGAGTGCTCATCGGTTTGGCTTCTGATTAGGTGAACTCTGGAATATATGAATATCACCAAATGCTGAGTCCGTGCCTTGATTGTTTTTATTCATGATCTGCAAGGACACCTTGTAATAAAAACAAGCAGCAATCTTCTTTTCTACTCCAGGCTTTTCTCTTCCTATCATTGTGCTACAAGTTGATCTTGAGATCTTGGTTTCATCTGTCCCAAGAATCTCATTCTAGCGCTTGGTAGGCTTTTTTTTTTGGATTGTTCTTACAAAATTCTAATCTGGCCTCCCTGTTCTTTGGTGTACCGAGTGGTTTGCACCTTGTTGTTAATCATCTGAATATACATTCAGATTCAAAAACAGAAATACTTTATTTTTCAATGATAAAACTCTGTCTACTACCATTATTAGAGAGGGCAAAGCTTAAGTAACTTACTGGTAAAATTAAAGAAAAGTTAGAAGTTAAGACAAATGAGCAGGACCGAACGCAAAAAAAAACTACATGCACCTTCACGCATGTGCTCAAATGTAAAATTCATGAAGGTGTCTCTCAATTGGAGACATTGACAATGATATGCCTACCATTCGAGTGCATTCCTGACTTTGCTGGATGTTACAAAGAGGTTTTTCTTCACTGTTATTATATCTCTCTGGTTTATTTTTCTTTTTAAAATAAACGTTACTATGCCTCAGTCACTTGCATATATTTTTTGACCTCATATTGAGAGTCCCCCTCAACAGCTACCAAATTCAGTTTCAACATTTGGAATCAAGTCTAGACCTTTTATCTGCTTAATTTTTGATGGAATAATAAGAGAATAGACCAGAGCTGGCCATTTAAAACTGCTTGTCAGTGAATTGTCCAATCACTTCTGAACCTATGAAAATGGGGGACTGTTTAAAAATGGCTGTAATTCCTAAATGGTTAATGCAATACTGTTGTGATAACCCTCAAATTAAAGCTGAAAGTCTTCCACAACATCAATCACAATTTGAGCCTATCCCAGCATCATCGGGCGAAGGCATGGTATATCCAGGACAAGTAGCCAGTTCATCGCAGGGCTGACATATAGAGACAAACAACCATCCACACTCACATTCACACCTAAGGGCAATTTAGAGTAACCAATTAACCTAACCCCCAGATTGCATGTTTTTGGACTGTGGGAGGAAGCCGGAGTACCTGGAGAGAACCCACGCAGACACATGGAGAACATACAAACTCCACACAGAAAGGCTCTGGCCCAGGAATCGAACCCAGGACCTTCTCCCTGTAAATAACTGCACCACTGTGCTGCCCGGATGAAGTCTTTATACGAAGAAATACACCCCTTTAACAGCAACATTAGTTGTTATTAAAGTTAGCAACTAATTGCAACCATTGGTTGTAGACTAAATGACAACTTTATACAAATCTAAAACTTGGATGTTGTCAGCTATCCATTTAGTAATAATGATAAATAATAATAACATAAAAATATGCTTTTAGGTGCATTATATTTTTTAGAACAGTCATCAACTTTTGTACCATATTTTAAAAAACAAAAAACAAAAAAAACCTGCTCTGTTTTTACATCATTCTTAATTTTTCATAATTGTGAGGATTTATTTGGCATTAACTGTTGTTTTGCAAAAATTCTGTTTGTTGTCAGCTGTGACTAAATTGTTGCTACAGAAACTTCTTACAAGGATCCATATTGATGTTGCATGGAGTGCCACATGATTTTCTTAGCAGTTCCCCACAGATGGCAGCAACGATCAACAATAGTCAATGGCCTGCAACATTGCGCTTGCTTTTCATCCGTGTTTTGTCATCCTCATAGCATGTCAACATGAGCACAGATGTTATGGATTGCACATACACATATAGGTATATGTTCATTATAATGCAGCTAACTATCCTGCCCAAGATGTGACTCATGTTTGTTCCTTTCCATACTGTTGTAGTCTACTTTCCTTCTTCAACTTCTTTCTCTACTTCTGTGGTTACTCAAGTCATTTCTGTTTCTGCATATGGAGCTCAGGGGCACATAATTATTATTTCAAAACCATTAGCCAAATCATTACCAGTTAATCCCATGTTTGGTCTGATGAGTCACGCACCTCATTTGCCACGGTGAGAGGCAGCTTGGGGGCCTTTCACATAAACTGGCAATGGATAGCAGGCCCACACTGTTGGGCCACCAGACTGCAGGGGTTGATGGGTGGGGTGTTCTGTCAGAATAAGCAAGGATTACAAGGCTCAACAAAGTGGAAATTAAACAACAGAGTGTTAAGAATGAAAAATATGAATGGAGATAAGAGATAAAATAATTATTTTTTGTGTTTTTCTTAAAGGAATATTAAACTATTACTAATTGGCATATTCGTCACACACACACACATATATGTACATTGAAATGATCAAAGAGACAAGAATTTCTGTGTTTCTGCTTGGTAGTTATCTTTGATGTACTTTGGTTATATGCTTGTTTACTTTGTAAGTCACCATGACGACTCTTGCTAATGTGTGAAACTCTTATGATCCCACCTTCGATTACTGTTTATAGACAATATGGAAGTCTGTTAATATTTGTTACAAATTGTAAAAAATCAGTATTACTAACTAATGTTGAAGATAACTCTGAACCTTTCACAATCCTGACCTTTAACTGGTTTAAATGTTGAAACTGAGGGATAAGGTCAAAATTAATGAGACTCCCTTGCATTGTTTGTCTTCTTGTAAGCATCCAACTTGACTGTGTTGGTTCTCACCACGGTATCCTGGCACATGTTGAAACTTGAAGGTTGGGATTTAAGATGTGAGTTTTTGACATGTACATGCAACTTACCCCCACCTCTGCTGTGAAATGCATAGTTTTGAATATGTAATAGGTACCTTATCTAGGCTTGGTTTTCAAATTTAGTTCAGCATCAAGTTCTACAAATGTTTTAGCATTAAAGACTGTTTTTGGGTTGGCTTGATTTATGCAGATAGGAACATTGTACACCTGGATTGAAGCTGCATTACGATATGAAAAAGGTTAAATTCATTTCCAATCAAAGGACCATTGACATATATTTTTGTGTAGTATTCTACTAAATTGACATTGGCTTCCTTTGACTTCCTGCCAGACTGTCCATCTGTGCCAGGATTACATTATAGCTGTGAAGAAAGGCAACATGAGAAACCCTTGGTTTCCAAAAGCAACCCATTAGACTCTCCATCTGTTTCTTGTATCTATGTGTGCTTTGGTTCTGTTTTCTTGCCAGTGTCCCTTCAAAAACATTTACATCCAGTGGACTGTTTCTTGTGGTTGGTGACACTTATTTAACCAGCAGCACCCTGGTTGTGTAATGTATTTGTACTAACGTATGGTTGTACTGTATGTGTAGCATACTGCCCTGTGTTTCCTTCCGTAGGTCAGTTGATCAGACCACTTGTGATGTCACAGCATGGGTGGTTTCCATGGCAACACACATGGCTGAGGTGTTTGGGTCAACAAATGATTTTGGCAACCACTTTGTTTGTGAGATGTGTTTCATTTTTTTTGTGTTACTCCAACACTGTTCATAACATCCCAAAACTATCGGTTATTACTATCAGTAAATATGGTATCCCTCAAGTGGCAAACTAAAATGACCTTGCACTGGATGGTTTGAATGACATTTGCATTTGGACCAATGTCTAGATAAATCAAGAGACAATACCATGATACAACACAAGAAAGAGTTAATAAATAAATGAATGCATAAATAAATAAATAAGTAAATAAATAAATAAAATTAAATAAAGTAAAAAACAAATTGTAATTTTGTCTCTAGAAGACAAAAGACCTTATAAAAGCTGCAAAGTAACCATTAAATAAAAAATAAAGTTGAAAAGAACCTGATGCAAATCTAAATCTTGGATGTTGTCAGCTATCCATTTAGTAATAATGATAAATAATAATAACATAAAAATATGCTTTTAGGTGCATCATATTTGTCAGAACAGTCATCAACTTTTGTACCATATTTTAAAAAACAAAAAACAAAAAAAGACTTCTCTGTTTTTACATCACTCTTAATTTTTCATAATTGTCAGGATTTATTTGGCATTAACTGAAAAGAACCTGATGCAGTGTGACTGTATACTGATAACGTAATTCTACATCATTAGATTTTTATAGGATACATACAAAATTTACCTCACATACTTAGAAGTTGCATTAACAACAGGTACCAGATCTGGGGGATCCAATAATGTAGAGACAACGGGGAGCTTTCTGAATCGGTAATCGTTTTATTAATAAAGGTCAAAACCACGATTTCAAATAATGTGAAATTTAAATGCTGGAATGCTCGCTAAGTAGACAAGACAATCTGGCAAAGGAGGAAGGGAACACGGGGGTTAAATTCACGAGGGAGAGGTAGACAATTGGACGCAGGTGGAACACATTAGGGAAATATGTCCGTGAAGGTTCTCAGTCATCCAGGTCATCTTGATCTCGGAGGGTTTAGTAGAAAGCAACTGGACTTCTTATCTTGTTTGAAGACGTTTCGCCTCTCATCCGAAAGGCTTCTTCTGTTCTGACGGTCAGTGTGGGAAACCCAGGTATTTAACCCAGAGTGGGTAGAGACAATCACTAACAAAGAGGACATGTTTGAAAGCAACAGCCTCGGGGAGGCGGCCCTCTGGCTAGGCATCATGTGAGTTGTTAAGGTCACATGAGTGTGAATCACTTGAGAGTATTTGCCTCTCACCCCTGGTTTCGTGTGACACCTTGGGCTCACATGGCCCCAGGTGTGTATGGGGGTTAAACCGCCTGGGGAGGGCTCCCAAGACAGTATTGTAAATGTCACCATCGAGGTCTACAGGAAGCCCACACACAGACCAGTACCTCTTGTTTGACTCCCACCACCCACTGGAGCACAAACTGGGGGTAATCCGGACACTACAATACCGGGCCCAGAAGGTTCCCTCCAGCACAGAGGGAAAACAAAAGGAATTGACACACATCAAGACAGCGCTCCAGACATGCGGCTACCCTAAGTGGACCTTTGTCAAATCGTCCAAAAGGCGCCACAAAGAACCACCCGAGGCAGAAAGGGAAAAATGGAAGAACATGGTTATCCCATATGTGGCAGGTCTATCAGAAAAATTCAGAAGAATCTTCCAAAAACACAAAATTCGAGTTAACTTCAAACCAGGCCAGACCTTAAGACAGAGACTGGTCGACCCCAAGGACAAAACATCCAAGCATAAGGTCAGTAATGTCGTGTATGTCGTTCAATGCACACAGGAGTGCTCTGACCTTTATATAGGGGAAACCAAACAGCCCCTCCACAGACGCAT
>KV751342.1:7888315-7928664 GCA_001698575.1 Mola mola
TTATGAATGTTTGTGATTTCCGCTGCCCCTTGCCCCACTTACCCACAATTTATTCAATCACACTGAATCCAATGATGGGCTGTTCTGCAACATTAGTGTCACTGGATACTACCATGGGGACAAGAAGTGTTTTTTCAGAGTGAGTGCCGCTGTCCAGATAAATCTCTGTTTCTCTCTAGTCATCATATGGGATTTCACTCCCATTACCAGCTATTGCTACCAGTGGTTCTGCCCCCAAAAGCTCAGAAAGGGGCCTCACAGTGCTGTGTGTGAAGTGCAATTTCCACAAGTTGTTGGTGATGAGACCTGCTTGAGCTCCACTGTCCCATAGAGCTTCAACTGGCACGTTGTCAAAGTGACAATGGACCATACATCTTCTCCCAAGGAGACAGATGAGCTTGGTTTGGTGCTGTGAGGGCACGTAACAATTGGATGGGTCACTCCTGGACTTGCTGCTGTTTGCCTGTGGGGTGGGAGAGGGAATGTCTGTGTGGTTGAGAAGGTGAGAACGTGTTTACCCATAAATGGTCTGCATTTAGCATTAGTTTCATATTAATGCACCAATGATATTAAGATGGTATAATGTTTATCATGTTCACTTGGAACCCGCCCCCCCAAAAAACGTCAAAAAGTAAATGTTTTTGCTTTTATCTTCTCATACAAGAACAGGATATTGGAGTAAAAAAAATATCAACTAATGTCTGTTGCTAGGAGGTTTACCTGTCCATCGAAGCTTCAGAGAGCATCATTAATAAGTTGACACTGTATGAACAATAATTTTCCTTTTCTATATCCCTATACTGGCTGACAATACAAAAACATTATCAAAGTTGAACAAAACTGACATTTCCTTTGAAGAGGCAAAGATTCTCTGTAGCACTACAGAGCTGCTTTGACATACGATATTCATTTCAAATTCCTGTAATTGATCCAAATTAGAAGTATTAAAACATTTAGAAAATCGCAGTGGCTCATTTTCTCTGACGTTTTTTGTTTTTGTTGTTCTTGTATGTACAATATGTATGCCACTCCTCTGAACAAAGCACCCTTGAAGAACCCTAATTCGTCTGTGTGTAATCTATGCAGAAGAATGATGACTTTCACATGTGTGGGTGATCTTTTCCAAAACTTTCTGACAGTAATCGTTTTTCTTACAAATGCTCTGCTCTTATGGGATGCTGGAACAGAGTCAAGTATTCAAGGCCGGTAACCACTTATCATATGTAATCCATTATGCACCAACTTCCCTGCCCTCACAACACAACAAACACAGACATACACATCTCCAAATTAAAATAATTGACTTACATGTGGTGTTTTCAGAGCTACAAAACAAGGCTTTATAATATAAACAGTTTTTCCTGAGCTCAACTGTGAATTTAAAATGAAAAAAATGTCCTGTTAACATCCCAGGTATACAGAATTTTCAAACATCTCCTCAGACAGTCCTTGACTTTCCTCCCATGCAGTAAAACAAACACACATGAGAAGCTAACAGTAACAGAGACGTGTTGATAGCAGCCTCCTTTGTACATATTTAATTTAGCCATAAACAGGCTCAGTGTAATCTCCCAGCATGCACTGGGCTGACGCTCAGTCCAGATGGACAGCTTTGCTGGGAGTTATTTGGTAAACAGCTCTCATATGTTCGGCTACCTTGCAGTCCAGACATGAATACCTCAACCAACAAGCAGATTCAATGACATCCTCTTTCTCATGTCGTTTAAAAAACATGCTCATACTTGTAATAATTGAGGAGAGTCTGCCACAGTGGACTTATGTTTAGCTATTGCAACTGAACTTTTACAGCACAGTTGGTACATGAAATGAACACAGACTGTCTAAGGTCCTCATTATCTCCAGGCAGGCTTCACCAAACATGCAAAGGCAAAGGCAAAGGTTTTTAATAATTTCTGATATTAAAGTCTACAACAACCTTCCTCCATACAACTTCTTTCTTTCAAAAATCAAAATAATTCCTATGAAAACTGTTAATTGTTTGGATTATCCTGAGTAATCATGATACTGTGAAAGAGATACTGCACTTGATCCTGCATGGCGCAAAAACTGGGTGATAAATGAAATGAACTGGGAGACTGAGTCACCAAGATGTCACATGGAAAAGAATAATAAATGTATTTGTCAACTACACTCTGTGGAACACCTTGTGTCTAATTAAAGGCCCTGTAATATAAGGAAGCCTCTTGTTTTTCAATCTACAAAAAACAAGTGTTCTCAAAATGTCTCAAAATGAGCTTTTTAATATGGGGTTGATATTAGGTACAATGAAATTGATACTTTTGCACCCACATCTCAGTCACACATATTTTATGCAGCTCGTTCAGTTAAAAAAAACAAAACTTAAATGTTTTACCCTTTTTTAAAGTCACTTGAGGAGACAGATGTATACTGAGTGAGTAACAAAAAAATCTGGATGAAATAAAACAGTAATTATGGTTGAGGTTTTCTCAAATCGTCTTCCACAAGTCTTCACAAAAGTGCTTGCTTAGAATTTAGAGAAAAGCGGATTTGGGTAGTAGCAGAAGCATTATGTACTGCCCATGGACATTTCTTCCAAGGTTGAAATTTCCATTGCTAATATGAACTTTGCATAAGTGCTTATAATGGTAGTGTTGATTCAGCCTGGTTATTGTTTTCCCACTAAAGTAAAGCAAAGCTGAGAAAATTCCTGGGTAAATATAAACTTTGCTTAAGTACTTTTATGGCTGTTTTCTCTGTCCCATATGGTGGCCAAAGGCACAAAGCCTTGGCAGGAATACCAAGCAGCTCAGCTAAGCCCCCTTCCTGTCAAAGGGACAAAGACACAGCTCTTCAAAGCAGCACTAGGCCTTTAAACAGTTAACAGCAGCAAGCGCTTTAGAACAGGACAGTGTTTGAAAATACTTTGCACCAAAAAACCCTTCAAGATCTCCCACACTCCTGCTCACTTCCAACAAATGAGATAATTGACAAAATGAACTTACCATGGCTACATCATGAGCTTCTCTCATTTTCTTTCTTTATATGGATTTTAATCTGTGGTCATAGACAATGTCTTATTCATGACTATCTATCTGTCTATCCATCCATCCATGCAATGTGTATGGATACTGCTTTAGCTGCATTTACCAATAGTGTATTTTCAACTTAGTAATGAAATAATTAATTAGATAAAATCATTTGAACAAATTTCAAATGGTCTAGTTTTACACATTGGTCAATTTTGACATAGCTCAATATGTTTACATGTGCACTTTATGAGATATGAGTCATTTCAGTTATATATTCAGTTACATAATCATAGAGAGGTTATTCAAAGGTTCAATTCAGTCCTGTTGCATCTTAAAATTCATAATTTCTATAAACAAAAACAACAACAACAACAATAATAATAATAATAACAATAACAATAACAATAATAATAATCATCATCATCATCATCATTATCATATATAATAATATATGACTTGTATAGCACGAATACTCAAAGACGCTTGACCTAAAAAACAAATACAAATACAAATCTCAAATCTCAAAAAAAAAAAACTTGATTAAAATTACAAAAAGTTCAACTTAACTGGGATAACCATGGAAGAAAGACAGCAAATGCATTTGATTTTAAATCTAGAACTTGCACAGAAAACATAATATGTCATATGTTTGTTTAAGGACACTGGAGAAACAGGGGCTTAGCCAGTTATCAGACATAGCTGTTGATAAATAATAGTAGGTTCTGTGAGCTGCAGGGAGACTTAAGAGTTTGGTCCCTGCTGCTGCAGCACGGCTGGAATGTGATTAACACTTTCTTCACAGGGGCAGAAGGGAGCAGCGCTTTGTGTGTGTTTGGTGTTGATGACAGAAAACAGACAATTATAAGTTAGGTTGGGGGTTGTTGGCTGTATCTTAAGTTGGTCTCACTCAAGCCTGTAATATCTAAGAATTGTGTGGTGCATTTGTTGCAGCGGTTTCCACAGCACAATAATTGTCTTGTTAATATATTAGTGGCCAACATTGATTACCTGGTTAATCCGATCACAGAGCCAGCAATTGATCCTTCTGCAAGCAGCCCCACAATAAGCACTTTAAGCAAAGAGAAGTTCAATAGCGCATGCACAATTGGCTCTCTCAAAGCTTAATTGGCTAAAATTAGCCAAACATTTTGGTTTCCCTCTCAACTGTCAGATCAATGAAGGGAGTGAGGCCTGAATTTTGATAGCTTTCTAACAAGCTCAGCTGGGTTGTTCTCCTTCAAACCACCAAGAGCCTCTCTACTTAGTCCCCTCTCTGTCTTGGATACATTTTTCAAAGATTAGTTTTTGGCCATTTATGCTTCACAAGAAAGAAAGACAGGAAGGATATGAGTGTATAACACAGGTCTCAATATTTTGTGACAGGAGGCAGAAACTCTTAAACTCAAATCATGTTTTCGATGATGGATTACCATCCTCCACAATCAATGTAAATGTCACGTGATGACATTCATGATAATGCCTTTCACAGCCCCTCAGCGCCTTTCTTAAAGGAAAGGGTTTGAGAATAAAACTTCTTTCACCAGTCTGCCTTACAAACTCAGGACATGGAATTTGAAAGATACAAGATTTTTCGAGGATGTGACTTCTTATTAAAAACACTATCATGATTCTTTATGGATATCAGGGGCTGAGCGTCAGCAAACCGTCTGCTGCTTTAGCATTGTACAGTTGTGTTCTTTTAGACATCTGTCTTTCTTCTCTACCTCAATTTTATGAACCTGAGAAATTATGACTAATTCAGTGAAATAGCCATGCTAGATTGGCAAAGCAATCCTTGTAGTCGTTCCAGTTGCAAAATTAGAAGAGTTGAGACTCAATGCATTAGTTATTGCATTAAAGGGGAACTCATCTGACTTTACAGTTAATTTCTGTTTACAGATGTTGGGGAATACTGTGTATTAAGTAAAAAATTGATGATTTAAGGCCCTTGTGTTTTGTGAGGCTGCTGAAGCCTGATCAGTCAGAGCTGACAAACCCTGTTTTTGTAAAACTTGGGACACTGTGTGTAATGTAACTAGAAACAGGATAAATGTGCTGATTCAGAAATGTTGAAATCCTATATTAAATGAAAATTGCACAAAGACAACATATAAAATATTGAAGCTGAGAAAAGTATTTTTTTGGAAAATATTTCTTCATTTAGATTTTAATGTTACTCAGACTGTAAAACTGAAAAACACACCTGGAGGATAATTTCAGAATTATTTCGGTTAACTGAAAACTTGTTAGTAACATGATTATAAAAAAAAAAAAAAGCATCCTAGAGAGGATCTTTCTGGAGTAAAGATATGGAGAGGATTACCACTATGTGAAAGAGTGGTGGCAAATATTGCTACAATTTAAGAAGATTTTTTTTTTTTTTTTTTTTTTTAGGAATTTAGATGACCCTGAAGCAGACAGGAGGCAGTGAAAGCTTTGAAAGTTATTTTATTAGAATAGTTATCTGGTGGTTAGCTGTGGTGAAGAGGCTCTGCTGTCGAAGCAGGAGAAAGCGGTAGAGGAGTTGGCTTCGGCCAATGAGGTGAGCACCGATTTGAATGAATTGAACAGCTGCCAGCTGACCGATGAGAGGATGACTTGAGCATTGTTGTAGGTCAAGGTTGAGGATTTCGAGAGTTGTTTAAGGTGATCTCAGGTTTATTCATGTGAGAATATCAGTAGCGGAAGGGAGCAGCAATGCTCGGACAGTGCGCTAAGGGAAAAAGGAAGAGAGATCCTAATTCTGAACAGGATTCAGAATTCACATACTTGGGGAAATGTAACTACCACTAAGGGCCAACTTCGATTATTCCAAACCAGAGATGGAATTGGGGTCCTCTGTCTGACACAATGCTGGTGGGGATAACATGAAGCTAGAAAACACGTTGAATTAAAAGGTATGCAGTCTCGATGGCATAAGTTTAGGGAGAAGTTTAGGGAGAGGAACAAAGTATATAATTTCGGAAAACCAGTGCACAATGATGAAAATAACATTTCCGCCTTACCCAGGAAGATGGCAGTCTGGTGATGAAATCTACTGAGATGTGGGACAAGGGTCATTTAGGTAATGATAACGGATGTAAGTGAGCCACAGATACCTGATGCAGTGAGTTATTTCTGACATAGATAGAGGAGGAGGAGATGAAGTCTGGACATCCTGGGTCATAGTCAGCCACCAAAATCATTCCTTGAGGAAAGCAAGTGTGCGGTTAATTCCTGGGTGACAGGTAAGTTTAGAGCTGTTTCCCCATTGAAGTATTTGAAAACTGATCCATTGATGAACAAACAATCAGGAGGACGAGTTCCTGTGTCCGGATGAAAACGGTGTGCTTAGCTTTCCAACTTCTCACTGAGCTGCAGCAGAATAACAGGATGGAAGGAAAATTGTTTCAGGCTGTTTTGATTCAATTTCAGAGGAGGACAACTTGGAAAGGGCGTCAGGTTTGAGGGTGCGGGAGACAGGTCGGAAGGAGATAGTGAAATTGAAGCACCCCAGGAATAAAACAAGACTGTCAGGAGTTTAATCTCTGTGCTGATTGGAGGTAAGACATGTTTTTGTGATCTGTCCACTCCAGGAATGGTTGCTCAGCTCCCTCTAACCAATGTCTACAATCCTAGAGGCCTAGAGGCCCACAACAACAGATAGTAGCACACTCAAAGGTTGGTAAGTTTGACGGAATGACCTACAGTTTTCCCACAGAGATCACTTTTTTGAGGGCTCTCCTGGAGGGTTTTCTCTCTGTGTTTAATAGCAGGATTACACTGAAGTAATAGTTAGATTTGAGCAGCTGTTGTTGATTGGCTAATTTAAATGACAGTTCCCCTCTTCTGATTAGTGGATTGACTTTGCTTCTTGAAACACATTTTAAAAAATTGCTATTTTACATAAATTGTGTGTTATATTTGTCTGTCTGTCTGTCACTCACTCACTGACACACACACAGACACACACAGTTGTGTCTCTCTATCTTAGTGAGGATACTCATTGACATAATGCATTCCATTTCCCCTTACAGTCCCCTTATCCATCACAACTAAATGCCTATCCCCAACCCTTACCCTAATCCTAACCAAAACCATCAAAAAATACTTTTAACTGAACTGAAATGAAGACCAGTTAAAATGTCTTCATAAGACAAGTGCCATGTCAAAAATTGACCACACAATGATAGACGTTCATGCACAGCTTGGTCCTTTCTCCCTCTAATTCTTTTCCTGTCATTTCATGTCATCCTAACAACATTCTGCTCGTTCTCACTGTAATGTTTGTAACTTTGTTCCTCTATACTCTTTTCTCTTCCTTTTGTACTTTTGTCCTCTTTGTCCACCTCCTTTTCTACTTATTTTACTTTTTTCCTTTACTGCTTGTTTCCTACTTCTTTCAGCCTCTCTCTTATTTTTGTCTATGTAGTTTTCAGACAATGAATTGTGTCAATATGTCTTAAGCTTCCATTTCAGACAGTATTAAAGTTTAGTTTGCAATGCTTTTGCATTTTCTTTTTAAATAATGGGTTTCACGATTCTACAGAGCTACACTCTCATCTCCTCACTTTTGCTATCTCCCACTTTTTCCATTTTTGAGCCAACTCCCTGTACTTATTCTTTTCCCATCTTCATTTTTTGACTCTGTCCTCCCTATGGCTTTTTAACTCTTCAATTTCCTTTAAGCATTTTTCAAGGATAGCAGTTCAGTCTATGTTGCTTCAGTTTTTACAGGTCAGCTTCCATTTTAGCTTATACACTTTAAACATTTCAGTTGTTTCCCTTCAGCATGCAGCATCCACACCTTTTTTGGCCAGCAAATGCAGTTTTTGTTTTATGCAACTTGTGCTTCCTTCTTTCATCTCAGAATTTCATTCTCTTTGTTAGCAGTCCTTTCTGACACCCATCTAAAGACAGGTGGTGGCTGACAGCAGCTGAATACCATAAATCACACATTGTAGGCAGAATTACACACATTGACATTCACTTTGTCAGCCATGAAAAAAAAAATGTAGTGGAGCAGTAGGTCAGAGCAAAGGGAATCCACAACTCCCCTCATTCACCCATCTAAAATCTCTCCAATTTTTCTGTGAATTTCTTTTCGCAGGTAGCTGCTCTTATCACCTCTTCATATGTGTGGTAAGCCTTGTCTGGCAATAATTTACAATTGACTTTGACTTTTACGGGTTTCTGATAGTGAATAACAGTATCTCTGGAAGCTTACTGAACATGTCTGTGGAGAATTGTTTTTATCACTCAAGAAAAATTATTGCAATCTTTTAATTACAACAAATTGTGTTTTGGTGGTGCTAATGTTTAGAGTTTTAAGGCTCTCCGTCATTGTTTGCATTTGCTCATGTGGCAACATAATGATACAAATGGATCAAGTACATTATAAGACAAGTTTATAATGCCAATATCAGATAATTGAGATTGGGTTGATATGGCAGTGGGTGCAGATTGTAGGAGAAAATGTTAAAAATATATATACATTACTGGTTATTGTGGATTCTGGGACTTATCAGTTGTGAGAGCCCCCATGGATGACGAAGGAGAAAAGCCAGATTTAAATTTAGCACAAACGGTTAAAATGATTGCTAAAATGATTAGCAGAAGTCATTATCATCGTCAATTCAAGACAATAGTTAAATAGTTAAAATACAAAAAATAAAATAGCTTTTTGCTGTGTAACATGATGATATATTTAAACATAATTTTTTGCATTTTTGCCTTTTTTTCTGCCATAGACTGTATATAAAGATGAATGACATGAGCCCTCCCCAAATGTGAATCCAAACCATCTCAATCACCCTCTGGTGGCTCTAGTATAGGTCCAAAGCCCCACCCCCTAAAAAACACACTAAAAACTTGGAGTCCCTTCAAATAAATTTTATCCAAACAAATTATAATTTCTAGTATTTTAGTTATTAATTTTCATGCTGATGTATGTGTTCATTGTTCTGATCAGTTTGGTTTTAATGAGTTAATTGAAATAAAAACAGGGTGAAACATCATGACTGACAGCTGAACTCCATTTGTGATTGGGCAGGTAGGTGTATGGGTGAATACTGCAGCTCTGCTTCCTGGGTGCCAATGCCTACACTCTGGCTCAAATGATGTTGGCAACAAAAGACGGTAGCACTCTTAACACTTAACTGGCTTCATTTTTGTACAATGGGATTAATTGGCAAAGCATATTTTTATGCACTCTGATCTAGCCTAATATGACAAAAGTCTGGTAATCCCACTGCACACTACCTGTACAGAACCACAGACAGGTAGAATTAGAGACTACTGATAAATGTATGGTATAATGTTCATGAGCTGAAGAGAATGAATTTTTTTCCAAAAAGTTAATAAACATTAAAACGCTTCCTCTCCCTTATACTCCCCCTCGGCCAAAAGCAAAATGCTAGGAGAATTTTGTTGACATATGGGTTGTATGGCTTATTCTGCCGTCATCAAACAGTGCGTTATATGGATAAATTATTGCAGAACACACAGACACACATACAAATGTATTTCTGACCCCAAATATACTATAAACCTAGCATGTGTTAGTGTTTATAGTCTCAGTTTAAATTCAAATTGTATTTCTTAAACATTTTATAGGTTCTGTTGACCTCATCGTTTGGCTCTGGTGAGGACATGGTAACATACAGAGCTATACACACCCACATGCATCCACACGCTGCTCCTACATCTTCATCTGAAAGAGCTTATTGTTGCAGCACACCTGCTTGGTCTCCATCATAACTGCGGCAACAGAAAGGAATCCCATGTAGGATTTTTGCCTGATCCATGTCCTGCTTGTTCCTGCATTAGTCTCATGTCACAGTGACATGAATTCCTGCTTCTGCCAGGCTGACCAGAGGGATTTGTGTACATGTCTGTGTATCTCAACATACATAACACATTTGGGCCATGCAAAGACCGGCAGAAGTGAATAAGCGGACAAGGGTGAGGTGACTTGTTAGCTAATATGTACAGGGGACAAAGGTCTAATGTGTTCATTAACATGTTTTTTTGTTTTTGTTTTTGGACATTGTCTGATAATTTTGAACTAAACAATAAATGTATAAATGTATTGTATAAAAAAAAAAATTATACCATAACTTTTTTTAGCATATTATCAGAAGATTTTTTTTGTGAAATTGAAAACTCACTTAAAAAAAAAAATCACAGAATATATTCCCTTGCTTATTTGCAATATTTATTTATTCATTGCTTATTTTTCATATTGCAGGCAATCCTAAAACCAAATGTTATCTAAAAATACATATGGTGCAGCTTTAAGGTTGAACTTCAAATTTTTAATTAAGAAAACTTGAATAAGGCTTTCGGGAATTAATATCATTAAATGTCTGTACACACATTTGTGTATAAAACAATGTTACTTAAACTGTACATATTTGTTTGCAAAATGTGTAAAATGTTGTTGTTTTTTTAAAATTATTAACTGTTGGCACAAGATTTTGCGTGATCTGTATTTTTGGAAAATGGATTTTTAACATTATGTCTTTCTTAAATAAATGATTTTGCTTTGCCCTTATATATCTTTCAAAGTTAGGTTTTTGTCTTTTGTCCCCATATCAAATGTTTTTAATTCACTATCTCAAATAACCCAGTTAAACCTTTGTACTAGACAGTGCATTCAACATCAAAACTAATTTCCTTTAACTACCTCAACTTTCATCCATATTTCCATCTGCCCTCTTCCCATTCCTTTTTATTTTTGGTGTCAGTGAACAAGTAAGGGGGACAGGGGTTGAGATTAGATTTTAAAAGGATAGGTCCCCGTTTGTTTATTAGTGTTTTCATGGCCTCTGTCAGTCTCTATCTCTATCTCATACATCTGTGTGTGTATTTTGATTATTTCATACAAATTTTGATGTTAAAGTGTTATGAGGACATTTTGGCTTTTTGAGGACATTCGATTGATCAGTGTGTGTGTGTGTGTGTGTGTGTGTGTGTGTGTGTGTGTGTGTGTGTGTGTGTGTGTGTTCCACGTTTTTACCACCTGGGAACCTTCTCTAGTAAAACACAGACTTTATGGAGATTGAAAGCAGGTTCTTAATCGGTCAACAGCATTTCAGACATCCTGGTTAGGGTTACTGTGAATGGAGGTTAAATGTAGAGAGAAAAAACACAAAAAAACATAAGTCAAACATTGATTATTGTCTTCAAAGGATTGTGCATACTGATCTTTGGTGAGGGGACTGGGTACTGTCTGAGGTTGTAAACCTTAGGTGGATATTTCCCTTTCAAAGATCCTTTGAAGAAGAATAAAGGGCTGAGTCTATCATGGAGATTACCCTGTTAAACCATGGCCAGCCGTGCCCACCCATGATGGCTGCAGACTGTAGCTAATCAGTGGCAACTCCATGCACCACTCCATGCTGGCCCGCAGGCTGGGGAACCATCTGCATTAAGCGTATTTACGCAACACCACCTTCCATGGCCTAGATTATCTATGTTCTAAGTGTGAAGTCAAAGGGAGATAATTTCCCTGTGTGGGAAAGGGAAGTGGGAAAAATAGTGGAGAATAAAATTTAAATTGTGCCATTGTTTCGTTATTGAAATATAAGAGAACATCTTGGAAGCCTTTTTAACGGTTTCCCACTTAGTTTACATACTTTTTGAGCAACTTTTTGAAGTTTGGGCCTGATGGCCAAGTTAGTGGTGATATTTACATTCTGATACATTCTAATACATTCTGATTACATTCAAAATATTGCTCCAAAAATATAGTGGGCAGCATATTACTCATAACCACCAACTTCTGCACATTACACTTGTTGCTAGTACAGTAAGTGGAAAAGTGGTATAGTGTATTAGTGTGACTACTACAGTCGGCATTTTCATGCCAAGCAACCAAGTTCTGTATAAAGCAAATATGCTGGCCCTCGTCCGTGTGCTCATGGGTGTGTTGGTCTTAAAAAAAGTTTTGAAGAATTGTTGATGCGTTGCCATTTTCAGGTGAGAGAAAGTGATTACACTATTGACCAACAAAAATGGTCCAATGTCTTAGGTGCAACATTTTTAAAGCCCCATTCAGATACAGTGGCAGATTTGTAATGTGCATAAAATCTGCTTTTTGTTGCAAATACTATCCTTGCACAAAAATAACAGGACACTGAAGCAGCAAAACTTATTAAAAAAATGTCAAAACAGAGGAAATTTTCTGGTTGAAACACAATCAATCAATGACTGTAGAAACCAAAAATCCAAAGCATTTTTAATGCTTTCTCAAGATATCGTAGTGAGAAAGATATATATATATATATTGTTAATGCACATTGTATCTGAATCATGTGTAACATGATTTCGTCACAGACAAGAATTCTTACCATTAATAGAGTTCATTAAAACCTATTGAGAGAATATGTGTAAGGTGATGCACAGTATGCAAGATGGACAAGATGGAGAGGAGCAAGATGAGCATGTGTGCAAATGTTCTGAGTGGAGAATGTGGGTGATAAAATGTCTGTGACAATTTTGTTGTTATTTAGGAGCCTTCTTAGTCAATACATCAACCAGCCCAACTCTACAGGCTCTCACAGCTGCTGTTATATAGACAACATTTCATGACCACCCCACCACTAGGGAGATTTGATCTGACTATGTGGGGTTTAGATGAACAATAACCGGCTCTAATGAGGTCTATAATTTTAATGTAAATTATTTCAACTTTGCATCTATTTAACTATAGTAAGCTATAGTGTGCCTATAACAACACAGCTTGCAATACTTTGCAGGTTTCTGGTGAGAGCTTAAGAGGCTGGCTCTGTGTCACATCCTGCTTAAGGTCTCAATAATGTCAGTCTGTGCTCCTACACCTGAATATTCATGTTTCCATAAATAAATCATTCACAGAAAAGTCTTTCCATCTCCCCTTTTTCAATGAGCTGAATTAATCTTTTCTTTGTTTTATTTTATTCATACGAAGCCCAATTTAAACTTGCCCTGAGGTCTCTCTGCCCAGCCTCTGGCCTTAGATGACTGAATGTCTTATATCTTGTTTTGAAAATCTCAGACCAGATGCCAATTACCTGCGATCACACTTCGAAATACAAACATTTACTACTATTAAATGCATCTGTTTTTTTATCAGTATGAACTGGCATGGTCTGGTATATTTGAAGAGTTTCAGTCAGGTTTTAGAAAGCATCACAGCACAGAAACGGCATTGGTAAAAGTTACAAATGACCTCCTCACTGCATCTGATGCGGGACTTAACTCTATACTGGTCTTATTAGATCTTAGTGCAGCTTTTGACACTATCGATCATCACATCTCACTACAGAGGATGGAACACCAAATTGGCATTAAAGGATCTGCTCTAAGATGGTTTAAGTCCTACCTATCTGATAGATATAATTTTGTTCATGTTAATAATGAATCATCAAGATATGACA
Source organism: Mola mola (assembly GCA_001698575.1). Classification (NCBI taxonomy): domain Eukaryota; kingdom Metazoa; phylum Chordata; class Actinopteri; order Tetraodontiformes; family Molidae; genus Mola; species Mola mola. The sequence goes on from KV751342.1 coordinate 7,901,727, forward strand.
AGGTTAGTCATGGAGTCCCACAAGGTTCTGTGCTTGGACCATTACTATTTACTCTATATATGCTTCCTGTAGGTAAAATTATTAGAAAGCACTCCATACATTTTCACTGTTATGCAGATGACACACAACTATACTTATCAATGAAGCCAGATGAAACCCATCAGTTAACTAATCTACAGTCATGTCTTAAGGACATTAAAAACTGGATGTTTCATAACTTTTTACTGTTAAACTCTGACAAAACTGAAGTCATTGTGCTGGGCCCCAAACACATTAGAGACTCATTATCCAGCAACATAGTTAATCTGGATGGCATTGCCTTGGCCTCCAGCAACACTGTCAGAAACCTGGGTGTTATCTTTGACCAGGAGCTGTCTTTTAAATCACATGTTAAACAGATTTCAAGGACCGCCTTCTTTCACCTCCGTAACATTGCTAAAATCCGGCACATCCTGTCTCAACAAGATGCAGAAAAACTAGTTCATGCGTTTGTTACTTCCAGGCTGGACTACTGTAATTCTTTATTTTCAGGTTGCCCTAACAAAATTTTAAAAACTCTTCAGTTAATCCAAAATGCAGCAGCGCGTGTACTGACTAGAACTAATATCAGAGACCATATTTCCCCCATACTGGCTTCTCTGCACTGGCTCCCAGTTAAATTCAGAATAGAATTTAAAATCCTTGTTCTCACCTACAAAGCTATTCATGGTCAGTCACCATCTTATCTTGAACAGCTCATAGTACCCTATCGCCCATCCAGAACCTTACGCTCCCAGGATGCAGGGTTATTGGTGATCCCAAGAATTTCCAAAAGTAGAATGGGAGGCAGAGCTTTCAGCTATCAAGCTCCTCTCCTGTGGAACTATCTTCCAGTCTTGGTACGGGAGGCAGACACACTCTCTGATTTTAAGAGTAGGCTTAAAACCTTCCTTTTTGATAAAGCTTATAGTTAAGGCTGGCCTATCTAGCCCTTAGTTATGCTGCTATAGGCTTAGGTTGCTGGGGGAACACTCCATGATTCACTGAGCTTTCTTCTCTCCCCCCTCTGACTCCGACTCCTTCTCTGCTCCTGTAAATGTCCATATCCTTACACTAACTTTACTTCTTCCCCGGAGTCGTTGTGCTTTACCATCCTGCAGGTTTTTCTAGGTCGCGGTGGGAGGTGCTGCTGTGGTCCTGCCTGATGCCTCCTGGCCACATTAGGAAAGGAGATCCTGTGACTTGGATCCTGTGACTTGGATCCTAGGCTGGATTTCCAAGTGCAAATCGGGACCCACAGATCACAATGGCTTCTGGATCAATAGACTACACCTGCTTCTGGACCACTACACTTCACATATCCCTGGATTTACAGATTCTACATACTCTTGGACTCAGCAACACCCAGATCTTCCTACATGGAGTACAATGACTCCTGGACCAACAGAGTCCACCTGCGTCTGGATCACTAGACTTTCCATACATCCGGACTCATAGAATCCACAGACTCTGGGACTCATGGATGTTTTATACATTCTAAATGAACTGTTGTTATCATGTTTTTGTGTTCTGTACAAGTGACATTTATTGCACGTCTGTCCGTCCTAGGAAGAAGGATCCCTCCTCTGTGGCTCTTCCTGAGGTTTCTTATTTTCCCTGTTTAGGGTTTTTTAAATTTTTCCTCACCCGGTTCGAGGGTCTAAGTGCAGAGGATGTCACATCTGTACAGTTTGTCAAAGCCCAGTGAGATAATGTGTAAATTGTGATTTCGGGCTATACAAATAAAATTTGATTTGATTTGATTTGATGAAGGGACAACACAGTGCTCTCATACAGAAAAGCCAAACTAGCAAGGGACCTGTAATTTTCCCGAAAGTAATCACTGTACATTACACATGGTATGCCAGATTACTGTTGTGTTTAGTGGCTACTTTATTGAGGTTACAGCAGTGATATGTAAGTGTAATATTAAAAAAAAAATGACACCATCAACATTTAGATTATAAAATTTACCTTCACAATATTAGGGGATCATTTTTTCAGTGAAAAATTAAAACTAAAAACAAAAATTAAAACATAAGGAGGTTTTGTTCTTCCTTTTTGCTGTGCCCTCCATTAGCAGAACCTACTAATGGAAGAGGTGAAGAAGGAGAGTGAAGAAGATCAAATGGACAGGCATTCACTGGATGAAAAACGCTCCAGACCTTATCCTGGACATTCTACTCGCCTCACATTTTAAAGATGTGGTCCAGGACAGACTGGGCATTTCTTTATTTGCAGACCAAGACACAATTGCAACATGGAGTAGGAGAAGGGAACGTGTTCTGTTACAGTATTCACAGGAATTAATGGTGAGAGGTTGTGAAAATGATACCACATCCCAAGCTGTGCGTGAAATTGTGAACAGAGGGATTAATAAGATTGTAAAAAGAGAATTAAGGCACAGCCCCACCCCCAAACCACAGTGTAGGTTTGATTGTGAAACACTCTATACCCCACAAGATGGACAGAGACCATCTCCTCTTACTCCATGATGACATTATTTTCATTCTTTCTTCATTAGGATCATTGTTAGCACCAGCATAAGCATTGACTATTCTTCTTGGGGTTCATTCCACATAGAGACATACACATACACTGCACTACATGCAGCATAAACACAACAAACAAAACTGCCCATCTCATAAAAATGATCAGAATTCATCATGAAAAGAAACTGAGTAAAATGATAAAACAAGTCTTAGTTTCTGATATTTCTGTGATTCAAAATCATATATTGATTCCAACCTAAACCTCTAAATATTTATTTCAAGAGAATAGGGTATGTAAAGTACATTTCACTGCCTAAAGCAATTTTCAATGAAATGATCTATTTTGTATTTAATGTAATTTCTTATATCTATACTAACACCACTGTATTTGCAAAACTCTTAATTCAATTATAGTTGCCCATATATTTCAAGATGTCTTTTTAACAAAATTTTAAACAGATCTCTTCTGTTCTCTTTAATAATATAAAGTGAAATTTAATTCCACCTAACCATGGCTTATACATAACTGTTTTGTTTTAAACTGGTATTCGCTTTAGGCAGGATAATAAGACTCTGTTACAAAATATTTATATATATACACCGTACAAGAAACAAGACGTTCTGGCGACAAGCGACTCAGGATCTGTGTCTTAAATGCAGCCACTGATGAGGCATCAACAGCTGCGGGCAATCAGCTCTGCACACCTGCACCGCTTCATGTCCTGAAATGAAGTAAAACAAAACCACAACACCGGAGACAGAACGAAACAGCAGAGAGCGGAACCATGACAATTATCAATGTGTTTAGACCATGTTAATTTATCATCCAGACTTATACCCAGGATTTTTGTCTGCTGTACTTGTTTGACAGGAAAACTATTTATATTTGTTTCCAGTTTCTGTTCCATTTTTAACTGATAAATAGATTCTATCGAGATAGACTTAGTTTTACCCACATTCAACACCAGTTTATTACTTAACACCCATTAACACTCTTAAACCTGCATTAACTCTTTCTGTAAAAGATTTATTCAGCTCTTCTGTATATGATGCAACTGCATACAGTGTTGAATCATCCACATGCAGAGCAATTTTGGCTTTTCATGACAACTAAAGACAAGTAATACTGCACCTACTAGCTTTTATATTATCCTGCTCACTCTGCCATTTATATATTAAATGTTGTACATGTAGAATAGCCAGGCCTATTAACATATTGATAGTTGGTGTTTAAATTAGTAACTTCAAAATATGTTTGTATTCGGTCAAAAATAATTCTCTGCATCACCTTTCCTTTCGCTGTTAACAAACTTATGCACACATGCAAGTGGAGCAGCAGGATCCTTTGAAAGCGAAATAACTTTCCATGCATGTCGACAAATACATTTTTCAATACTCAAATTAATAATATGACACACTAGAACAGCAATTAATTTAGCAACCATCCTGAGAAACATTACTGAGAAAAACAAAAAAGATGTCTACGAATGATAGTTTTAACAGAAATGTCTGATATAAAAACATCTTCAAACTCTAAACTCTTTACAAATTTAAGCACTATATCTAAACACAATTTCTGGTGAAGGATGTTCCTCGTCCTCTATTCATTTGAATTATGTTTAAAGTGGAGACAATATAGTTCATCACAAAAAATGTATTTCCTACTCGCTGTACTCAAAGCTGCAGGGGCATGGTAGTCACCAAATGCTACAATGTATGACAGAATTCATAACATATGATGGACTGTTTGCAGGATTTTCAGGATGACCCTGATTCACAATTGTGAATAACCTTTTGCTTGTTCAAGTTTTGTCATCTTTGATTCTACTTGATGCATCTAACTGCAATAAATATTACCTAAGACATTTTCATTCTCCTTTGACCTCATTACTTCAGCTCACAAAGTTTCCATCACACATCCCTCATCAGATGACCTATTCATGATAATGACAAGATAAAATTATGAGCGTTCATCATTGATCTAGCATTAAATATACATGTGTTCAACTTCATTTTTGAATGAAAAAGAACATCTGTGGTGAAACAATTATTAGTAAATGAAATAAAAGCATTTTGTCTTGTGTCTTGAGGCACAATTATATGCACAAAACTGAGACTTTTTCTCTTCATCTATTCTACAGTTAGTGAGGTTTTGGAAGCCCCAGACACAAGCTATAGTTAACCTGTGATTGTGCACTGTGTATAATTTAAAGGCCTTTGCAATAAGGTAGCCCTTAGCTTGTAAAAACTTTAAAATGAAGCTCCACTGGAAAAATAAATGAAAAAAGGCATACAGGTACATTTCGTTTAAAGGTATATCTGTGTTAACTGCATAAGTCAATGACACACAATATTGGCTGTCCTGAGGGTCTTGTTCTTCCTACACAGCTATAGTATATGTCCTGCATACTCTAAAGTGAAGCTGACTGGTCAGCAATGCAATGTTTGTGGCCATTTCCCCGCAGTGGGTTCGTGAAGCTTCTCTATGTTGACTGCAGCTACATTTTCAGACATTTGAACATGTCTGAAAATGTGTATCTGACACACATCTCAGATGGGATTTAATGTGCTTCATGTGGAATGAGAAATCAAGATAATCCCAAAAACTAACACTGAAGTCTGTTATCTGCTTGTCAGAGATCAATAGACATGCTGCTCTTTCTACAGCTGAGCTCCAGGTACTGTAAATACAGACACAATGAATGCTTGAACGCCAACAGAACAGAAATTCAAAGTGGAGCCTCCATGCTGTTTGACTGTGGTTGACTGTGTGTTTTTAATCATTTGTATCTCTCTTTATTGAAAAATCATAACAAACAAGACCATTATGCCACACCCACATCAACAATCAATATACAATCAATTTTATGCAAAAAAAAATCATAAAAGCTGAACTCAAGTCATTTGGATGGATTAATGTCTCTTCCACTTAGTCTTTGACTGTGATTCCAATGGAAGGATTTTTTTTTTTTTTTTTTTTTTTTTTCTCCAAAGTCAAACCTACAAGCTTCAGCTACGTATATGTCTCTGAGAATTCTGCTGTAAGTGATTTGTCTTTAAGGAATGCTTTAACTTTACTTTAAATAAAAGTACACACTAATTGACTACAGTAACCCCATGATTGTGTAATGAGTAATTGGAGGAATCAGGAATGACTGATGAATGATTCATGAAAATGGAAATTTTTTATCTGCTGGGATATTAGTTTGCCAAATATGAATGTTTTGTCATGTTCTTGTCACATCTTTCTGGCAGGCAAGGTACTCCTTGGTATCCCTGGCGAAACGCTAAAGCAGGATACACACCGCAAGATAATCAGGCTGATTTTGGGCCTGATTCTCCCCTTCCGACCAAATTCAGCAAAGGCCAGATTAGTTGATGGATTTAAATATCATCTTGCCGGATTATCCTATAATGTGAGTTGTGTTAAGAGTTGTATTACCCTTCCTGGCCTGCTCAATAAACAACTGGAGCTGGACAGATTTGAAATCATAAATATTAAACATGTTCCATATATGTGATCAGAAATTTTGTGATTTGGGAAGAATATCTAGGAAACTCGAGCACGCATTATTGTGCATTGTCGTGTGGATTGATAGCTAGTTAGGAAGCAGGCTTACTGAAGAAGGAAGGTACAAAAACTACTTGTTTAGTTTTAGGAAATTGCTCTCAATGGAATGCAAACTCCAGTCATCTGGGTAAAAATGGTGTGTGAGCTTCACTCAACTCCAACCTCCACCTCACTTGGCCCTTTCATAATTTGAAAGGCATGAAAAGGCATGAAAGGGCATGGCATTTTATTTCATCTGTAAATGACGTGTACTGCTTTAAAATGCAGGTATATTAAATCCTTGTGCATTTCTGCCTAAGGACAACGGGATACACAGGCTGTGTATCCTGGGCCACAAGAAGATGTTGATCTCTGACTAGCTAAGAATAAGAACCATATGTAATTTTAGTGATTTACCTATGTTTATGAACTACTTTAACTATGAACATTTAGTAGTAATGGCAGCCTAAAGACCAGCCTTGTAAATTGGAGGTCCTGGTTCGGTTCCCTGGACCTCTTGGAATAATGTACGTGAAAAAAGTAAAAGACAAAAAAAAAAAAAACAACATTCATTACTTTGTTTTCCAATTAGATGCCTCCTTGCAAGTTCTTCACCTCACCCTTCCAGTGGAGCTGTTCAGTGGCCAGACTCTAATACATGTAGGCTATTTACTGTAGATGCAAGTAAGAGGTGAACCGTTAACACAGTATATTGTTTCATTGGATGATAAGTATAATCTCATTTAAATTTAGGTTTAAATATGAGTCAAGCTTGTTAAGGAGCACAATTAAATGAGAAAAGTACTTGCTGAAGTGGATTATTCTAAGACTGTGGTTTGAGTTAGGGTTTGAACAAAGGCAAGGCAGAAGTATTTGTGCACCCCATGCCCATGCATCCACACTCTTCCTTTCCAACATGCTAATTGCAAACCAAACTGCTTGACACTGTATAATCCAGTCCGGCTTGATTAGATATTAAAACATTAAAACTGATTTTAAGTGTATTAAGTGTTTACATTTCAAGACATAATGCTTATCTGACAAATTTTTCTAATCCCAGGCTGTTTTTAGGTGAGTGTGTTTACATGAAAAGAATCTGTAAATTATTTGTCAGTGAAACGTCCTTGATATAAGGAACAAAAACCGGGCGTCACAGAGAAAGGCTTGCAGGACAAATGGCAGCAGAATTAACTTTCTGGATCCACCTTTTGAAATGCGCTGTTACCTCTGACAGCAGATACTGCAGCAAAGGGAACAGGAAGTTTGAACTTCTATCACTTCAGGAAACACTTAGATAAAGTTAATCGAAATTAGAACAAGCAATCTTAAGCGCCACTATAGTAAATGCAGACTAAAAGTCAACAATAGCCCTCAGGCTGAAGTGTTTCTGAAGTGTCAGAGATCAGTTGTGATGCCACTGAAGACATAAAAGTCTGTTTCCTATCAGGAAACTATGTGCTGACCACAGTGGAGTAGAGATTTGGGCCCAAGGGCAGAGGCAAGTGGAATCAATTCTGGTATATACATATATTTTAGATTAGGCACAACTCATGTGTAGAGGCAGAAATGCAGAATCTAAAAACAGTCCTTAGTTTAAAAAAAAACAAAGAAATCAAGAAACAAGAAATCCATGGGAAATTACATGGAACACCCAACAATCTGACACAGACAAAGGGAGCACATGGAGTTAACACACAAGGAGAATGGAGATGATAGGACACATTAGGGCGGGGCAGGTAACAGATACAGGTGAAACACATAACATTCATTTCAAAGGAGGAAAAAAAAACACAATAAACAGAGGAAATTTAAATCAATCAAGAGAAAATGCAACCTTCAAAATAAAACAGGAAACACTATTAACACAATGAATACTCGAAAATTTAACACTTGAACCTAGGAATATATCACAAGATATACCACTAGAACCCTACCACCAGAAGTAGCAAGAATAATAACTATAAACTCAAACTTATACAACAAACCATTTCACAACCACTTATGTTGGTTATGAATAGAATTTTAGAGTTAGGTAGAAAAGAGTTACCTGACAAAAAACCTTTATTTGAACTTTTTATTTGGATTTTCAGTAACAGAGAATGGTAATCATGACATATGAATGTCAGGGTTCGATAGGGTTAATTGTCTGTTGTTAGGGTGAGTTGTGTTATTTCCTGTTTTATTTTGAAATTAGCATGAGTCTTATTCTTCGTGTCCTGCCAAGTGTTTTTCCACTTGTGTGATTACTTCCCCACCCTAATGTGTTGCAGTTGTGCCTAGTTTTCTTCCCATTCCTAGTGACTCTAAGCTGTGTGTCCTTTCCCTCCTGTGCCATATTGTTTTGTTCCCTAGTGTTAATGTTCAAGCAGTATATTCCTTGTAAGTCCTCTAGTGTATGATCCTGTTTGTTCTTTGGTCTCTGAGCCTTGTCTTGTGATTTGGTACATCTGCCCAATTGTTTGGATTCCCAGTTCTGACCTTTGCCTGATTAAATTGACTCAATTGAGAATACCCTGGTGTCTGTCTCTGCTTTGGAATCCTCCAGTTCTGTACCTGATAACTAAGACATGACCATATGAGCACAACATTGGCATTGGAAAAAAAAACTGCTTGATTGAATATGAAAAAATAAATAGTACTACTGCGGCACAGTGGTGCAGTGGTTAGCGCTGTCGCCTCACAGCAAGAAGGTCCTGGGTTTGATTCTGGGTCAGGACGTTTCTGTGTGGAGTTTGCATGTTCTCCCTGTGTCTGCGTGGGTTTTCTCCGGGTACTCCGGCTTCCTCCCACATTCCAAAAACATGCAAATCTGGGGGTAGGTTAATTGGTCACTCTAAATTGCCCGTAGGTGTGAATGTGAGTGTGAATGGTTGTTTGTCTCTATATGTCAGCCCTGCGATGAACTGGCGACTCATCCAGCGTGTACCCCGCCTTCGCCCCGAGATGCTGAGATAGGCTCCAGCCCCCCCCGCGACCCCTAACGGGATAAGCGGTAGAAAATGAATGAATGAATGAAAAATAGTACTACTACCATTAATAATAATAATAGGATGTAATGGACAGTGATGAAGGGGGCAAGTGCTGGGAGTTACCCTCCCTTGCTAGAGGCATAGGCCTATTTGTTGCATGAGGGCAACAGAACAGGGTAATGGATAGCAATTTCAATCAATCTTTATTCCATCAATAAACAAAACCACAGGGAAGGGGTTGTGGTGTACCCAAGGTGTAACCCAACCTAGTCACACACACTGGTTAGTGTGTATTTGCGCTGTACTACTATATATGATTATCCACACAGCCTTACATAAGCCACATTGTTAAATATAATTTAAGATAATAATGTGTCGATGGAAAATACTAACTGTATGAACTAATGCTAAGCTTATTAGCATTGCATGTGTTGCTGGGAAGAAGAAATCATAATGCAACCCTGCAGAATGAGAAACAAAACCCACTAAAACTGTTCAAAAACAGTCCAGTGTCTTACAAGTAGATATGGTACACACTTGTTGACATCAATTTTTTTTCACCTTACCTAAAAATGAATGTTTATTTGTAAAATATTATATGTAAAATGGTATTCTTGGAGCCTAATTCTGTACAGCATGACAGTATAACAAAAGCATCTTCAGTCTCAGTATGATTGCTCCTCCTCCCTTGGTATTGATACCATTTATTTCTCCCTTGCTGGTTTCTTAGCAACATGTTGGTGCCTAATGGACAGAGTTAGCTTTGTTGACAGTGGTGAAAAAAATGCTGATAAGGACAGAAGTTGCTAAAAGTAGAACTACAGTGAGGAACAACTAGCAAGACAAAAGGCCTTTAACACGAAAGTAATAGGCAAGGCAGAGAAAACAGGGTGCAGCAGCAGTGCAAGCTGAAATGGCCAGCAGCAGTGCAGGCTGAGACTAATAAACATCAAACTTCCACCAGACTAGTGAGAAGCTGGTCTCTGACTTTTACACAAGCACACATCAACAGGCTTAATTGGAAATTCTTATTCATCGCTTTTCATCTGCGTTTTTTATTTGCCAGTGCAGCTAAACCTACCCTGTGCTAATTTTAGAGTGTATAGAGGTAGACAAAAATATCTAAAATTCATCCAAATAAATCAATGCTTTAATAGAAAGGTTTTACTTTTGAAAAGTTTGAAATGCATCAGTTGCTCATAAGAGTTTTCATCATATGTGAAATACTCTACAACCATATGTTAGTTTGTAACATTATTTGTTGTGTTGATAAACCAGACAGTGTATGTATCTATATGTAAACTTACCATATTTATAATGGCGTTAAACGATATTAAATATTCATTTTGAGTATTCCAAATATGCTTTATTCATTAGATTTAAAAATGCTAAAAATTATTAAACGTGAAATGGTACATCAAACATGATAAACCAAATATTTTTTTTTATGTCTTACCAGTTGTAATTACCTATGTAAAATATATTAAAAAGTACACACATTTACGGTATATGTGAACTTATTACATAATGATGGCTGATGTGATAAACATAAAATGCTTTGCACACTGTAAATTCATGTCCATTACAAAATGCACCTTACACCTTGATTCTCACTTGTGTATTACACACAAACGTGTGCTTAATATATGAATTCATTCATGACTGCGCACCAGCTACATGATGGCTCATATTAACATAAGAACTTATTGTATGACTGATTGATAGAATCACATGGGATCTACAAGTGGTGACTTTTGTCAAAAAGGGCCTTTAGTGAAATTATATTAGGAAAAGCGGTTATTATTGATGATTAAATCATGACACACAAAAAAAAATATGAACAGGACCTAAATGCAAGTTACGTCTAATGGTAAAAGACTTAATGCAAAATTCCAAAACAGAACAATGAAGGGCAAAGCATGAGGGAAGTTCAAAATACAGGCATAAGTTAACTAACGTTAGCAATCAGAAACAGACTAGGCTAGACAAAGGACTGAATCAGGGAACTAAGACAAAGTTCTTACACGGGGAAGAAAACACTAGAAATATTACTGGTATGCTTGTTACAAGAGACAAAGATGAACTGGTAAGGACAGGAAACAATGGGATTAAATACAGAAGGAAGGAGCAGATGATTGGACACACACAGGTGAAGCACATTAGGGAGACAATCAGGCAGGGAAAAGCCTATGGGATGGGGAATCTATATCAGAGAAAACTAAGTGACTCATACATAAACTTAAACTTTAACTTGAAAAAACAAAAAACAAAACAACAAATAATCTGAAAAACATGGTGGATCATGACTATACGTCAACCTATCAGCACTAAGCTCTTTCTTTCTCATCACGTGTGAGATAGACATCTTCAATCCCTTAAAGTCATCTTTCACCTGTCTTGAACCCACATCTGGAGAACTCACCACCTGCCCTTGTTATTTTACCAAATGTAAAAAGTCACCTGATTAATTGGGAAAAAGACATTTAGATTTTTTTTTTTTGACATATTGTAAATTCTTGTGTGAAATATATATTCTAACTGCATTTGTAACTGCATTTGAAATTACTATAAAGCATACATCCATACAATGTTTATAATATTACTCAATATGTAGCTTAAACGTGAGTTCATACATTCACATTGTTATCACATTTTTATAAATTGAATGTATAGGCCTACATAGTGCGTGCATGTGTTTACAACAATGGTACTGATTTTTTCATGATTCTTGTGCTGCTTATTTGAAGTGTTTTTCATATTGTGTTTTCACCTTATGGAGTTGCTCACTATTGTTGCCAATATTAATTGAAAAATAAGTAAATGGAATACAAGAAAGACTTTTCTGCAAATCATTTTATTTTGTCTTCTAGAATAAAATTTGCTTCAGTCAAAAAACATTGCGTACAAGCAGTACAATTGATTGCAACTATTTCAAAATCATAAAGAAACGATTAGTCAATAAATACAGTTTTTGCCCATGTGCTAAAATGCTGTGGACTTTTCTTTTCTGAGCATATTTATAGTACAACATAAATAATTTCAAGACATGAAGCACATTTCAGGCTGTAACAAAATGAAAACAAATCAAATTAACAAACTAGTATAAATATAGGTTCATCCAAGAACTGTAGAGGAAAAATAAAGAAAATCTTTGAAAACACCAATCTTGCTTTACAAATAAGCCCACATAATAATTATCAGTTTCATCTCAAGGAATCTATCAACAAATGCGATCAAACTACCTTACCTGGTGTTCCAATAAATCAAATTTGCATAAAATCATGTAGTAACTTAAGTGTAACTTAGAAATTATTGTTACTGGTGTTAGGATGAAAAACATACAATATTTTCCATATAGTCATTTTATTTTTGTGGAATACTCCTCTGTAAACCAAATGCTGTAGAATATATACTGTTTTATTGCCTCTTTATCCCCAAATAAATACTTTCTCTGTACCATAATTATTCAGCATGTGCTGAAACAACAGGTATCCTGTGTCACCTATAAAAATAGAATCAAAACAGTCTTTCTTCTTCTTTACTGTCCTTTTAAAAACAAAAAAGGTTCTAAAACTTAAAGAGAAACTCAGAAAAATCAACAATGGCTTTGCACATTAGTTTATGAAGTTTAATTTGTCTGTATAACTGCAAAGTGCCCATGGCCCCCCGTTGTTTCTTCGCAGCCAAATGCATTTGAAAAAGAAAAAAAAAAAGAACCTCTTTAGAAGTCCATCCTATATAGTGCAAAACATTAAACATGTGGACAGATGTTAAAGCTGACCTTGAGTCATTTTCTACCAACACGCTTTTCCTTTTTTCATAACCAACCATGTTTTACCTAAATGTTTTTTCAATCAAGTGATTTACACTAGGTCTTACTCGCTCCTTTTCAAACGTAAAAAACATGAATCTTCAAACCCTAATGAGATGTTGACAGAAAAAGATACTGTACTATTCATGTGCTGCATGTCAGGCGGCAGTCTGACAACAGTCGTGGAGAAAAGTGACCGAAATGTACAGCCATCTTATTACACAGGTTTCCAATGTTTTTATGTCGGGTTGAAGGCTGTTACCAGCATCAGTTGGTTCATCAACTGCCTTAAAATGACATTTGGACACCTGAGACGCGCCACATGTGGAGGTAGTAATTTTAACCAAAGCAAAGGAGAAAGTCAGGTGGTTTTTCCTCCCTGCTATCAAACCTACAGTTGTTTCTTTAAACATTGATCCTTCTCTTGTCATAATCATGTGCTTATTATTGCATTGTCGTTTATTCGAGAGAGATTTGTAACAATTATTGTGGTGCTCTTGACATGGGGATCAAATCAGACAATATTCTCCATGTCTCATTTTAGGATGTGGAGAAAAGACATATTTTATCGTTTTATTTGGAACACTTGTAGACATTTCGTGTTTGTACATCAAATACTGTATATCAAAGCTTGAACACTTTTTCTAAAGCAGTGAAGTTGGTGAATAAGTGAGGAAATGACAGTGAAGCTGATGAATGTGCCTCTATGTGTTTGAATATGTTGCTCCCACCCCTGACAGGTCTTTGCTCACCCCACCACAGAAACCAAATCCGTATCATTCGCTTCATTAACTTTGTAGCTACCAAGTCAGTATCTGAGTTGGGGTCCAAAACATATGACTACCCTAAACTTGTATTTTACCATGTAGCTGTGAGTGTTCATTTTCTTTGTATTCTCTGTACTCTTTTCTTTATTTGGTACCATTTGGTCAACCATCACCTAAATTTCCTGTGTACTGTTCAAATTAGACCCAGTTCTCTTTATTTCCCTTTCACATCAGGATTCTGTTCTCACTTTTTTTTTTTTTTTTTTTTTTTAAGTTCCAATTTTGGAACAAGTTTCTGATTCTGTTCCCTACAATTTGCCAAAAGAAGAAAAAAAAAATAAAAAATCACAGTTCCCAAAATTACTGCCACTGCTTTATATTCTATGATCTTGTTAGATTCTTGAGAATATTTACATAGCATCCATTCACAGAGCCATAAAATGATATGGTCTTTTGCAGTTAGTCATATTTGTGTGTAACTACTATGTAGCCCTATAATGAAGCAGCAAAATTAAAGTTGGATCAGAATTGATTGGTATGAATGAAAAAAAAAGCCAACAGGATCAACAGAAGTGGTTTAATCATGTAACGGAGCTGACCAACTCAGACTGTGACTCCAGTCCCACTGTATGTGTTAGATGAGTGTTAGCTGCCATTGGTGATAATGACAGAGGTGCCTTTATGTCCAGAGGTCTGCTCTGTTGGTATGCGGAGGTGAGGGGTCATATTGTAGTGTGTGGGGCCTGTGCTGGCAGAGGTGCAGTATCCATGGCTCTCTGGGTCATAGAGATGGTCAAGAGTGTAGCCTGTCAGAGAGTAGGCTGTATGCTTGTCCAAGTAGGGCCGTGGGAAGGTGTAGGAAGGATAGAAGGCAGGGGCCATAGTGGGGGGAGTTGAGCATGTGCCCGCTCGACCAAATGGGGGGTGTAATGACAAAGAAAGGGGCGACAGTTCTGTGTGGGTGTGGCCTTTGGGCTTGTGGAGATGTTCAGATTTTGGACTGCTGAGCCTTGATAAGGGGGCAGGAATGGGCGCAGGGCTGATCATCTGGCCCAAACTTCGACACAACACAGTCTCTAGTGGCAAGGAGCTTTGAGTATACTCCAGAGTGGAACATGGACCTGAGTCCTTGGGCAGTCCATTGGCCGGTCCCAGAGGGGCATCCGCTGTGCCCTTGTGCAGTTGAAGTCCACTTTCTTCTTCCTTAATCATCTGCTGCGTGGCTCGGATCAGCGTCTGGATCTTGTTTGATTCCTGTGGGCTACAGCGGTAGAAGTCATCTTGGAAGCGATCTCCTGAGTCACTAGGTGAGCCACCCTCTGGAGAGCTGACCACGCTATCATCCTCCCAGTGGCCTTGGCCTACACGTGGAAACAATAAAAAGAGTCAGCTCTGAGAAAAAAAAAATCATCCTGAGCCCAAGTGGGTTGTCATAGCTTTCATTGATTTATTTGAATTTTCTAAGACATTCTGGGATGAATAAATGAAAACAAGCCTGATGCTACTCACACATCTTCCAACATGCACTAATCAATCTGTTGGGGGCTCTAGATAATGTGCAGGTGAGAGAACATCAGCACTGAATGCTATGTGCCAACAGAATAATGTGTTGGCAGATCAGTCCAAAACTTTTAGGTAATTTAGGTAAATTAATTGACCATATATAATTCTGTCTGAAAACCCAGGTCTTCATCCTCACCATGGTAGCTGTGGATAGCTGTGATGTGTGGCATGCTTCTTTTATGTCCCTCATGGTTCTCCAAGGAGTTCTTGCTCAGTGGCACAAGGGACCGGGCAGTGCGCCACCATGCATCGCTGCCAGTTGGAGGTGCTCCGAGAAAATATCGACCCACCTCACAGCTTTGACCTTGGCCACAACTGGTGGTGTAATGCTGTTCTTCATATAGACTGTGGCAGAGTGTCCGAGTATCAGTGAAATGCCTGTGCACACAGGAGACATCAAGGCCTTCACTGTGCTCCAACAACTGAGGGGAGGCAGAGTCGGTCAAGGGACTGCTGCCCCATGGGCTGTCCTGGTCAGATTCAGAACGTTCCATCTGGAAAATAAGATACTGCAATGATAAATTGAGAAGAAAGTCAAGACAATAGATTATTTAATTATTTGTACTGTGGGTATTGTTGTAGGCCCTGTACAAATATTGATTATAAAAAAGTGAACAAGGGCACATTTGACATTAATGTTCACAGTTGAAAGTTACGTGGACAGGTACAATGGTGCAGATGCTACTGGGATATTGAGATTTTGTTATTTTCACCTATACAAAACAATTAGACTTGAGTACAATAGTGTGTCAGACAATTGTATCCTCAAAAATCAAGAATAATATGGAATAACTAGTGCTGCCGCATGTGCATATGCAGACACAGCTGCCACTGCCACAGCTATGGCATGTCTCTGATATCAGGATTGGCCACCCAGGCATTTCCTCCTGTTGTCTTTGCTGCAGCTGCTGTTTCGAAAAATATGTTTTTAGCCATTCTGCAAATCCTTCATTCGTGTTGATGGCTCAATCTTGTTCAGTGGTTAACGCCACTAACTTTGGTACCAGAGACTGAGGTTCAGACCTCAGCACACGCAACCACGTTTAAGAGGGCCATACCGACTTGGACGTCACCCGGGTCAACAAGGTCTGCGTCAGGTGTTGAGGAACCAGGGCAACTTGATGACCACTTGGGAGTAATGAGCAACCCCAACCTCCATGCTATATATAAACACACATTTTAATACAGAAATGCTATAAAATCAAATCCTCACCTGTATGTATGGTGAGAACCGAGGTTTGGTCTTGGGTCGGGATCCTCTGCTCTTTTGAGTCCTCCGGTTCTCTGTCAGGCTGCTACTGCTGCTGTAGGGGAAAGAGGCTTTGGATGTGGCCTGGTCCAGTGAAAGCTGGAGCCCTTTATACTCTGTCTCCCTAAACACACAAACATAAATTCCAGGCTGTATAGTCAGTGTAAGATTGCTGATGATTTGGATTTGTATGGTCATAGATTTATTGTGAACCATAACTAGACAAGAAGATATTTCAGTCCCCTGGGAAGGCTTTTTACTAAAGAACAAAAACAGCCTTTATTAGCCAATGTGTTTGGTTTTTCCTAGATGTAAAAATCCATTAACATCTGTTTAAGCAATTAAAGCCTCGTTGTTGTAACTGAGAGGACCATCTTGCAGAGAGACGTGTTTGCGTTTCTGACTGCTGGGAGTGAAAGGTTGGGCTGAGAGGGATGGGATGGCTGTTGGAATGCTTGTTTTACCAGAAGGATTGCATCAAAGCCTTTGACAAACACTCTACAGAAGGAAAGCAGTCCAATCTACACAACGGGAGAGTAAAGGCTATATCTTGCAAAAATCCGGCCCATAGGGTAAGCTGGGACATCACACTTCTGGGAAAAAGAAATTGATTTCTTGCGATGTTGTTCCACCTACCTCACCATCAATGGTGAATTCATTTTGAGACAACAGAAAACCTAGAGAGAGTTTACTTAAGACAAAGATTGATCCATCATCTATGCATGTTTTCCCTCCATCTCAATCTCTTGCCACACAAAAACAAATTCATACAAGCTTGGGGACACATTTCATAAGATCGGCATCGAAAGTACATCCTAAAATATCACATTCATTCCCTAGTGATATTCTAATTATGATGCCGTAAGCCATAAACACATGCCGTACCTTTTTGCAGCTTTTAGAGCAAAATGTGAATGTAGAAACTTTCCTGTGTCAGCTTTACCCATCTTTTTCCAGAAGCCACCACACCGAATCGTCCTCCATCTCTCTGTCCTCTGCATCTTTTTCTGTCACGCCAACTATCTGCTGGTCCTCTCTTACCACGTTCATGAATCCCCTCTTTGGTCTTCCTCCTGCCTTGTAGCTCTACCTTGAGCATCATTCTACAAATATATTCAATATTCCTCCTCTGCAATTGTCCAAACCCTCTCAATATGGCCACCATATCTTTGTCTCCAAAACATCCAACCTCTGCTGTCCCTCTGATGAACTCATTCCTAATCCTGTCAATCCAACGAGAATCTCAATATCTTTAACTCTATCACCTCCACTTCTGTCTCCTCTTTTTTGGTCAGTGCCACCATCTCCAAACCAAACAACATTGCTGGTCTCACTACACACTTTTAAACCTTTCCTTTCACTCTTGCTGCTACTCTTTTGTCACAGATCACTCCTGACACTTTTCTCCACCCACTCGACCATGCCTGCACTCACTTCTTTACCACACTCCCAGTTGCTCTGAACAGTTGACCAAACGTACTTAAACTGGTGTAACTTTTGCATTTCTAATCCCTGTAAACTTACCGTTCCACTCACCTCACTTTCATTCACACACACTTATTCTGTCTTGCTACAACTGACTTTCATTCCTTTTCTTTCCAGTGCATACCTCCACCTCTCCAGGTTTTCATCCATATGCTCCGCGCTCTCACTACAACTCACATCATCCATAAAGATTCCTGCCTTACCTTATCTGTCAGTCTGTCCATCAACATAGCACATAAGAAGGGCTTAGGGCCAATCTCTGATGCAGCCCAACCTCCACATTGAAGCCATCCGTTACTCCTACAGCGCACTTCACCACCGTCATACCGTTCTCATACAGATTCCCTCCTTTGGCACCCTGTCATCGGTTTTCTCTTGGGATCAACAAAGACACAATGCAACCGTTTCTCACCTTTTCTATGCTTAAATACTTCTCTATATAAAATGTGAACGTAGAAACGACTAGAAAAATCACTGCCTGGCAATTGTATGCCTCCACAAAAGGTATACAAAGGCGTACAAAGTGGACATTGAAAGGACAGTGGTGGGTTAAGAAGAAGGGCTGGGGTGGTTTTTGTGGGTGTGTGATTGGTAGAATTGTTTTTTATTCATTTTTTTAAAGGTTTAGGTGTACATTTTGTATTAAACTCTAGATCACAGACCTAGTTAAGTGTATGGGGGTTAAACCATTGTATAAAATAAACACTGGTAAATAAGGATATAGGAAACCGTGAAAATTGTTAATGTTGGTATTTTAAATTAGACAAATTGTCACCATCCACTCCTGGTTTTCCCCTCAACCACCCCCACACTACCTGCTTAACTACCTGCCATCAGACTCACCTGTTCCTCTCAGCTGCAATCAATCACCCAGCCTCCTTTTAACCAACTCCTCACTCCCTGCCAGATTGTCTTTCGCGACATGCAAAGCTTTCCAGCCTTTTTTCCCCGGACTGGGCTCTCGGTTTAGACCCTGCCTGTCACGAATCTGTTCTCCATGTCTCTACCCAGGTAACCTAAACTGCCTTCTGCCTGCTGCCTGCCTGGACTCCCTCTTTGGTGGGTCCTGTCTAGTTCAGCACTTGGTGTGTGCTCTCCATCATATCATTGTTTATCTGGATTCTGTAACAATAAAGCCCTGAACTTTACTGGTTTTGATTTGTGCCGTACTTTGGTCCGAACTCCCATCCGTTTTACGCAAATGGTCAAAAGAGATAGTGAAAAGTGGCATGATTCTTTGATAACTTTTCTTGGATAAGTTTTCAGTTGGACAAACATAATTAAAAAGTGATGGTATTATAAGATGACTATGAATACTGGAGAGGGCCATTAGACTGAGCCACATTTTTCTGAGAAAATTCGGTCCTGTTTTGTTTGGTATTTAGGGAGAGGAAGTAAAGAGTACTTAACTACTTACAAAGATGTTAGTAGGTGTGCGTCCTGCGTATGTGACACATTAAAATCAAAGGATGCATTAAAGTTACTGTCCATGCGTCCCGGGGATGCATTACATTTTTCCCGTGTAAAACAATACAACAATCAAAGACATGTTAAAAGTAATCGGCAAGAGAACCTCGCTTTCAGGAGACCACACAAACGCTATGCCAACACAGGTGAAACCCTGTGTGCAGAGTCCCATGACATGCCAGTTTAGCCACCAGCGTAACAAATAGCTTCAAGTTTCATTTCAAGATTTAAGTATACAAACTTCATACAGCTAAATAAATTAACGTTTCCATTGCTCGATGCTGTGGTCACGCAAGTCGATGTTTTAACATCTGGGGGCCGTGTTGTAATGAAATAAAGAGAACGTAACTCCAGTGGCTGTGATAAAAATATTTTGAATGGTGGCCGCCATGTTGTCATACTCAGAAGCTCTCTGCGCATTCATTCGGCAAACGAATGAAAGAAAACCGGAAAATGCTGCCAAAGAAAAGAATTAAACACATGGCCGGTAAGCAGAATATTTAGGCAGTATTCAGACATTAGTGACATATCATCTAAAAGATTTCCCCAACCTCACCATCTTTGCTCAACTGGCCCGCACCCTGGCTCTGCATACAGCTGACTGTGAACCAGGATTCTTTGCTCAGAACCTCATTCTCAGCCCTCACAGGAAAAGCCAGTCTCAAGGTTAACCTGGGTCCCAAAAGGCCAGAGTTCCCTTTTGAAGAGGCACTGGCCAAATGGAAAGAGATCAAGCAGAGAAAACTCTAAAATATGGAGTACAATTAGTCATTATATATGCTATTGACTTGATTACTATACGCTGCATCGTTTTCCATCCATTCATTTTCTACCGTTTATCGTTTAATTTTTTTAAAACTTACCACTGTGTTAGTTTAATTTTTGTGGTAAAAGTTTCACAGTGATTGAGTTCAGCTGATTTAGTTGATGCAATGAAAAGATGTTGGTGTTTTTTGTTAACCAGAATGTTTTATGTGTTAAATCAGTACTTTTATAGTACTGTTTTATAGTTCTACTACAGACACCATTTTTTTATTTGAATTTTGGTTATTTATTTTGGTGCTTAATGTGGCTTAAAAAATGCTATTTTTTTTAAATTTGTATGCTGCGAAAGTTTTGCAATAAATTTTTCAGAGTTGGAATTTTATTTGTTTATTTAAATTCCAGACACATTTGGAACAAACATGAATGTATCACCAAAGTACCAAGATACCATAATCTAAATTTTATTGGGGACCCATTGAATTTCCCTGTGTGTCCCAGGGACTCGCTATATCGAACGTTATCAACATTACTGTAAGTAGTAGAGTACATATCAGAAAAAACACAAGAGCCCAACACCAGGTTGTTGTTTCTAAATTTCCCTTCACACTGGCCAAAAAATCCCACTGTACTGCCACCTCTCAATGTAAGTAAGCATTAAATAATTACGCATAGACCTTTGACTTCCAAAATTTATCCAGTTCAGCCTCAAGTTCAGGTGAAAGTTTATGTCAAATTTGACAAATTCCTCACTGTATTCTTGAGATATTATGTTCATTATTTTAGGTCACAGTGACCTTGACCCAAAAATTCATCAAAGCGTTCTTGAGATATGTTCTCAAGAATAGCCCAAAAGGAGGGATCCTAAACATAATGCTTCCAGCCCTAGCTATCGCCCACGCAAAACACTAGAATTTAACACTGGAAACGCCAGAATTTATTTTGAAAGACTGTTGTTCATCACACTCGAAAAAGCTAAAAAACAACGTACTAAAGCTTTTCTTGAGAATCCATACCTCAAAAGGACTTATGGTCGGTTTCCATCCATCTCAGTGACATTTTTAGAAGCTGCCACTGAAGATCATTTTCATTTACCAGCAGATTATCATTCCAATTAATCAACTAATTGGCACTTTAAACCTTAGGAAAGACTTAAAATGGCATTACTCCGATTTACTGTATCCACTTAAGACATTCTTGAAAATGCTAAATGTGATGATGCATGCAAGGTATTTTTTTAGGGGACTGGTTGTATTAGACTAGAGCAACAAGATTGAAAGCAACATAAGTGATTAAGTAGACAGCATAATTGTTGAGAGTAAAACATGTGGTTATGTGCATTTGCTGCAGGCATGCCTTTATTCAGACAATTGATAAATCACTGTTAGGCTGCGGTAGCAGAGGAAGTTCAAATGCAGGTAAAGTGACTTTATCAGCTACCAGGTAAACCAGCTCTGTACTTGATAAAACACATAAGCACTCTTGCTGGCTTTACAATGGCTCAATCTACCCATCCAGGTGCTCACAATGATTTACCAAAGAACACAGGAAATCAGTGTGTTACACTCACAGTAAGCTGCAGCCCATCAAGTTTACAGCCTATCAATTAAAAGGCCATAAACACAAAGCTGTTGTGGATTATATGTAGAAGTTTGAGAAAATGTGTGTCAAGCTGTTCTCTCAATACAGCCAGCCACACTGCTTAATGGAGGATTTTATTGGCCTCATTCATTCATATGCTCACTTGTAGCTGTGAAATATCCACATATCAAGGCTCATAAAGTAACAGGATAATAGGCAAATAAAGGGCATCCATCACTTAATAGGAGTGTGGCAGATGCAGGCAATGTGTGTGCCATGCAACCCATTGCTGTTTAACTGTTTGCGCAAAACAAAGGCCCATCACATGCAATCCCTGTCTAACAATATATGCTCCAGGGCCTGCCTCTGTCTCTGCAGGCAGAGCTGCTAATCTTAGATAAACTATATCAGGTGACTGATGTCGTGGCAGTGAGGCTGTCACAGGTAACAGCAAACACATGAGCACACTTAACAGGGCTCAAACATTCATACAGAACTGTCAATCAAGACAGAAGATACAATGATAAAAGAGGGATGTCTCCAAGGGGTTTTTTAAAGGAACTCATATTTACTTTGTATCTAACTCAACAAAGAACTATAGAAGCTAAAAACTAGGAATTGACAAGCTTTCTTCATTTCCAGATTTTTGCAACCAGGGCTTTAACAAAGACGTCATATTTCCGATGAACCTCCTATTGATTGCTTTAAAGCAACTATTTTCTGAAACACGCTTTGACTTATCAAAGCAAAGTAAAACAGTACAACATAGCTTTAGGCCACTCCTCATTTCACACCAAATCCAACTGACTCCAGTCCATATATACCACCATCTTTAAATGTCATTCATAAAATTTCAATCAATAAATTATCTGTGCCAGTCATTTGTATCAAAAATTGAGTTTGTGTAGCAGGGGTTTACATATGGATGAAAAAAAACATTATTGCAAAGTGGATGATCAGAAATTGGTGTTTTCCATTCATCCATTGATTCTCTGTTGGCCCATGTTGCAACTTGTTGAAATATGGTGTTGCCATCAAATTTTCAATGAGCATATATTTACAAAAATTAATGAAGGTCAAAACTGTTAAGTATTCAATGGCCATCCATCCATCCATTTTCTACCGCTTATTTTGTTAGGGGTCGTCGGGGGGGTGGCTAGCCCATCAGGCGAAGGCAGGATACACTGTAGACAAGTCGCATGACATATAGAGACAAACAACCATCCAGACTCCAAGACTCTGTTATTTTTTAAAACAATAACTGTAGTTTTATTCTGTAGTCAAACCTCTAATTTACTAAGTCATATACTGGTATTGCAGTATCAAAAAAAAAAAAAAAAAAAACTTTATTGCCAAGGGAATACTGGGGAATTCTGGGGCATGACATGACGTTATAGTTACACAGTTGGGCCATTATGTCGCATTAGCTTCACAGCATGGCATTCTTCCCGAGGCTATAAATAGATATGGGTATTGCTACAATTTTATTGATAGAGATACCTATACTCTTATCAATACTACTACTACTATCGTGGTGCAGTACTTGGTGCAGAAAATAAAGATATGACGTATATATTTGTGTAAAAGTTCAAGTAGTTTTATTTTTCACAAACTGCTCAGGAAGCAACCTAATCACATACCTGTACCAATTAATAATGGTTTTCAATACCAATCCCTCGGTATAAGTAACAATTGGGACCATGGCTGACAGAAGAAGCAATCTACGGTCATTTACTTTTTCTTCTCAGGTAAAAACTTGCCATAGTTGTAGTCAAAATGTAAGATCAACATGTGATTTCTGGGAAATGAAGTGCACTAGCACTAACCAGACATAAACATAATATGTGTTTGACTAAGGTAAGAACCTGTTGGGGCTGTTAGATTTATATTCGACATAAATATACAAACTTATGTCCTCAAGGTAATCTTGCATTTTTTTTTTAAAATCAGAGACAGATACCCACGTGAGAACATAGTTGATACTGACGATGCAGTGAGGTCGTGATGATCGGCTGTTGTGCACAATGGTGGCATAACTCTGAACCCAAACCCAGCCGCCATGCTTGGCCAAAAATCGATAGTACTTAGTTGTGACCTGACCTTTCACTAGCACTACAAGAGAAAGAAACATGAAAGAAATGACAAGAAACAGTTACTAAGGGGAGAATATCCATAAGGATTTTGGAAGATGGGGTGAGAAAGTACAAAAAAAACAATATTGTGAAATGTAACATAATATGACCTATAATAATGTTACATAACATAAAACATAGTGTAATACCACAAAAGAAATCAAGTCATTAAATAACAATATAGCAATCATAACACATAATATAACATTTTATAGCCTGATGTTATGTGTTGATACTGGAATGTGTGAGTGTTTATGTAGAGAATTTGTAGGAATATAAAACAAACCTAACTCACACAAGTGATGAGCATGGCGCAGATGGAAGGAGTCACAGCAGTGGACATGATGATAAATAGTTTTTTCTATTAGATCCTGAGGCTCGTAACCTGTCAGCTCCACCACCCTGGAAAACATACACACACACACACACACACACACACACACACACACACACACACACACACACACACACACACACACACACACACACACACACACACACACACACACACACACACTCTTTTAAAGTCTTCATATAAAAGAATATATTCATTCTTATAAAATATTATACAGATGAACCCATTATCACCCCATCCTGCATACAAACAGGTATCTACTGCCCAACATACCGTGAGTCGAGGAAGATGAGCTTCATGTCTAGGCTCGCTCTGAACATAAACATGTTGCTGTGCAGTTTGATCTCAGTTACAGCGCTGGGCGGCAGCGAATGACCAACAGCCACTAGCCCGACATTTTGATAGCAGCCATCAAACGGAGACATGTCCAGACTGTACTGACGGATCTTCAGGTAGCCACTGCAGTGGATCACCTGGTCCCAGTAAACAAAGGGATGGAAAAAATATGAATATCGATCCATATGGTAGTCTTTTAGTCAATTGGCCAAATTGCTCCCAAAGGCATAGCCATCCATGTGTAAGTATGTGGGAATGGTTACTGCGCCTAATAACCATGTGGTGGCTCAAATGATAGGCTCTACCAACAGTGTATAGTGGAGTTAGTGACAAGTGTCATAAAGTCCTTTGAGAGGTCAAAATGCAAGTCCATGATATAGTTGTGGACTTGAATGATTTTGCACAGGGCAAGTAAAAGGGAACAGAGTTGAGATGTTTAGTAACTGCAGTTTCCAAGAACCACTAATAACCTGGGGAATCTGTGCTGTTATAAAATTCATTGTTAGACTTGCCAAAGAATGATCCCACTACATGGACGCTCAGCAAGCCATTTTCTAAAGCCATCTTTTGATAATTTTATCTTTGCAAAGAAGAGAGCAATATCATCAAATAAGAGGAATGACATGATGTTTAGAGTGCCTTTCCCTTTTCAAAGACCACAACATTTAACTACTACTGGTCAGGTAATAGAGGGCTAAAGTTTTCGTGCAGGGTATCATGAGCACAGTATTTAGCCTGTAGTGATAATGGTTCAAACTTTATTATCATTCAAGGTGAAATATATGATGGACAATAATATAGAACTACAGCTATTTACTATGTAAAGATACAGTCCTGTAATTATATCACAGGCAAATATCACACTCCTTGCGTTGTGATCTGAGCTTCTGTCTCTTTTATTTTTTGGTAGCTGGGTTGGCCATACATGCGTGCTTCTGCACGCGTCCCTCTCTGTCCTGCCAAACACTTTATGTTCGCTAACCTCAGATCAAACTTAAATTGTGCGATTGAATATAGCTCAAGATTGCGTTATTAGAAACAGGTTTTTGTGCATGGTTTGGTTTTCTCCATCTACAAACAGACAGGCAGCCCAGCTACCATTACTAAAAAAGAAGCTTAGATTACAACATACACACAGCAGTGTCACTTTATTCTCAAAATATATATTTCAACTTTAAATGTAGCATAGACAGAATGGCCCCTCCAGGAACCGCCACCTTACCGTGGTGGAGGGGTTTGGGTGCCCTGATGATCCTAGAAGCTATGTTGGCGGGGGCTGTTTGCCCCTAGTAGGGTCACCCAAGGCAAATTGGTCTTAGGTGAGGGGCCAGACAAAGCGCGGTTCAAAAGACTTCTAGGATGGTGACAAACAAGGACTTGTGTACCCTGCCCGGAGGGATACTGGGACCCTGCCCTGGAACCATGCCTGGGGAAGGGGTCTGTAAGCGAGCGCCTGGTGGCCAGGCCTTAATCCATGTGGTCCAGTCGGGCTCAGCCTGAAAAGGAGACATGGGTCCGTCCTCACGTGGGCCCACCACTCACAGGAGGAGCCATAGAGGTCCGGTGCTATGTGGATCGGGTGGCAGTCAAAGGCAGGGGCCTTGGCGGTCCGATCCCTGGTTGCTGAAGCTGGCTATCAGAAAATGGAATGTTACCTCTCTGGTGGGGGAAAGAACTTGAGCTTGTGGCGAGAGGTTGAAAGATACTGGCTAGATATAGTAGGCCTAACTTCAACGCACAGTTCGGGTTCTTATTGAGAGGGCTTGGACTTTTTTCTATGCTGGAGTTGTCCCAGGTGAGAGGCGGAGAGCAGGCGTGGGCTTATTAATAGTTCCCCGGCTCTCAGCCAATGTGTTGGAGTTTTCCCCCGCTGGATGAAAGGGTTGCTTCCCTGCGCCTTCGAACAGACACATGAACATCACCCTGACACGAGTAAAATAACCCTTAAAAAATGAGATCTGAAAAACTTTTTTCAGCACAGTGAAAAGAATTGCAGAGATCAAATGTTTTTATGGTCAAGTCATGTGGGCCCACCACCAGCAGGGGGAGCCATAGAGGTCCGGTGCTATGTGGATCGGGTGGCAGTCAAAGGCAGGGGCCTTGGCGGTCCGATCCCTGGTTGCTGAAGCTGGCTATCAGAAAATGGAATGTTACCTCTCTGGTGGGGGAAAGAACTTGAGCTTGTGGCGAGAGGTTGAAAGATACTGGCTAGATATAGTAGGCCTAACTTCAACGCACAGTTCGGGTTCTTATTGAGAGGGCTTGGACTTTTTTCTATGCTGGAGTTGTCCCAGGTGAGAGGCGGAGAGCAGGCGTGGGCTTATTAATAGTTCCCCGGCTCTCAGCCAATGTGTTGGAGTTTTCCCCCGCTGGATGAAAGGGTTGCTTCCCTGCGCCTTCG